>CM021101.1:454501955-454611824 GCA_007115665.2 Sequoiadendron giganteum
GGCATCACTCTTCTACTTAAGAAAGTACACCCATGTACACCTGGAGAAGTCATCAATAAATGTGAGAACATATTTGGCCCCTGAAAATAAAGGAGTCAAAAATGACATGATGACACTATGAACCGACTCTAAGGGTGCCTTAGCATGTGTGGCTCTACCTATAGGAAAAGAATCTTAGTTATTTTTTCCAAGTACACATCCTTACAAGAAATCTTAGGGATCCCTGACACTAATGCCTATGTACTCATCTGTTGGAGATATCTATAATTGACATGACCAAAATTTTCATGCCACAACATGATCTCAATGTTTGCATGTGCTATGAAGGATGAACCTAAACCATATGAACTCTCAAAACCATCAAATCAGTATAAATGAGAAGAAGAATCAACACTCCCAATAGCCACAATAATATCAGGATCATGAAGGTCTTAAATAACTACATCATGTGAGGTAAACTCGATTGTCTCACCAGTGCTAGATTGACAAATCTGATACACTAAAAGAAGGTTGGTGGAGATATCAGAAACTACAAGTACCTCATAAATAAAACCACCCTCAAGTGTGATAGTACCTAAGCCCAAAACTGAAAGTTGTGTAGAATCCCCAAGAATCCCCAACTACAATTTTTGTAGTGTTACAATATGGAAGGGATGAGACCAAATCCTAAGAAGGTATCATGTGATGTGTTGTGCTAGAATCAAGTATACATGGAGCTGCAAAAGGTAAGGCCCTTGCAGAAAGACCACAACCTTTACCTGTAGATAAGGAATAAGATTTAGGTAAAGATATGTTATGTTGTTGCATGGATTCCTCCAAAGCCTCTAATCTCTTCCAACATCTAGTGATTGGATGTCCCTCCTTACCACAAAAATTGCAAGGTTCACCTAATTTCTTCTTCATCTTGGAGGAAGGCTCATCAGACTTAGAAGATTTATCATGTTGAGGAGTGGTTTGAGGCTTCTTTTCTGACTTCTGAGATGATTTGGAGGAACACTCACTACTTGATGAATAATGTATCTTGGGCTTTGTTTCTTCTTATCTTTCTCCTTGGATGTATGTGCTACCAATGCTTGGGTTTTAGAACTAGAAAGAGATTCAAACTGAACCAACTTTGTCTATTCATGAGTCAAATGATCCTAGAAAACCTCAAACATAGGCATGGTAAATGCATCACCCAACGCATCCATAGTAGAATAGAAAGTAGAAGAGAATAGCTGAAATGACCCTCAAAGCTTAGACAGAATCAAGAAAATATATTATTTGTTAGTTTAATTTTCCCACAACTCTACAAAAGATATATGAGTGACTTAAACCTCTGTAAGAAGTCCTCGATTGAGGGGTAAGAATCAGGTACAAGTGATGTTAATTTTTCCTCAATCTAGAGAGCTCTATACTCATTGATGGTGCCAAAAATATCACTCAATCTCATCCACATAGCCCTAGGAGTGTTGTAAGACTCCAAATGAAACAAGAGATTGTCTGAAACATGCACCAAAATCAAACCCATAGCCTCATTTGTCTTGTTCCTATGCTGAAATCTCTCAAATTGATGAGTCAATGTTTGTTGTACTTCGTCCAAAGTGGACCATAAACCCTTAGACATGAGAATTTTTGTCATATGATCTTTCCAATTATGATATTTGTGTGGCCTAAGATGTTCAAATGAAGAGGTGTAGATCCATGATAGTTGTTGTTTTCAAAACAATGTGTGAAATAGGTTTTTTGATCTCATATGTACATAGATACCGAAAGCAAGAAATATACCCCCCACAATAGGAAAAACCAAACCCAAATATAACTTTGAAAGCAGAAAAGCTTAAAAATAAAAAATAATATTAGAGAGATCCTTGTGTACCTTGTGAATATTCTGGAAAAATGGACTACATGGATGTATAGAGCACTAAAAGAGCTTTCCAATGCCAATTCATTTGCAAAAAATGGAGTTTATTTGCCCAAGTTATGGCCCCAAAACTACATAATAGAAGGGTTGTATTCAACTAAATGTAGAATATTTCTAGTAAAATATTTAAAAAAATATTTACATATTTGGAACGGGCTTGGAACCAGCTTTTCAATGATATATTTTTTTTGAAAAACAGGGTTCATATGCCCAAGCTATACCTGATTTTGTAAAACTACTCAATTTGCCCTAGAAAATCAAACATGGAGCTTAAAATTTTGGCCCCTAGACATATGGGCGCCTAGTTTCTGGGTTTGGGGGCTAAAGCTAAAAATATTTTTCAAGATATTCTAAAGAGTATTCTGCTATCACATTGCCAAAAATTGTAACAACTTTTGCATTACAAAATTAAACCCATCCAAAGCTTTTGCATTAAAAAAAATATTTTAAAAAACCTGCAAAAGATTTTTGATTTTTTTTAAACCCACGAGAGAATTTTTGAAACCTAATATAGATGGTGATATGGTATGACATATGGATCTATATGCTATATAGATTCCATATGACAGTATGAATTTTTTGCCTTGTAAATGGTGTCAAAAAATCACCATAAAAAAATATTTGATTTTCATGAAACAACAGTCAATCTTTAGGTTTTTGGCCGATTTAGATGCAATGGAGAGGTCCTTTTTTTCTGCCAAAGCGCTCCAAAAATTCACCCACCTCCAAAAATTGCAAAAAAAGCACTAAAATTTTCTAAATTTGAACTTTTAACCCTAGATGAGAAAAAAACTCAGAAATGGAGAAGGGGTTCGTTGAATCCTCACTTTGATACCATGTTATATTTGTGAATAACCTAAGACATAGGATCAAACAATGAACAAAGGCCCTTCTACTCAAGAGCTCTGCAAAACAAAGATTTTCTATTTCTCATAATGAAAATACTTATAGTATGAATAATTACAAGAGAGAATGAATGCTTTATAAGAGAAACCCTAATGAAAAGGGATTAGATCATGACAAGTATCAACATCTTGTGTGATGAGACAAATTGATCTAATATTACCTCTGTAGTTAACATAAATAAATCATTGAGTTAACTAATAAAGCAAACCTATGTTTATCTTAAGTGCATGAGAATTAGAATAATAATTAATTATTCTCTAATACATTATAACTCTAACAACACTCACATGCAAGTTGACTACATTAGCTATGGGCACCAGAAGGCACAACCTAAGAAGAGGTTAGGGGATCTTTCTCTACCACAGGAGCAACCTCTACAACCGTTATGGATGGAAGAGGAGACTCCTTAGGAGGAGCAATAGAAGCAAGAGATGCAAGAGCATGAATAGAAAGAAGCATCTTGGTATCGAGCCTCTTCCCATGCCCACCCTAGAGGCGGGTGAAAGAACACACGAGGGCCGATATGTGGGAATGACCCCATGAAAATACTTCCCCTGCCATATAGGGTGGGTTGGGGTGCCATGGTTAGGATAGTAAGTTGGAAAACCCAGGGTTTTGACTTCTACAACATGGGAGCCTTTCATTTTCTTGTGTTATGCATAGGATCGGGAACAAAGGATGCCATCAAGGGCTAAGAAGCAAAAGTAGGAGGTGCAAAATAAAAAAATAGAGGAACTCGAAGGGAAAGGCTTGAGGGCAAGAACAAGCTTGTCCTTCCCCTTTTGAGGGGTAGAGGATGAAGCTTGTTGTTGTGCATGCAAAGAAGCCTTCAAATACACAACATAAGGTAACAGGGAAAAACCATATTTCAAAACCGATCCCCCAGTCTTATACTTGTAATAATCTTGATACAAGAGATCCCCCCTAGGAGGGAGGGGTTTGACTGGGGTGGGACAAAAATGGTTGAGGGAGAAGCTCCCATGTACTACAAGTGTCTTATATCTAGTGTCTTGTATAACATGCATAGTACCTTCAGGGCATACTTTAGGAATTTGTGGATCACATAAGTGATTGGATTCATAGAGGCTAGCCAATTAATTCCCAACCTTTCTCTAATTAAGTTTGAATTCGGGATCACAATAAATAAAACATCCACAGACTTAGGAACAACTGAGATCAACAAAGAAATGGAGCCCATAGGGGCGATAGAAATCCCATCATGAGTGCGAAGGGTCACCTATGATTCATCATATTTCTCCTTGTGCAAATTGTTGATAAATAAGGCCTCCTCCATGATAACATTCACTCGGCTCGATGAATCAACCATAACACCGATTACGATGTAACTGTTGATTCAGGTGCAAACATACAACAAAGAGAGCTCCTTGTTCAAGGGTAGGTCATGTGAGGTGAATGTAATATGAGGTACATCATTCACAAGCTCTATGAGAGAAATAGGAGTGAATGAGACCACATTCACATATTCAAATGGGGAAAGATTACAAGTAGATGAAGAAGGGGTGCCCAAGTTCACAAAGTGCAACAAGAATGGATCTATTTATATCTATAATTGGTTGTTAGGCTTGGGTATAGATTTTTTAGAATTTTTATTTCTACCATCGAGTTGGATGGTCCCATCATCGATGTTCTCTTGAATCATGTGACATCGATAGATGCATCTTTTGGTATCATGTTCACCAACTTGATGAAAATGATATAACTTTTGAGAGTTGTACCACTAAGGATACGACTTGGATAGTGGTCAAATTTCAAGAAATTTTATCACTTTATCTTTTAAAAAATTTTGTAGGACACTAGTGTATGATTCTAATAATTTAGGGAAATTTATGTTACGTCTTGTATTATTTTATTAGATGGAACAAAAACCATGTTATCCATGGCCTTGTTCTTCCCTGAGATTGACAAAATCAACCGACCATCCTCATAGGAGCATGAGGACAAGTCCCCGTACTGAACAATTGCTTTATGGTATTCTCTCAAAGTAGCACATAGATGCATAAAATAAGGATACTTCACCAAAATAAAATTATCTTTCAATGTAGGCTACAAGTTCCTGATAAGCACCTTTTGAACATTAGATTCAAGAAAATGATAGGAAATCTAAGAAAAAATAGCTTGATACCGATCTATAAAGTCAATCAACTTCTTGTGGGTTCCTTTTTTACATTGAACAAGATCATTGAAGGAAATATTTGGCCCAATGTTTGCCTAGAATTTTTGGAGAAATTAGTTGACTAGATGGTCAAAATAGAAAATAGAATTGATAGCTAAATAAAAATACCATTCCAAGGTAGCATCCTTGAGAGAAAGCAAGAATAGCTTGGACAAAAAAGCATCATTATGAAATAAATCAGTAGATAGTGCATTGAAGGACAAGAGATGCATCCATGGGTCCTCACAGCTAATATACTTTTCAGACTTAGGTATCTCCACCCCCTAAGGGATAGGAGTGTTCAAAATTGAAATGGAAAGAGGACTATGATGATGGAAATCCTAGAACATAGGTTAGGAAGAAGAATTGGTCAAACTTTCCAATTGATTCTACATGTGCCCCATGTTCTATAATAGAGAATTGAGCACTGTATCAGCATGTGATGTATGACCAAAGGGTCCTCCAAAAGGACCACCAACACCTGCACCAACAAAGCCTCTAGTGTTGGTACATATAGAGGCATCAACACTAGAGCCAAAAATAGGGACACTTTGAGTCTAGGGTTTAGAGTAGATGAAACCTAAAGGAACCTTATTTACTATAATTGTATTACTCTAATTTGGTAGGGATTTGGTATTAGTATAAGGAATCATGTTATCTATACAAACCAATACCCTAGGCATCAATATATTCAACTATTTCCCACTGATCTTTCAGCCACAATCTTGAGTGACAACCAAGTTAGAGGTGTGGGTGGGGACATGGTTATCTACAATTTTTTGTATCCCTTGAAGAAGATCTATTCCTCTATGATCCTTACCCAACATAGTTCTTAATTTTTCAATGATAGGAGCCTCTTGGGAAAATTTATCATCATGTGCCATGAATCTTTCAAGCTTCTCAAGTCTCATATCCAGGGAATAGATTTTCTCTGTAGGAACCCTGGGAGCAACATCATCCTCCACAGAAGATATAGAGGGTGAGGTAGGGGTAGGGACGTGAGTCACCACCTCACCAAAGGGAGAAGAAAAATCGATGTAAATTCTTCAAACAATTTCTTCAAAAGTAGGACTGATTTGAGGGGGAATATACCTTCTAGATCCCATTCTAATGTTTCAAATACTTCTTCTTACAATGTGTTTGGAATTCGTAGACTAGGGCATAAATCTCATGAAATCCTCAAAATTCACTATTTACGACATTCCCTAGACGTGAGAGAAGAAATTATTTTGAACCAAAGAGAAGGAGATGGAAGGTTCACATCAAGTTCACCAAAATGTGAAGGATGGTATTTTCTACTCCCCAATCCCAAGACAAATCAATTCTAAAGGGAGTGAATTACCCTTGGTCACCTCAATGACAAAGGCTAAAGGATAGGTTGACAAACAAAGAACAAACTAATCTATGTTTTTTGAGTTTTTAAGGATGGGAGATTTTAGGATTAGGGTGAACAAACCATAGAGGTCTCGGATTACTAAAAAATTGGCTCTCGACTAGAGGGTGTCAATATGGGACATGAATGATAGTGAAACATGCTTTCATCTTAGGGATGTGTTAGCATCTTGTATGGATAGAGAGTTGGGTTGAAAATTTTAAACTCATAGGGCATGCTAACAACCTAAGAAACTTAATCAAAAAATTTGAATAAAAATGATAGAATGCTAAGAATGTATGAAATAGATAAACTAAATGCAACAAGAAGAATACTATAACTTGAAGGATAGATTAATTGTGAACAAAATGACAAGCAAGGGTAGAATAAATCCAACTTACAGTTGTGTTGAATGGACACAATAACTTCATCCACCTTCTACAAGTATCTTGTGATGTTTTCATCCTCAAACGTTTGTAAAGTCTCAAACATGATCTTGAAATTTTGCATCTTAGCTTGCTTGATCTTATCATCTCCTTCATAAATGCTTTCTAATTTTACCCAAATTTCTCTATCAATTTTCAAATTCCTAAATTTCACCAATTCAAAATTAGAAAGACCACTTAAGAGAGCATATCTTGATTTACTATTGTTTTCATAGGCCTTGATCTCATCATCAGTGCTCGAACCATTTACAAGAATAGTATATCCTCTCTCAACAGACCTCCAGATCTCAAATCCAAGAGAAACTAGAAAACCTTCCATCCTTGTCTTCTAGAATGCATAATCCGATCCATCAAAAATATGAACATATTTCTTGTGCACCATCCCAAATCTACCTCAAGTGGTTAAGCTTTCTTCCAAGGAACCTTTTTCCAGAGCTTCTTCCTCTTCAATCTACACTTCTTTTTCCTTAGTTTTTCCTTCTTATCTACAAGTAAACTCATCTAATTCATATCCATCTATTACCACTGAATTTATTTTGTAGGTATTCATCAACCTTGACACTTTCACTCTCAAAAATATTTCTTATCCTCTTTTTGTAGCACTAGTAATATTTTCTTTTAGTAGAATATCCAAGGAAGATACCTTCATCGAACCTTGCATCAAACTTTTCTAAGTTTTCTTCATCCCTTATGATATAGAATTTTCTTCCATAACACTTTCAAGTATCTAAAAATAGTAATCATTTTATACCATAGCTCATAAGGATTCTTTGTGTTTTTCATTCTTACTTACACTTTGTTAAGTATAAATAACAAAAGTATGAACTACTTCTCTCTAGTAGAATTCCAGCATATTTTCTTCTTTCATTATTATTCTTGTAGCTTCTTGAACACTCATATTCTTTCTTTCAACCACTCCAAGACCTCAAACATTTTATTTTTATATCCATTTAACTCTCAACCATAACTTTTAATGCTTTAACATTATGTAGGGCTTCTATTTTTTCTTTGAGAAAATCAACCCATGTCATTCTAGAATGATCATTAATCAATACCATGAGATACTTGTCACCTTGAAGACGTCTTACTCTAGTAGGACCACAAATATTTGTATACACCAATTATAACAATCTAGTAGAAGATATTTCTTTGACTTTGAAGTTTCTTCTTGCTTTCTTTCAAACTTAACACTCCTTATATACAACATTGATAAGCTTTGCAATCTTTGGAAAATCTCTCATAGCTTGAACTGAACTTATTCTTACTAGGCTATCAAAATTTATGTGACACATTATTCTATGTCATAGCCAACTCTCATTGATTTTTGTCATGAAACAATAACCATCAATGCCTTTGATCTGATAAACATTTCCATCTATCCTTCCAGCAACAGTCACAGTTCTAGATCCTTTTCTAATCTTACAAATATCATCCCAAAACATAAGATTGTATCCCTTGCTACATATTTTTCCAACACTCAAAAGGTTATTTCTTAAACCCTTAACATAGTAAACATCATTAGTATTATGCTTGCCATCAAAATTGGTTGAAAATTTTCCACATATCTTAGCAAATGTATCATCACCAAACCTAACTAGTCCTCCTTCATATTTTTCAAGTTTAACAAACTTAATCTTATCACCTATCATATGATTAAAGAATCCATCGTCAATGATCCATTATTTCTTCTCTTGTCTAGCATGAAAATAAAACACTAAGGTGCCTTCAATTTTAGCACTTGCTTTTGGAGCCCTTTACTTCACACATCTCTCAAAGTTAGCAGAATTAGTTTTATTTTTTAAATCCATGAACAAGCGTTCACCATCCTCATCATCTCCATCATTAGATATAATTGCATCTTCTCTAACATAGTAACTTTTCTTAATCATCTTTCCTTTTTTTTCCCTATTTTTGTTATTCAAAGCTCTATTTGGACATCTAGAAGTAGGATGACCTAACTTTCCACAATTGAAACATTTGAAAGGAAACTTACCACTATACTTTCTAATACCTCTTTTCATTCTTCTCAAGAAGTTAGCTTCCACATCATCAAGATCCTCTTGATCTGATTCCACAGTATTCTCTAATTTTCCACCCTTAAAAGAAATCTCAAATTTGGTACTACTTGTTCCAAATTCTCTCATTTCAAAATTATTTAAAGAACCATACAACTAATCTTTGGCATATTGATTCAAATTTTGTGATTCTTCAATAGAAAAAAATTGTATGTCTATAAGCTTTAGGAAGAGTTCTAAGTACCTTCTTTACTACTTCTTCCAGTTCTCCACCAAGATCTCTAATGTCATTGACAAATCACAGACACCACATAACACTTTAACACAATCTAGAATATTCCACAAACACCCTAGAAGCCAACAAATTCCTTCACAATAACTTTCACTTGAAGAATGTACACATCTGGTACATTCAAACAACTCTGCCATACACTATAACTCAATAAACCTACTTCCAAAGCACCAAACCATAAAAAAACATCATTTAAAGAAATATACACACACTATTAGCACTCTTCTTGATCATCAAGACCTGAAACCACTCTATGGAGAAATGTGGAGCAAAAACATTTCTCCTAGACACCTCTACAATACACAATTCACACACTAGTGAAGACAACTTCCTCTTCACAATGATCTAGAACACCAAATTCTAAATCCAACACCTATGAACACCTTTATTCAACATATCTGAACTACACAAGTATATCCTCAAGCTAGAAGAACTACAAAAACACTACTCTACAACATAGAACACACTACAACACACTGTTTCCTTTTTTTATTTAATTTTCTCAAGATCACTTGGAAACTAAGCACTAGAGAGAGACACATTCTCAACATCTTTAGTACTTCCTCATCACCATCAAGCCAACTTCAATATAAAAACTCAACCATACATCCATAAAAAAATATTATCAAAGCAACACTAGAGGTTGACACCAATAGCTCACTAATGACAACATAATGCAACTAATCAAAGCATCATCAAAGACAATACAAACTCAATACCAATTTCACATCCTTGCAACAAACTACTTCTCATACATTTGACACCAATGATAACACCAAATCTTGTTGAAATCAATGACAACACAAATTGCACATACTTGCAACAGGTTGGTCCAACCTCTCGCAAGCTCCACACAAATGAAGTACCTACACACACAACAATGAAGAAATGTCGGGGTTGTGTTTTGGAATTTTCCTCAGTCAAACCCCCACTTTGGTATTTCCACCTCTGTGGATAGCCAATAGATCACAATAGAGATAAAATTATTAACAAAAGAAGTAGAAAATATGTAGAGAAAGAAAATACAATCTATATGTTATATATAATATTGATAATGCAACAAAATGACTACAATAAAATGTGAAACAAAGAAAAATAGGGTAATGAGTGGTTAATAAAATATGATATGATAAGAGACCTATTTTCCTTTGTTTCATTAGGAAATGAGATCCACACAATGAATTTATTATCAACTCTTAGGTGAATCAAGTGAAAGTGGGAATCTTCAAATTTCCTTATGACTGAAGGATGGGAGTCAAGGTCAAACAACACTTGATAATGGAGATATTAGGAGGTCTACACTAAATTGGATGCGGATCTTGACACTTGAATCTTGCTTGAAATAATGCTTTGAATGCTTGATTTGATCTAGAAAGATACATCACAATGTTAACTCCAAAAACATGCATGATGCAAGAATACTGACATGATGGATAGATCTTGAATGCTGCAATAAAACTATGATATTTCTGCTCTTGAATGCCTTTGATCACAATATTTTCTATACTTGTTCTCACTTCAAAATTCTAGGTGAAACTTAGTGAAATAACCTTGTATTTATTGGTATGTATCCTTAATTTCCTAAAATTCAAATATCACACCCCGACATTGGAATAGATTTGAAATCACTAAAATACCACTAAAACATAATTTAAATTTAGGTCCTAATGTTTAGGAAGGGCCCATTCACCCATGGTAAAATAGGTCATAGGTCCATAAACCTAGGACACACATTGCTCAATGTGAAGTTTTATGTTTAGGCATTAATAAATGTCAAGTTCCCCTTCAAAAAATGTAATTAATAGGCTTGGAAGATGAATTAAAGGGCCAATTAAGGCCTAATTAAGTTCAATTAATTAAGAGGTCCCAAATAAGTGTGTAAATGTAATAAGGTACATTTAACAACACTAAATTAAGGCATTATTTAGTCCATTTTAAATAAGGAGGGCCTAAAAAAGTGAAAAAATGTAAAGGGATACATTTTTCTACACTATATTTATCCCCCAGTTTAGTGAGAGGATGACCTTGTGTCAAACTCACACTATAGTAGACAATCAAGAGAGGTCTAATTGTACAATCATTGGAAGAATAAGATGAAAAAGATCAAGGAATTTGATCAAGCCCCCAAGATCTAAGATCTCATTGCAAGACCAACAAAGGCACAAGGAGACACATGCCTATGTTAAACACATATATGTATGCAAAAATGAAAATATACTCAATCAGATAATGCCAAAGACTCAAAGAGAAAAGAAAAAGGAAAAGGAAAGGAAAAAAATGGTGGATCAAGACTTGACTATCAAATGCGATGTGGAACACACCTCAGATGTTTGTCTAAAAAAAATTACAAGTGGAACCTTGCTGCCAACTATGCAAACAACAACACACTCACACAAGCTAGTAAAACCTAGACTGACCACTAGGTGAGCCCCCAAGGGTGGAAAATGAGACAACCTAATTAGGGTCCCATACCATACCAAATTTATACCTCTGATAACTTTATAAGGCACCACAAAATATGATCTTCGAGATCCATAAGGCTTAACAAGTTGTGTTATGCTAAAAACTTGTGGAAAAACAAGGCTCCACAGACAAGCAAAGTGTGTTATGCTTGGTGGCCACAAAAAAAGGTTGAAACTTCGAGCTTCATAAGGTTAGCAAGTTGTGTTATGCTAAACACTTATGAACAAAATGCAAATAGGATGGATATGTTTAAATGGTTTTTTCTTAGTTCATGTAAGGTCACACTCTTGGAGGACATCAAACCCAATGACACCACCAAGAATAAGACACATCACAAGAAGAAAGAATACTATGCAATTAAACATAAAGAATAGAGTCCAAGATCTCCAAAAATGATAATTCCAATGTATGTCCCCACTTTAAATAAATTTCTAACACCACATTGTGAAAAATTACTTGAAATTAGCAAATGATAAATGCTAACAATAAAGAAGACATGAGAGCTTATTTGGAAAGCCCCATGTCAAGTCATATGTTTCCAAATGAAGCGATGTCATGAAAAAGAGAGGAAGGGGTTGCCCCCAAAATGAAATCCCAAAACACAAAAGGGATCCACGGATTCGAGGTTACCTTATGTCTTTGCTAAAAATATATTATAGAGCTCAAAAATGACATCAACCCCCAAATAACTCATGGAATAGGAAGAACGACACATAGAGAGTGAAAACAAAGAAAAAATCCTTTTGGGTCAACATGGAAGAGACCTAAATGTCTTGATTCCTTGTTTCATCCCCAAAAGGAAAATACAAGACAAAACAAAAGATATTTTTTTACGAAATATAGAAGAATGAAGGTACAAATAGAGGAATAAACATGAATACACTTTAAAAAAATAGTACGACGAATCACATTATGCACATGCAATCATAAAAAGAACATGAAAAATAAAACAAAGACACGAATAGTAAGGCACATGTGATTCAACCTATAGTAGGTCGTCTACATCCTAATCATGTTCATCATATGCAAAAGGTGGAAAACTAGCCAAAGAGACAACGTCAAATGCCAAACTAGTACAAGGTTATCTAACTCCTTGTCCCCACTAAGTGCAGGACATGGATGAGTCGAGATGGGTGGTGAGAATGAGATCCTTGCATTATAGATAATGATTTTCAATGAACGTAAACATGTAATAGTGAGTATGCTATGATTCTACAACTATTACATGGCAAGGAACAAAGTGCATGCTTTAAGGGATTATCTTTATGAGTCCATATTCATCAAGAATCTTCTTTAAATAACAACACTCATCAGTAAGATGCTTGAGATTTCTATGATATGTACAATAATTCATGTTCTTAGGCTTGTTTCTTCTAATTTTAGGTGGCAATGTGATCCATCCTAAATGAAGAAGTTCCTCCATTTGTTGTTCTATATTTATTTTAGTATGTAGAAATGGAAACTTTGAGACTTTATAAGGTTTTATTTCTTACTTTTTTGAGGATCTCATTGAGGTGGATTCAGAGGAGGAGGACCTAAAATAATCATATCATCCTTGTGAGGGATTTGTTCATTATGATGGAGGACACTTGTTTCCTTAGAAGATATGGAGAGAAAAGGATCTTGATATCCTAAACCTTTAGTATCTTCAATTGGGATTTGTTCTAACAAATTATGAATCTCATGCTCATTTGTTGTGTCACATCCTTGTTTAGCTAAGATCTTAAATCCTTGGCCATAAGTCTTTTCTAAGTTGATGGGTGTGTTGGTGCCTTTATTAACATAGGATGGATTGGTATGCACTTGGTTAGAGGAACTAGGTTCACTCATTTTTGGAGGTTTAAGCTTGGTTTGTGATTCAATATAAGTATGTAAAAGACCAAACATCTCTAATGGTGAAATGGTAAGAGGTGTTATTTTTTACATGAAAGGGTGAAATGGTGCATTGTTCTCAAGGTTGTTAAGGAAATTATGCATGCTTTCATCATCTTCACCTAATATTTCAAATTCACGAGGAAATTCATTAGGGGTAGGTTGAGCATGATTAGGTTCTATAGCATTAAGATAATTACCAAAAACACAACTTGAGACATCAACTAAAAATGTTAAATATTTTCATATATTACCAATACACATATCCATTATTAAAGAATGAATTGAAATGAAAAGAGATTTCATAGTTTAAGCAAGATAATTTTCTTATTATGTTATGTAGAAACCTTAAAAGGATGCCTTTTAGATGTAATTTTGAATTCAAACAATGCAGTGATTTCAACAAATTATGCTTAATATGAATAATTTTAGATAATAAAAATTCTATGTCTAAAACTGCAAAACAAAATACAAAAATAGACATTTCAATGCCCAAAATATAGAAAAAAACCCTAATAAGGACTCATTTTCCCATGGTCAAATGGGTCCTAGCTCAGAGATTTTAAAAATGAATTTATCGATTTCTGAGTTGATTCTTATGGTTTTCAAATTATGGACTGAGACGGGTGGTTATAGTTTTAGTTTTCTATAAAATTAAGTTTAAATGCAAATGTGAAATAGTGCTAAATGAAAAACTAGGAGACCTAATTTGAAATGCAATTTTGATTCAATTTTCAAATATAAATGAATGATGATGCAATGCTATGTAAACACTATGCAAAATGATTAAATTTTTTGAATTTTCTAGATTTTAAAGGATACAGAAGTACAAACCTAAAACCCTAAATGAGATGCAAACTAATGCAAGTTAAGAGCCCTAAATGAGATGTGAATCAATGCAAGTTAAGAGCCCTAAATGAGATGAAAATCAATGTAATGCAATGCAAATGAATACAACACCTAGATCTAGGGCTAAAAATGGACTTCAAATTAGCAAGGTGTGATGCTCAAATGTTAGGTTCACCAAAATTAAATGAAGAAAAATAGGGTAATGAGTGGTTAATCAAATATGATATGATAAGAGACCTTTTTTCTTTTATTTCATTAGGAAATGATATCCACACAATGAATTTATTATCAACTCTTAGGTGAATAAAGTCAAAGTGGGAATCTTCATATTTCCTTATGACTGAAGGATGGGGATCAAGGTCAAACAACACTTTGGGGAGAAAAACTAAAATTAGAAAAGAAAAAAAAACACTAAAATGTAATCTAACACTTGAAACAAAAATATTAGACTCAATACTGATAGAACCAAAAATCAAATTGTAGATCAAAGAAGGGAAGAATGATGTTTACAATCACCAAAAGTGATTTTCCAAATCAAATCTAAGACTCATTCTCCTAGGGGAAAATGGTTCCACTGTCAGGGATTTTCTATAGCTTTTAGGAGCCTCTGATACAGATATGAATCTTCCAATTTACCTAGGTTTCATAGTCAGAATGTTGGAAATGACTTCAGGATCTTAGTTTCCATGAGAAGACAATAATTTTGACAACTTTTGCAACTTTGACAACTTTGTAAATCTTCCACTTTCAAGATTTCTTCAACCTAAATATGCAATCATGCATACAAGAGAGAAAAATGTTTGTTTTTGGTGAATAGTGGTTTTCCTTGGTCAAACCCCTTTTTGGTAATCAAACCTTGAATTTAAATGAAACATGAAAGATGGAATGAAGAATGAACAAATCTATGTTACCACTCAACAAAACCTTGATTGAAACCTTGATAATGGAGATCTTAGGAGGTCTACAACTTGCATGAAATGGTTCAATTGGATGTGGATCTTGACACTTGAATCTTGCTTGAAATAATTCTTTGAATGCTTGATTTGATCTTGAAACCTACATCATAATGTTAGCTCTAGAAAAACATGCATGATGCAAGAATACTTTAACATGATGGATGGATCTTGAATTCTACAATAAAACTCAGATATATCTACTCTTGAATGCCTTTGAACACAATATTTGCTATACTTTTGCTCACTTCAAAATGCTAGGTGCAACTTAGTTCAAAATAACCTTGTATTTATAGGTATGTATCCTTAATTTCCTGAAATTCAAATATCACAAGCCAACATTGAATTATAGATTTAAAATCACTAAAATACTGTCAAAAACATATTTAAATTTAGGTCCTAAGGTTTAGGGAGGACCCATTCGCCCATGGCGAATGGGTCCCAGGTCCATAAACCTAGGACACACATTGCTCAATGTGAAGTGTTATGTTTAGGTATTAATAAATGTCGGGTTTCCCCTTCGAAAAATGTAATTAATAGGCTGGGAAAATGAATTAAAGGGACAATTAAGGCATAATTAAGCTCAATTAATTAAGAGGGCCCAAATAAGTGTGCAAATATAATAAGGTGCATTTAACAACACTAAATTAAGGCATTATTTAGTCCATTTTAATTAAGGAGGGCCCAAAAAAATGAGAAAATGTAAAGGGATACATTTTTCTACACTACAAAATGTTACCCTCCCTTTGGCAATCTTGAGAAGATGAAAGGAAGGATGGTAGCCTTGAGAGTACAAGATAGATGTGTAAAAAAGTGATGTAGAAAGTGATGTAGAAAGAATGGAGAGAATGAAGTGAAGTTGAAAGAATGAAGTTAGAATATGATAGATTGAGAGAGAGAGAGAATGGAATGAAGAAGTGAGTTCAAAATGAGGATTTGGAGGCAAAAGGAATGTTCTCAGGTAGGTCTATGTTGCAAGAGACATTACAACTCTTGGATGCATGAAATGTAATGCCTCAATGTCCACTGACCCAAGAGTCTGTCAAGGACACCCGCATGGCGTGCAAACATATATGTGGCACGAAAGTGCCCTAAACAAAATTCCCTCCATTGATGCAAAACACTAAAGCACAGATAAGACAAAGGGCTTAAGGTGGTGGGGTTTTACATTATCAATTTTATAAGGCTAAAGTAAGGGTATACTGTGGCAAATTGCACTAGGGTGCAATTTTATGCCTCAACAGTAGTGTTTAGATTTGCATTTACGTTACAAAATTTAAATCATGTATTTTCTCTTTTGAATCTATGTGAATGTTTTATAAGCTTAAATTTACATTTTGGCATGTCATCTTAGAGTGGTTTCAATTAGTTTTTTTTTTCCTCTTCCCTTTTCTCCCCCAAATACAAAGAGTTGGCTTCTAAAATCTCAAAGGTCATTCCACAAACTGCAATTTAGTCCCACTTGTAACGCCCCACCACGCAACCCTAGAAGAAGTTGCAAACAACTACTTAAACGGACTAATTTTTTTTGTTTAAGTACAATTAATAAGAAATTTCACTGACTAATGCCAACAACCTCTAAGGTTATGAGACAGAGGTTATATAGAACCTCAACAAAAAACATGAATTTAAACCATGTCAATTATTTAATTAAGAAATAAGCACATGCATTCCAATTAACATAATTTACAACAAGCATGAGAGATAACTTTCAATTTCATTATTCATAATTAAACAATATGGTTACAACACTCATTCCCTGAATGAGGCAAGTCTAAAGAATACGGTTACATTTAAAACTTCCACCTCGATAACAAATGAGGGGTAATGAATCACAAGAGCAACTGAAATAAACAAGGCATGAAAAAAAACTGGATCATATGAGCTCTCCAACTAGAAGTCTCATCCACACGATCAAGAAGAAAAACCCAACAGAGCAAGGTGCACATTCCACCCAACCAAGTGGAACCCAAAGGTCCACCCCCCATGCTAGGAGATAGTAACAAGGATTTCTAGCCAAGAACATCTACCTCAAGATGCAGGCTAACACAACCGAACTGAAATAAATACAATGCTTCCAGAATTTACATAATCAACTGCATCACTTATGCAGACATATTGTCGACTTAGGAGAAGTGTCATCACAATGTTACATAGGTTATCCTGGTGAGTCTTCCTAGGCCCCGACCCCCAACTCGGGTTATCCTGGTAACCTCTAAAGACTTTCGGGCCCTCATGTAATCCAATGCGGAATTAGTTACCTTTCATAAAGACAAGATAATGATCTTGCCATTCCAGGCCTTCTCATCTCAACCCAAGTCTTAACAAGCCCTTGCATTCCTGAGCGATGCATAATTATCTTATTAAGTGTTTGATACTGCGTGATACTCTAATCAATTAATTAAGTTATCATTGGATTAACTAACTTGCAATGAGTTATCCTGGCACCACTTTGTGTGTTAGCCCTTGTTACAAACCACTCCTCTAAGATGACACGTGGAAAAACTCCACAACCCAAGGGTACACAAGTGCGACCTAAGGATATCAAATCCCTATCCATGACATACAGTCAACACATTGTCATTCGTGATAACCGGGTAACAAACTGGTTAAATGCACTACCCAAGGCAATCCAAAGGTTGACTAACACAGTACGACAACCTACCAACTTGGAAAACCAACTGGAAGACTTGACAAATACAATGACCCACATTTCCCATAATATGAACACCAAGGAAAATAATCACATAAGGCAATTGCGAGGAAATAAACTAATTTGGATATATTAAATCCATTTTCCTTAATAGAATTCAGTAATTCATTCCACTAATAAAATTGATCTAATAACGTCTCTCCTAGACAAAGATAAAAAATTAAACAAATATCCAATCCCTCATTGTATGAAAATAATAATAAGGTAAAGCAGATACTTCATTAAATCATAATAAATCATTTAAAATAATTATTTCTTTTTGCAAAACTATATCATTTTAATAATTCGTTAATTTCGCAATAAAGACACAAAACCCTTCAATTCCAATAATTGTTCTTCCCAAATAAGATTTTTTTTTAAAAATCAATTAATATTAACTATTGCACTTGATCTAAAATTTCACCATTACATTTAAAATATGAAATTAATTTACTCATCCACTTTAAATCTATATACATTTAAATATATACGTATTTATCAAATTTATCTTCCCAACTATACAATTATGCAACTCGATATATTAAAATTAAATTAATATTACAATATTATATACCTATAATATATATATTTATATCAAATACATATATATTTAATATTATTTTTATATTATAAATACTTAATAGTTAATATTAAAAAAACTAATTTAATATGAAAAGAAAATTTATTATTTTTATTTTTGTTTTAAGTTTGAAACCACTCATTCGCGTCTCGGATCATGCGCCAACCCTTAGGGTTGAGTCGCATGGCCTCAAACCGCGTGCATAAGGATTCTGAGGAGACATCAGTCGCAGATTTCCCAGGCGGTGGCATGACCAGGCGGAGGCCACGGGAGGAGGTTTAGCAAGCGACGGGTGCGCACCATCAGCCACCACTAATGGTGGTGCGGTTGTGCTTTGCACAGTCGACCACCATTAGTGGTGGTCACTGCATAGTCCGCGTGGATGGGGGGCATTAGGCATGGCTCCCCCATGCCACCTCCCATGGGGGCGGCTGTGGGGCCCCATGAAAATTTTGAAAGCCCAAATTTTATTTTATTTTTTTTAATTTTAAGTTTTTTTTTTGAAATGGAAAAAAAATTAAACCCTAGAAAAACCAGTCAATTAAAATTTTGCCAGATAACCCTAAAAGGGAAAAATATAAAAATATATACATATGTATATGTATATATATATATATATACAAGTATATGTATATATATATATATATATATATATATATATATATATATATATATATATATGAATATATATATATATACATATATTTTTATTCACCCAAATTGAACTTTCAATCAGATTGAAGAACAAAATTGAAATAATAATTCACACACAATAATTCATTTAAATTTTGAAGCAATATTTTTCAAACAGAGGTGTTCTCCAAATTTGAAAGCAAGAATTCAACTGGTTTTGTTTTGCAAACAATCAACAAATTTCAAATGATTTCCATCAACACATATACCATTAAAACTCAAAAGAAACTAATTTCAAGATATGAACTTGGTTTTTTTTTGGAGTTGAGAGAAGATCCAGATGGTGCCTTGATTCCCACTTCAACTCCACAAATTATTTAAGCTTTAACCCAAAACCCACAAAATTGAAAAATTTCTTCCTCTTTCTATTTCAATCTTTTTCAAAACTTCATGATCCAAACTTGTGAAGAAAAATTCAATAATAAGGAAATTCTCCAAAAAAAATTCCTACAACCACCCTCATCAATTCTCCAAAATAGAATAGCAAATATCTTCCTTTTTCAATTTTTTTTTAATTCAAATTTCCTAAATTGAACTTTTAAAACATTTTATTGAATTTTCAATTCCAAACCAAATATCCATAAATTTCCAAAATGCATAATTTAATTCATTTCAACACAATTAATTTAATTAATTAATAAAATAAATATAATACAAGATTAAATTATTTATTAATTAAATTAAATCATATTTCTAACATATAACTATATCAATTTACTCACCAACTTAACTATGAAAGCATATACTTTAACATTTTTCTAACTTCCAATTTAAACTGAAACAAGGCAAATTGAACAATATTAAAACAACTGGACCACACTATGACCAGGGTGATGACTTGGCACGGAAAACCTAGCTACTATCTCTCAATCAAATGTCATTGGGCAATGGACACGCTCAAACCTATGAAACCAGGTGGAGTCGATGTATTATACTTGTCAACTTACGAACAAAAAGTATATCCACATGCAATAATATGTCATAAATAAGGCACACCATGAAGAGGAAATCACGGAATCGTTGGGCGCTCGCAAGCGAGTGATGCGATACTGTCCTCTTCACCAATACAGTAGTACTAACTGACGCATCTAACATAGCACCATAACCAAAATCATAAAACATCATAAATTTGAATATCCACTTATGCTAACTCAAAACATGCCATCATAAAAACATCAAAATATAGTATCATCGCATCAAGATACGTCATGATAAAATAGTGATTAATCGAAACTAGGTACATAGTCAAAGTACAACAAAAACTAAAGCATAAAATGGGAAACAACATCGTTTGCACAACAGAGCAAAATGGAGGGGTATTACACCCACGTCTATGAAACTTCTCATAGGAAGTTTTTATCTAGAACGTCAATTTTAGAGATCAACATATATTAGATACTTCTACTTTATTTTTCCATGAGCTTCATGATGTTTTATTATTGTTATGGCTAGTGATGAAAATGTACGAGTATAATGCATATTACCTTTGAGCACCTTTGTTTCCTATGTTGATGATCCTTTCACCCTAGCATCTCATGATGCATCTAGAGATCTTCCTTCATTTGATATTGATATACATAGTGAACCCATCCCTTCTATACATCTCATAATAGTTTTCCTTGTTCACCTATGGTTTCCCCTACTTGTGCATCTCTTTCATCCTCTTGCCTTAATTGCATTAAACAATTAAACAATATTTATTTTATTTATTTATTTATTAACAAATATTAATCACTAATAATACAAAAGAATAAACTTAATTGCATTAAATCATATAATTAAATCTAATATTAAATATAATTATAACATATATAATAATTATATTTAAATATATAATTTTATTATATAATAATAAATATAACTATAATATAAATTTTATATAAACTAAATATATAATAAAATAATTGATATAAAAGATAATAAAAATACACCACAAAATATTCTTAAAAAATTACTTTAGAAAAAGAATCTTCTTAAAATAATATTTTGTAATATTAAAAATATCCACTTCTTAAACTTGTTAAAGTTATCTTTTAAAATGTCTAAATTAGTGGCGAATTTTTAAAAAGTCTTCTTTTTTCCTTAAATAATCTACCAACTCCTCTCATATGTAGGGCACTTTAAATTATGGAATTTACCCAAGCTATTATGAAGGGAGATGACGGGATGTATTCAATAAAGGCGATTGATATTCTGACAAATGTAAAATTGATTCAATGTACAAAATTTTGTAAATCTTGACGATGCATTGAAACCGCTTGAGGACCGGACTAAGATTGAAGAATGAATAGTAAAATGGAAATATAAATGGGGAAATAGAAAAATGGCAAAAAAATGAACAGACGAGATATTTTTCATTTAGATCTAAAAAATAGGTTGTTTGTTGCTCAGTTGAAATGTAAAATCAGTGTAAAAAAATTTCAATTAAAGACTTCAATAATAGAGTGAAGGAAATCTGGCGATGGAAATAAGAAGAAAATATCCATAGGCGGTGACAGACTATTGACACCAGTTTTCTCATTCAAGGCAATAGTTTATATATGTTTCCTTCTTTTTTTTGATGAGGGTCTCCCAGTTTGCAGAAATGGTGATGATCTAGTTGACGAGGAGTTACATTCAAAAAGGTGCAAGTTCCTTCAGTGGAGTAGTGGTTTAAACAATCTACGGTTGCATTCAACCACACCGTCAACTAGGTCCTCTCATTCTTATAAACCATTGATTGACAAATTGAGCTCTAAAATCTCAAATAAGTACATGCCTTCGGCATAATTACTTACATTTCATGTATTATTTTTCACTCTCCAATTCCTTATGTCTAATGATTGCAACCAATTCAAGAGGCATATCATGTTGCCAACACTTGTTTGTTCAACTTACAAACAAATATAAAAACCAATGCCAAGACTCATCACCATATAAAAATACATCATTATTGTATGATATGGCACCACTTAATATGTGGTTACCCCTTTTTTATAGTTAGAATTTTTGTAACCCTACTTTTTCCTCTTTGTCTCATGATTCTAAACAATAAATCCGCTTGGACAATTATTTTTATCTTTACTTGCATGATAAATTCTACTCATTGTATATATTTTATGGTTTGCAAGTTCCCATGCTTGCATGTTGAAGGATGAAAGAACACATGAAGATATCTAGTTAGTCTATTATTTTATATGGACTCTAATAGTTTTTAATGTCTAAATACTTATTTTGTATTCATGTTTGTGAGTGCTTATTTACTTCAAGAAACATGTTCATTAAGGATTCGCATTCACCTCAAAGTGGTACAAAATGTGTTAGGACTAGGTGTGTTATTCACATTGCAAGTCCTTGTCCACAACAATTTAATCTATTGTCTAGGACTATAATGTTGTAAATTTTATTTGATGAATCCCCAAAAATCATAGAGTGGGTGAAATGGAACAACCATGTGGTAGTTGAAGGCATGTGTGGAGTAAAATATTCTTCCAAACACTTTATAATATTGATTGGGAGGAGGATTGATTAGGGGGTTACACTATAAGGCATCATTTGTCACTTGGTATGTAGTGGAAAGGAATCTAAATGGAGGGTTCTATTGTAAGATCATCATTTCAGGGTTACAAAGTTGACTCTCTCATTTGAGAGCTTCGATAGTTGTTTTGACTTTTACTAGGCATTTATCCTAATGTGGATATGGATGTCAAGGTTGGTGAAAAGAGTCAAAAAAATTAGAATGATACAAGTAAATCCTATACACATTGTGAAATCTCTTTAGTGATTTTTCTTGGTTTGCTTGTTCTCTAATGGTTTTCCCTTAACCTATTTTGCTATAATGAAAGCTTGGTGGCCTATACTTTGATGTCATAGTTTGGAGAAAGGTTATGCTACCAAAATCCTATTGAATTTACTATAGCTGAAAGAGGTGAGAATCAAACAAAGAAGCTACGTGTGTTATAAATTTACCCAAAAGGGTTTTCCTAAATAATATCAATATTCTTTTTTATTTTATAGATGATCTTGTGGTTGTCATTATTCTTTAGTTTTAATTTTAGAATTGTTGATGATTGACTTATTACAACCTAATACAATTAAGTTTGATCGCTATACTTAATATTTTACATGAAAAATTAGGGACACACCCCTAACACTTTTTGGGGAATCCTCATTTCTAGAACGTTCTAGGGATGTTGAGACACCTAGGGGACATCCCCAGGTCATTCCCAAATTAGGAAAAAAATGTAGGGGACATCTCAAAAACTCGAGGATATCCCAGAAAATTAAATGAGACTGCATGTCATCCCCAAGACATGTGGGGATGTTTGTGACTCCCCAACCATCCTAAGGATGGCCAACCCTCCCCATAAAAAAGAAACATTAAAAAAACCAATGCTTTAAAAATGATAAAATTGTGAAAATGACATGATTCGAAAGGTTTGTGTGGTTTCAAAGGCCTTAATTTTGGCTTGGTGGCGGGGACTCTTCCCCTCAACCCCACCCTATATTCCAACAAGGAACATGCTATGGGCATTGTTCTTAGACCTTGTGAGGGGTAGTGCCCTTAACCTTGGTAAGGACATTTCCCCTAGACCCCCACAAGTGATGTCCCTCAATCCCATTGGGGTCTCCAGTCCTAGCATCCACTAGTTATTGGGATCTCTTGTCACATAAGAAACTTGATTACAATGAGGGACTTTGGGAGTGGAGACTAAAACTAACAACTTAGACAATTATCTTTATGACTATCATAATATCATTGATCAATAATGAAGTATCATTCTATCAAAGATTCAAATGCCATTATTATTATAAAATATAATATTATATGATATATCAAATGTATTTGTAATTCTATATATTTAAAAAAATGTGTGTGCATGTGCACACATACACACACATAGATATTATAGTTGTACCTAGACATACCATACCCAAGGGAAAAATTGACATACTAACATACCAAAACCTTATACTTGTACCCCTCCCCCATACTTGAATTGGTAACTTAGATCCAAAAATATTGCAACCAAAAGGAAGGAAAAAGAAAGTGAAACTTGTAGCCTTCCAACATTTTTTTGTAATTTGTATACTATTTTTTTAATATCACATGCATGTTTTTGAAAATTTAAGCAACATTTACAAGATGATGTACCCTTCACAGTGAGCCACAAGGGCCAAAAAGGAACAAGTCTAAAAAGCTAACATTGTAGAAAAAAGTAATAGAGACAACACATTAACAGCACAGAAACCACAGAAAGGCAGCCAAAAGTCAAAACACCAGCATAGGCAGCAGCTAACTAGCATTATCCCAGTTTTTAAACAGGAGGTCCACTGCATCATCACCAACCCAATCTTTTTTCTCCTAGCCATTATTACCCTCCAGCTCCTCCTTGATACAGTGGACAGAGTACTAGTGACGAAGTGGCTCAACTTCATTGTGAAGCGGGTCAATCCACGAAACCTTTTGTTGAGTGTGTCCATTTTCTTCTCCAAGGCACAAGGCTCCTCCCCAATGTCCATAGTCCCTGAGATCTCTTTAGGCTCATCAACTAGGGGATGCAAAGAAAGAGAGGCCGAGTTTTATTTTAGTAACTTTTTATCTTCTAGGTTAAACGACCCCTCCACATTCTCCTTCTCATCTTTCTCAATTTCCTCTTCCTTATACTCTTTGTTGTCAGACCACTCCTCTGAATTCTTAATTATCTGTCTCTTTTTACTTTTTTTTGCTGCATCTTGGATCTCCTTATTTTTTTCTCCCCACCAGTCATTATCATGTTTCCCACAACATTATCTCCTTTAGAATCTTTCCCTATTATGTTATTTCCCTTCGCCTCCCTCACAATCAGCTCTAGCATACCTTTCTTACCATCCTTTCCTTTTTTGGTAGTGTTGACCCTGTAGGCAGACTTTGTCAAGGTGGACTTCAATTCATAAAGGTTGGCCACAACACTAGTATGTGCATTACCCAACCCTCCCTTTAGTTTCTTGGTAGCCAGTTTAGCTTTGGGGTTTCCTGCAGTACCCAGATTGGATTTCCGGGGAGGGCTTTTTGACTCAGTCGGGGAAATGTTCACAACAGACAGGGGTTCAATTTCATCAATGCGCGCAACCGATATGGCTTTGGGAGGAAAAAGGGCTAGGTGGAAGTGGTAAAGTCTCAGGATGAGCCCCTGATGGAGTGGAAGAGGCGGGAGGTCACTGGGGTTAAGGTTGGCTAGCTCTTTGCATTTCTCGATAGAATTTTCTAGGTCCATAAGCAAGAAGAAGGGAAAGCTAAGCAACATTATATGTCTTAAATAGTTTAACAATGGAAAATTATAGAAGAAATAGGTTTTGAACCTACCTTCCAAGGTGACATATTTCATCAACGCTAAGCACACGTAGTCCCAAGGCTCCAAAAGAGCATCTCACTCAAAACCCGATTGATTCTGCACCGGTTCCTCATTCCCCATGAAGAAATCTTTCAAGATTTCATTGTCTGGTTTCTTAGTATGCTTAGGGTATTTTTTCCTGGTACACAACATTCTTATAGCCTACGCGATAAATTCTTCACTAAATTCAAAAGAAATACCGCCCATCATGACCCTTCGGTCCTTCCATGAATTAGAAAACTGACCAAAAAAATTAGGGTCATGGCCAACCAAAATCTCCATGAGAGGAGCAATGCCACCTTCAATACAAATGTTTCACACTAACAGATTCTTTCAAAATTCATCACAGTTGTCTGGCTTAGTTCGAACACGATCGCTACCCATACTTTCAACTTGCATAGAAAACCAAAGAGTTTGCAGAAGACATAAATTGTAAAATCTAGTAGGGCAACGGATATTCATCACATAGTGGCCATTTAGGCGAGAAATGCAACAATGGGTATTGATGCCAGTGTGCAAGTCACACGCGCGAAAGGGAAAATCACCACAGGGTGACTTGACAATGGAGTTAATGTGGATCTTGGGAAGATTTCAGCCAGCTAAACAACAAATCGCAGGCATGCAGGGTTCCTTAGCCTTGGAGTAGGCGTGCGAAGAACAAGACAAGTTGGTCATATGGCTAAAAATAGAAATATTCCTATGAGTGTAAGTTGAGACCCATGCTAAACTAGCAAGCACAAAGGCATTAGAAGGAAGCATTCCTTCATAATGAGGGGTCAATTCAGTATTTAAACTCACAGTCTTACAGAGGCTATGATGAGTTAACACAAGATATCGCACAATCCCAAAGAGGAGAGATCGCACGATATGGCCTCTCAAATTCATCAAAGTCACGTACTTTCTTATTCCCTTCATAAATTCACCTTTTTTATTCACATTATAAGCCTTAAAATTTAAAACCTGCCACCAGTCAGCCACCTTAGTAATAAAGCTCATCCACCAAGCCCAAAGGACAAACAAGTGGGTCCCCCAACTAGCACTCAGCACCCAAAGATCTCTAAACACATAATGAGCAATAAAGTTAGAATCCCTCCACCTGTCAGCCATCTCAGCGTTACCGCTCATCCACCAAACCCAAAAGATAATCAAGTGGACCCCCCATCCAACACCCAAGACCCAGAGATTTAAATTCATCATGATAATTGGTTGCTTTATTCTCTCAAGATGATATATTGAATTTTTGGTGGTATCTTCTCCACTCTCCTCCAACATTTAGAGTAGCCCCAGCAAGTATCCTGATTAGCCAAGGCATCCGCCACTTGGTTTCCCTCCCTAAATATATGTGTCACTTTTTTACACCTAAGTTTGGATAAAAGGAATCTAGTGTCCAACAAGATATCCTTAGTATTCTAGCCAATTAGTCTATTCATATTCACAGCATCAGTAATGGACTTAGAGTCTCCTTCAATGTGGAGATTAGCAATCCCTAGAGAGACAACAATTTGGAGGCCCATGAGCAACGCACGGGCTTTCGCCACACAGGCTTTCGCTACAATAGAATACTAGAAACCAATACCTCCAGCAAATCCTGCAACCATAACCCCCCCGGGGTCTCTAATTACTCCACCAATACTAGCCCCGCCTAGGTTTCCCTTAGCAGCCCCATCAAAATTGAGTTTAAACCAGCCTCTATTCGGAGGCTCCCATCTGGTATTTTTCCTGGCTAAGGAATTCAAATTTTCAAATGAGTTAGCCTCTAATCTATGGTTCCAAGCCTTGGCCATTCTAATTTCGTAATCAAGAGGTCCTTTCTCTAGGAATTCCCCATTAAAGAGGGATATTTTTTCCTCAATTAGCTGAACACCAATGCCAAAAACATCCTTAGGATTCTTCTCAATATTCTTGAATACCCTATTGTTCCTCTCCTTCCACAGACACGAACCCAAAATAGGAGGAACCTGATTCCAAATTTCATCAGGCAGGGGATGGGAATAGGGACCACGCCAGACCAAGATGAAGGATAAGAGATCCCTACTCATAACCCAAGAGACTCCCAGTTTTTCAAAGGCCAGTCCCCAAACTTCAGCAACAAACACACAGTGTAAAAATAGGTGACTGACAATTTCCTCCCTGCACTTACAAAGTAAACATCTATTGGGAATATAAAATCCTCATTTCCTCAAATTGTCCTGAGTAAGAATCCTATTATGGTAGGTCGTCCACCAAAAGAAAATTATTTTAGGGATCATGTGGTGGTTCCATATCTTCCTCCAAGGTTCCTCTACAATACCCTGGTTTGTTAGCAATTTGTATGCCGACCTAATAGAAAGATCCCCCTGTTTGTCAAAGGTCCAAAAAAACTCTTCTCTGTCATAAGAGGGAAACCTAGTGATAGTGAGAATCTCTTGGAGGGACCGAGCCAAAAAACAAAGGTCTTGAGAATGGGGACAACAGAGGATTAGGTCCTTCCAAGCCCTAGCCCCAGGGGGTCCAGAAACATAATAACTGATATGGATACCAAAATACCTCTGAGTCGATCCCATAAGAGTCCTAAAGTCAAAACAAACCATAGGGGTATCAATTAGCCACATATCTTCCCAGAATCTAATCCGATTTCCATTGCCCATCTTCCATTTAATCCCATTCCTTAGCAAGTCATGTGTGCTGCAGATGCTCCTCCAAGACAAGTAGCCCTAGGGGTGAGACTCCGAGAGCCAATTGATCAAAGGCCTGTACTTAAGATATTTGGAATTCAAAATTTTGCACCAATCCTTAGTGTTCCTTAACTGATCTCAACCAACCTTGGCCATTAGAGCCTTGTTAGTGTTGACAATTGTCCTGACACCTAGGGCACTATAATTTTTGGCCTGATAGACCTTCTCCCATTTTACCAAAGTGAGTTTATTCTTATCCTCAGTCCCAGACAAGAGGAAATTCCTTTGAATTTTTTCAAACTTATCAGCAATGTACTTAGGCATCTTAAATATGGAAAGGAAATAAGTTGGTATACCTTGAAGGGTCGCTATGAGCAATTGGAGTTTTCCAGCATGGGATGGAGCCTTTCCACCCAACCAATTTCCTTTGGATTCTTTCCAGAATCGAGTTTCAGAAGTCAGGGGTAACCTCCTTCACCGTGAGAGGGAGCCCAAGGTAAACTGAGGGGAGGGACCCACTAGCACAACCCGAAACTGCAGTCACTTTGGTTTGTAAATTAGGTGCATTGTTAAAGAAATAGATCATGCTTTTATTTTAATTGATGCTCTAACCACAACATGAGGCATAATTGTTAAGGCATGCTTTCCATTTCCTAGCTTCCACCACCGAGGCTTTCCCAAAAAGAAAAGTGTCATCCACAAATTGTTGCACAACAACTGATTCTAGGGAAGAAGCCACTCTGATGCCCATAATGGAGCCTTCCAACAATAGACCAATAAAGTTCATGTTGAGCACATCAGCAATCATGATGAAGAGATAAGGAGATAGGGGTCACCTTGTCTAATCCCTCTACTAGCAGAGAAGAACCCAAAGGGGGACCCATTAACAAGAACACAATACTTAACAGATTAACACACTCCATAATGAGTTTGATAACTGAATTGTTGAACCCAAACTTAGCCAAAACCTTTGGGCTGAAATCCCATAAAAATTTATCATAAGATTTAGATATGTCCAGTTTAAGTGTCATCCCTACATAGTTACATCTATCCATAGAATGGAGCAGCTCGTGGGTGGTCAAAGTAGCATCAAGAATATGGCACCCAAGAACAAAACCCTTTTGGGTAGGACTGATGATTTTGTCCAGAAGGGGCTTGATAGAGTTCACTAAAATCTTTGAAATGATTTTATAAAAGGTGTTACATAGGCTAATGGGTCAAAAATTAGTCATGGATTGAGGCTTTCCAATCTTAGGAATAAGGGCAATGAACGTTTGATTCAATTGTTTAAGGATTTTACCAAATTTGAAGAAATCCCTGGCTGCTAGCATGAGGTCCCCACCCATAGTATCCCAGAATATCTAAAAGAAGGCAGGAGGAAAACCATTAGGGCCCGGGCTTTGAATTCCCCCATGCTAAAGGTAGTTAGCCGAACTTCTTCCCAAGAAACAGCACTGAGAATCCCCTTATTATCTTCCTAGGAAATGATGGTAGGTAGATGGTTGAGCAACACATTGTCCAAAACCGGGTTTGGCGCCTTAGTGGGGGCTGAATAAGCCTCCTGAAAGTAGTTAGTAGCACAAAGGCCAATCTAGGTAGGATTCAAAATCACCACACTGGAATCATTAGTCAGTTGAGAAATTCGATTCATTTTCATATGCTTGATGGCTGACACATGAAAGAAAGAGGTGTTCCTGTCACCTTCCTTCAACCATTGGACTCTGGATTTCTGCTTCCAAAATACTTCCCCTTTTTTGAGAACCCGTTCTCATTCCATCATGGTTCCCCTTTCCTGGTTGTGATTCCGTTGATTGTCATCTCCTTCCTCCATTTTCTTTTGTAAGGTCCTCAACTCTTCTTCTAACAACTTTTTTTTTGAAACACATCACCAAACACACTCTTGTTCCATCCTTTAACCATGTTTTTAATATATTTGAGTTCGAAAAAATCCTAAACATGGGAGAGCCATGGACAAGAATATTCCACCATTCAACAATTTTATTTTTGAAGTCAGTGTGAGAATTCCACATTATCTCAAAACAAAAGGGGATGGGACCCACAACAGGACAAATATTAGTGGTCATCAAAAGGGGGTTATGGTTAGAGACCATCCTAGGCAAGGCTATTAGATTAGCATCTAAAGCATTAGTCCAATGGGGAGAGCAAAGGAAACGATCTAAACGGAATGAATCAAGTGATCACCAGAGCATTTGTTAGACCAAGTAAATTTTTGACCCATGAGATCAATATCAATTAAACCCGAAGAATTCAAAAAATTAGCCAGATCAAACATGCTATTAGAGTAATCCAATAGGCCACCACTTTTTTTTGATGGAAAGAGAGGAGAGTTAAAATCTCTAGCAACCAGCCAATTGCCTCCCCTATTCTGATTAATTTTAACTGCAAGGTCATGCCACAGCGTACTCCTCACATTCCTCTGGTTAGGAGCGTAAATATTCATTATAGACTAGGATTCACCAAGGTAAGTAAACAAGGCACCCACACTATTTTTACAATGGAATAGTTCAAAGCCCAGAAATTTTGATGGGTTCCAAAGCATAGCCAGATCCCTCGAAGCACCCTCAGCATCACTGTAGACATAGGATGCATTTGGCCAAATAAATTTAGCAATTTTGTCAAAATTTACCTTCATAATTTTGGTTTCTTGTAGTAGGCACACATCAATCTTATGTTCCAACACATAGTTCTTCAGAGAAAGTTGTTTGTGGGAGCTATTGAGCCCACAAACATTCCATGATACAACTCTCATTTCTGACCTTTTTTTAAGGACACATCCAATGTCCTCTGTTTACCTAGGGCAATCTCATTTGTTGTTTCTCTCATCCTAGTGAGTCTTTGGGAGGGCCTATTTGGCTTTGAGTCACCTCCTACATCTGATAATGAATTATGAAAGGAATTAAGTTTTGACATTTTCTATTTTTTCAAATCTCATGTGAACTCTTAATACAACACAAATTTTAAGTATTAAGGATCTATAATGTATATGATCAATGCTTTGTTAATGTTATTATATGAATATTTAAATTTTTCCTATATATTTTTTAAAAAAACCCCTATTTTTTATATAGTTGTCCCTTTTATCATCTCCTGTCATCCCCCAAAATAGCTTGAAAAAAAACTCACCCCTAAAACTTGTTTCTTCGTCCCCTAGCATCCATGTCTTGAAAACTTGGGGTAACATAGATATTTTATTGCAACTTCTAACCTAGATTTTGAACATTTTGTATTAGATCTTAGTTTTGGGTTAATTCAAAGAGGTAGACATCTTTCTTTGTATTGTGTGTTTTTGGTTGCAATGGGAGCATTTTTTGATTTATTGAGAATCAAATCTATGGTGTAGATATCATGGCAAACACATCTAGGGCTAAAATTAAAAAATTCAACATACAACATTGAGTTATGGAAATTTAAGATGAAGAATATCTTGATAAAAATGGATCAATGGGTTTCAATGATTAAAATTTTGAAACCTTAGAGTATGAAGGATGGAGAGTTCATTAAGTTTGATAAGAAAGTAAGAAGTATCATCCAATTATGTATTTCTACTTCTATTCTTATGAATGTATCAAAAGAAACTATTATACATTTATTATAGAAAAAGATTGGTGCATTATATCAAACTAAGAATTTTGTTAGTGAATTCTTATTTGAAAAGAAAAAATATTCACTTAAAATGAATGAAGAAGACTCTATAATAAAACATCTTAATACATTGAATCCTATTATGTTATGAAATAACTTGTACAATAGAATAATATAATAGGAATATGTTGTAAATAATTGATAATAATATGCCACTTTGAGGGGAAACCTCCTAATCCAGTTTGACGGGGATACCTCCAATAATTTTTAATAAGAACACAATACTCAACATCATGATAATAATATACCTATACCTCCTATATATACCATAATTATTTTTAGGATATCACCCAAGCTAACCTAAATAACCCTATATAAGCTTTAGGTTGACCTAAATAACTAAATATAATAATGATAATACGACTTAATTAAGAGTTAAGGTAGCCACAAGTTGACTACTCATAACACTATACACAATATAGGGATAGGGGCATCTCTTTACAAAAGCATTTTCCTCAATACTAATTTTTCTTTTTCTTCTTCTTCATTTTCCTTTTTTACTTTCACTTCTACTCTTGGTGTGTGTTCTTCTTCTTGATATTTCTCTTGTTATTGCTCTTGTTCTTGTTCTTATTCTTTCTCTTTCTCTTTATCTTTCTCTTTCTCCTTCTATTTCTCTTTCTCTTTCTCTTTCTCTAGCTCTTGTTCTTTTTCTTTATCTTGTTCTTTCTCTTTCTCTTTTTCTTGATCTTTTTCTTTTCTACTTCTTGTTCTACTTATTTTTCTTCTTTTTTGTGGCTATTTTTTGTTGTAAAGAAGTCCTAGAAAGATAATTTTGCAATAAATCAAATAAAATAAGTCAAAATACTAAAATTTCATAATTTCCTTCATGTGTTCTAAAGAAAATTGTATGTATATCCTCTTCCTTTATATGAATTTGATTAAAACCAGAACATAAATCTAACTTAGTAAAAAAAATTGCATCATTTAGTTCATCTAATAATTCATCAATAGTAGGATTGGGAAACTTATCCTTAAGAGTGAGCTTATTAGGTTCCCTCTAATCGGGACACATTCTTCATGATTCATCCTTCCTTTTAACCATAACCATTGGAGATGATTACTAGGACAAATAATTCCTAAATCCAACATTGACTATTTTTTCAATTTATTTATTTTGTTCATAAGGATAATGATAAGGTCTAATTTTTTTGATAAGGTATAATGTAAGGAGGAATGCTTCTACTGTTGTGAATAGGGTGCCATTTAATTACAATCCTAAACATATTTCATGTATCTCCTATGTCCTTGGAAAGTGTTCCCCAACACTAGGATTAGAAAGAGATTAAATTTGAATGAAATGAACATGTAAATTGACATTTATGATTATTCCTAAATAATAGGAACATCTGGGGGCATCTAAAATGAGTTCCTAAATAATAAGAGCACATGGGGTGCCCACATGGAAGGTGGAACCCACCTTACTTCAATTAACTATTTGGAGGATCGATAACACTTCAGTAATGCATGTCTAAGTTCCTACAAAATAGGGATTGATATTTACAGGAGTGGAGTGACACTATCAGTTCAGTATTAGTTATGTTTAGTTTAGTTCAATTCAGTTCAGTTCAGATATCTTCAATTGCATGTAGTTGACTTGAGTCGAATTTAGTTACCTTGAGTTGCATGCAAGTTGCATGTAGTTATTTTGAGTTGTATACTAGTTGACTTGACTAATGACTTCAATCGTATGACAAATAATAGGTTGATACTTTTAGTTAGGCGGCGATGATCAAGCATGCATATTGTATGCATAAATTTATGGAGAGATATGTTTTAGGTAACTCATATTGACTTGGACCCACCTTGGGTGCCCAAGTTGGCATCTTTCAGTTAACATCTAGGTATTAATTCAATGGCATGATCATGGTCTCTAATTAGAGGTAGACCTTACATCCTATAAAAAAAAAAATTGGTGTTTTTGAATGATCTCTTGAACTTCTTGGGGATGTTAAGTTTTCACATCTTGTGCTTCTATAAAGTTTAGTTGTGCCACTAGACCATATGAACCTTTCTTAATTAATTTTTCCATCCTATGACAGCTAATAATTTGAGTTGATCATGATGTTACTCTTAAAACTACATCTTCTCCACCTATCGAAATAGAAAACATTTATAACTCTAGATGGAAATTTCCCATTGAAATTTTTATATGATGGAACATACCACCACAAGAGATTTTTTTTCCATTAGATATCATGACTTGAAAGTTAGAGACTAGATATACAAGACAATTAAACTCATGAAATAATCTTCTATCAATAAAGTTGTGTACTACCTGTGTGGTATTAAAATGGGGGAATTAGCAAAGTAAATCCAACACACATCAATGAAACATCTTACATGAAATAGATTGAAATAACAAAAAAAATTGCTATATCTACTCTTTAAAATCGTTTCATTTCTCTCTAAACTTAAGGATCCTCAAATTCATGCATGCTCTAAGATCTATTTATGTGTTGCACATGAACTTATCAGATGGCAACCTAAGAGATGAGAAGATTTGTGAAATGCAAAGCTACATGCCTACATTCACATATTTGTGTACTTTTGATATGAAGGTTGAATGAAATATGAGATTGCTGCTATGCAAATGATGCTAAGATTATTGATATTGATGTAATGAAAATCTAAATGCAATTCTATGATAAACATAATAAAAACTAATGCAATACTAAAATGCTACAAAGTAAAATTGTCATTATAACAATGCTAAATGCTATGAAACTCTAAAATGTTCTCAATTGCTAAGATAATTCCTGCAGCATAAGTTTATGATCAAATCCCTTGTTGAAAATTTGTAGAATGGTCTCCTTTTTATCTCCTAAAAATTGTAAGTGAACCTGCCATAATATTGATTAGTTGATTAAAGGCCCATTTTGAAAAATAAAATAAATGCCACTTAATTACCCACCTTAATTACCCTTTTAATAGGTAAAAAGGTAAAAAGGTAAGCCATTTGTGCATTTGCATTGTGGAGATTGAGAGTGCGTGAGAGAGCCAAGATGGACAAGATTTTGCGCCACACCCACATATTTGAGTGAGTCTTCCACCACCAGTGTCCAACCGCATATGGACCTCCGGTACATACCCCAAAAAACCACCTCTTGTTGATTTTCAAATTTCATTTTTTAAGCTTTCTTCTATGTTTAAAATCCGGTTTTAGACACATTTAGCGCATCTGGTAGGTGTTTTAGCATGTCTAGAACTTGATATAGTGCATAGGGAAATTGAAATAGTGCATAGGGTTGAAAACAAGCATGGTTAAGGTTTAATGCATTAGGTCACCGATATAGCGCATAGGAGATCTAGTGTATTAGGTGGATAAAGTAGCGCATTGAGTTGGTCCTTTAGCATGTGTAGTCAAATAGTGCATTAGGGCACTGTTCCGGCATATAGAGTCAATTTTCTAGCACATTTGGGAATTTGGCGCATAGGAAGACTATTTTAGCGCATTGGGAAAATTTTCTAGCGCATTTGGAAAATTAGCGCATAGATAACACTGTTTTAGCACATTGGGAAAAAATGATGGTTTTTTATTGTTTCCTCCTAATTTTCGATGGTTGATGATTGTGGCAGCCAATGATGTGATGATGTTAATTGATAGGTTGATGATCATCCTCATGATAGGTGAGGATCGATGGTAGGATAGGTAATTATTATTGATTGACCTCATGACAAATGAGAGTTAATGATAGGATGATTAATGATTGATCTCATGATGAATGAGAATCGATGATAGGATAGGTGCTCCTTGAGATTTCATAAGAATCTTATTTTGAGTTGATTTGATTTATTGATAGGATAATTAATATATCAACTTGTGATATGTTATGATCATAGGAGGATGGCTTAGGAGTACTAAAGATTTAGGAGCACTTCTCGAGGACATGGGACATGATCCCACAGTTGGTCTAGGCTGACCTGGATATCATTGCCCAGTGCGGATTGACCTCACTAATAGATATGCCTCGGTATCGGATTAATAGGGGGATTCAGAATACGCTTGCAGAGTGGTGGCACAGTGGCCACAATACTTTTCACTTGGCTACCAACAAGATCATGGTGACTCCGAAGGATGTCTATCATATTCTGAGGATTCTAGTCATGGATGATTTAGTTGTCTATGACCATGAGGATCAGGGAGGGATTGATTCCATCTGAAGGATCTTTCAGGATGATCGGCTCGATGGATATGATATTTCTTGGCGAGAGCTAGTTGCTACCCGATAGTCATTGCCATGTCTCCTAACAGGGTTCATTGGTGGCTTTCTCTGACCCGACCTTAGGTTGAAGGGCTTTTCAGTTGGCTAGGGTCAGGTGTTGGAGACTATGATTGCACATGGTATGAGATATGCATGGGGTTCTTGCATGCTTGCACATTTGTATCATGATCTTCATTAGGTTGTATATCTTGGTGCTAGAAATCTTGCGACAAGATGCACTTTGTTACAGCTTTGGGCCTCGGAGCACATAGCAATCACACGACTAGTGGCTGGGAGAGCTTGACTAGTAGGGAGACCCTATGTTTTCATATATACAGGTCCACTTTTCCAACATAGTTTGGGAAAATTAGAGTATTGGCGACATGTGTTGGATGACCAAGATTCAGTTATATGGCAGCCATATGTGGATTGTGAGGCATGATAGGAGGATCCTATCGAGATTCCCTTTGTATGTAGTACTAGATATTTGATCGCTCAGACTCCTTATTTTATTGAGAGACTCTTAGCCATGAGGATTCTCTGACAGTTCAACAGGGTGCAGGGAATGCCTTAGGGAGTAGCCCACTATGCCTGACGTAGATAGGATATTATGGAGTGGGGGCCTATGTTGGATTATGATATTGCTTGTGATGAGTTCACCAGACTATAGGTAGTGGCATGGGTATATCATCTGAAGATTGTAGATGCCTTGATGATAGACGATTGTGCTCATTATTTCCACACATCCTTTTCCATGGATTTCTATTCTGGATGAGTCGACACCCATTTTGGAGGTTGGTGAGAGGGCACCAGGACAGGCATTGAGGAGGGGATGGAGAGGAGAAGGTGAGAGTTGATGATGGAGGAGATGATGGAGGTGTGGAGGTGGTGATGAGGGTGACAGAGGAGGTGGTAGAGAGATCCTTGATTTTTTAGTACCGAGAAGGAGGAGGTCCATGGCATCCAGCGGACAATAGCAACTTGTGCTTCATCTACGCTCACAATGGAAGTAGACTCAAATAGTTGTCTTGCAGCTACAAATCCAAACATTGCAAGGGCAGCTAGCTCAGGCCCAAGCCTAGGTTGCTACATTACAAAGACAAGTACAAACATTGTAGGTTCAACTAGCTCAGGCCCAAACATAGCTACAGGCACAGGGACAGGCACAGGCCTAGATTGCCACTTTGACGGCAAAGAGGGATGCATCCAAATAGCAGGGAGAGCAAACAGGTTACAGAGTGTAGTTGAGGGTACTATCACGGCTAATTATCTCTGAGAGCTTTGTCATACTACCCAGGAGGTAGAGTTGTATAGAGGGAGATATCATGATACAATGCCAATCGAGCAGCGAGTGAGCTACACATAGTCTCGATCTGGTCGGACCCAATCGAGAACCACCAGCAAGGGTATCACACAACCACTTCAAGGGGGTCCACCAAGCAGAGCTCCAGGGGCAGGGCCATCAGGTGTCGGAGGGGCAGGTGCAACGAGACCAACAACATTTGGGGGTAGCACCACATAGTGTCCCAGATGATGGATTTTGATGTATTTTGATTGACATACTGGTAGACTGATGTACACATTGATTTATTCGGGGGCCTGATGATTGTCCCACCATTTTTTATGATGTATCATTTCTCATTTCCTGATATCATTTTACACTTGACATTATTATTTTAAGGTTATATATATGATGTGCAGTGGCAATTTGTGATCCACTTGTTGTTGATATGCTTTTATAATGGATTTTTATGATGGATGCATGTTTATTTATCTTGTTATGTTATGCGATGTTTTATGGTTGTGCCCTATTTTTTATGTGAATGCATTAATGAGATGATGATGCTTTTATTATGATGTATGAGATTGGTGTAGTCATGCAAATGTTATGGTATGTATTGCATTTTTGTATTTTTCACATGTATATATCGATTACCTAAATGTATGACTAAATGTGTGCTATAGATGAATGTATGGATGATGATAATGTATGGATTATCATGTTATTATGGATGGTTTTCTATATGGATGAATTTATGATATGGATGAATGGTTGAATTTATTATAACATGTATGGCTAGATGGTTTATGAAAAATTATATTATTTTGGATTTTTCCAATGTTTACATGATAAATGGATAGATGGACAGATGACATGTATGAGTGTATGAATTATGACAATGTTATATTTCTAGATTTATGCAATGCAATTTATGTACATGCATGGATGGTTGGATGATGATGGATGCATGATAAATGATTTAGGATAAATGATTTCTTTTGGATTTCATGATGCAAATATATGATCTAATGCTTAGATTATTGTTTGATGTAGGTATATGATGTAATGCGTAAATGCATGCTTGATGATGCTTTATTTTTGGATTTTTATAGTGCGAATGCAGGATTAGATGGATTATATGATAATTCTTTCTAATGTATGGATTATGAAAATGATAATGCAAATGAATGATTTTTTTGTTATGTCAAGTGTACTCAATCTTTTAACATCATGTTGAAAGTTTCCATCCTTGGAAAAATCTATAATGCAAATGTAGAACTAATATGAATGAAATCTATCTTAGTCATGCAAACCTAACTATTCCATGTTGCCAACTGATTCATTGTGCTTGGTATCATCATTGAGCTTTTAAAATATTGAAATTGAGTACAAACATCAATGGTGTAATTAGACCATGATGACCTGAGTACCACTTCCGTGAATTTTTGATAGTGCAAGTTAATAAAAGCATCTAGGAATAATTGAATTGAGATGACCTGAGTATTGCTTGCGTAAAACAGACAAGAGTTAATTTGTTCCTATGTAAATTCAAAATTTCATCAGTGATATTTCATGGATCACGTCCCATGAAAAAATTACATAGTACTAATGAGTAACTCACAAACAACAAACAAAGAAAATATCATTCTCGATCATATCTTCTCTAGTTCATGACATCCTTGAGTTTCTCAAAGAAATGATAACAACAATCATGATACAAACAATTGAACATTTGTGAAAAAGTGATTAAACCATGATTCAAAATATCATCCAATGATATTTGGTTTGTTGGTCTTTTTGTTGATGTGGATTGGTTTGATTGACTATGATTGATGTTCACGTGGCAATGTTTCCATGAGATTTTTGTGTTTATCATATTTGTTTTGAGGTTGTTTGTTTGTCGGTTTAAGCTCAAGAGAGATATTTTCCCCTAGTGAGTTTAGGATTTTTCCCCAAGTGAAAAACAAACCAATTATTATGGATATGTACAATGATCACCAAGCCAAAGTGGAACACAACCGCAATGCCAGGATATGTATGTAAAGCTCATTTTATGATAGGCATGTATGTGTAATGCTAGAGAAAGTAGATGAATGACACACGTTCTGATAGAGAGAGAAGTTGATCCCTCACAAATAACACCTATTTGCTAGGTTTTCACCACTTGCTTTTATTGCACTTTTTCAGATTTTATGATTTTTTTTTTGTTGTTACCTTTGCCTGTTTGCCAAGTTTTCATCAAGGCAACGATTTGTTAATTTTTTTTGTATTTTTCTCTTCATCTGATTTTTTTGTATTTCTTCAAGACTTTTTTTTATTTTTTTATATTTCTTCAAGACCTTTATGTCGTGTAATGGATGAATTACATGTAGAGATTTTTGAGATCGAGGCTATTCATAGGTTCCTCAAATATATCTCCTTCAGGCATGGACAACTGATATGCTCCTAATTTGAAGACCGATACAATGACAAAGGGTCCTAGCCAATTTGGTTCAAACTTTCCCTTCTTCTCTTGATCTTGTTGATTGCATGGATTTTCCATCAATACCAAGTCACCAACCTGAATTTTTTTGGTTTGATCTTCTGGTTATAACTTCTTGACATTCTTTGTTGATATACTTTCAGGTGATCCACATCTAGCTAACAATGTTCATCCAACAATTCCAACTCTTGCAACCTAGATACCTGGTAGTCTTCATCTAAGATGATGCCTTCCAGTGACACATAGAGTGATGGTAGCTCAACCCCAATAGGTAAGATAGCCTCTAATCTATCGAGGTGCGGATGCTGGTGTGGTATGCCCACAAAGTAGGGTTTAGTTGAACATGCCAATCATGTCTAGCATCGTTGAAAGTTTTCTTTAGGAATTTTAGGATGGTTTTATTTTAGGCCTCTGCTTGGCCATTCCCTTGAGGATAATATGGGGTAGAAAACCAATGTTGGATATGAAACCTTTCACAAAGTTCTTGAACATCCTGATTCTTGAAAGGTCTACCATTTTCGATGACAATGGATTGAGGAATTTCATATCTATAGATGATGTAATTCAGAATGAAGGATGCAATCTACTTATGAGTGATGGTAGTTAAAGGAACTGTTTCAACCCACTTTTTAAAGTACTCGATGGTTGTGATTATGAATTTTTTCCCATGGAAGAAGATGGATGGATTATCCTAGCAAGTTCAAGTCCCCACTGAAAAAAGGGCCAAGTTGATGCAAATGGTTGTAGTTCTTGTTTCGGTGTGTGTATGAGGTTTCCATGGATTTAACACTTGCATTTTTTGACAAATTGGAAAGACTCCTCCATATTCGGCCAGTAATACCCCAAATGTAGGAGTTTCTTTGCTAGGGTAAGGCCACTTGAATGTGTTCCACAGATACCTTCGTGAACTTCTAGTAAGGTCATTTCAGACTCATCACATTCAAGACATCGAAGGAGAGTTCCATCAAGACCTCGTCGGTAAAGTACATCTTCGATAAGGGTATGTCGAGCGGCTTGACGGATGAAGTTTCATTTTTAATTTCACGATAGGTCGGGTGGGAGGGTGTTGTCTCTTAGATAGGTGTAGATTTTCCCATAGATCAAGGTATCAATGTTAGTTAGGTGACAAATGACTTGGGACTCAAGATCATCATAGGTAGGGGTAAACACTTGTTCCACCATGAACTCATAATGACTCCTTTTATTTGGAATTTGTAACCAAGAAGCAATAGTATCCATAGCATTAGCAACTTTTTTGTTTATTCTTGGGATTTGATCAAATTTGATAGTAACAAAGTATTTCTTAAAGTCATCAATCATTATTTTTTAGGGCATCAATTTGTCATCCTTTTTCTGATAATCATCATTGACATGATTAATGACTAGTTGAGAATCCCCATAAACTTATAGCTCTGTGATTTTCCAGCTATTTTGATGCTAATAATCAATGCTTCATATTATGCCATGTTGTTGGTGCAGGGAAACATCGGTTTGTATGATTTTGGAATAGTATGCCCTTGAGGGGTGACAAAGAGAATTTCGGCCCCTGATCCATGTTGAGTATATGATCCATCAAAACACAATACCCACTACCTTGCTCTTATGGTAAAGACATCAACATCTAGAACCTCAATGTGTAGAGGATGATCATCATGTAATGGTTCTTCGGCTATTTGATCTGTGATGTCTTGTCCTTTGATGGATTTCTTGTCAACATAGTGGATTTCAAACTCACTCAGCATCATTACCCACTTTGCTATCCTTCCCATTGGATTTTCCTTGTTGAACAAATATTTCAATGGATCAATTTTGGCTATCAACTTGATGGTATAAGTTAGCATATAATGACACAATTGTTGAGTAGTGAACACTACTACTAGACAAAACTTTTCAATGGATGTTTAATTTATTTCGTAGCCATTTAATGTTCTACTAATATAATAAATTTTCCTTTCTTTTCCTATTGAATCCTCTTGCGCTAGCAAAGCTCCCAATGATGCGTCATTTGTTGCTATGTATAGTAAGAGTGGTTTTCCTTCTATTGGTGGTATTAAGATAGGTGGACTCATTAGATATTGTTTCAATTGGTTGAAAGCCACTTCACATTTCTCATCCCATCTAAAGGATACATTCTTGTGTAGCAAGTGAGTGAAAGGATGTGTCTTATTTGCCAATTGTAAGATGAATCTTCAAATTGACTGAAATCTCCCTTGGAGTGATCTTAAATAACTGATATTCTTTGAAGGTGACATCTCCATGATGGCCTTAACTTTCATGGGATCTACCTCAATGCCCTTTTGTGAAACTATATATCCCAATAGCTTTGTCGATGTGACCTTGAACACACATTTCTTTGGATTCAGTCGTGCATTGAACTTCTCCACTCGGGTGAAGATTTTGTCTAGTATCTCCAAGTGTCCTTCTCTAGTGAAAGATTTGACCAACAAGTCATCCACATAATCTTCCATAAATGTATGCATCATGTCATGAAAGATGGTTTTCATGGCTCTCTGGTAAGTGGCTCCTGCGTTCTTCAATCCAAAGGGCATGACGTTCCAGCAGAAGGTGCCCCGTGGGCATGTAAAATTTGTTTTGTCTTGGTCCTCAAGTTCTATCTTGATTTGATTGTAGCCATAAAATCCATTCATCAGTTATAACATGCCAAGACCTGTTGTTAAATCCACGATGATATCAATGTTTGGCAAGGGAAAATCATCCTTCAAACAAGCTTTGTTGAGGTCTTTGAAATCTGCACAAATCCAGATATTGTTGCCAGGTTTTGAAACTGGTACAATGTTGGATATCCATTCAGCATAATCAATGGGTCTAATGAATCCTACATCCAATAATTTCTTCAATTCTTCCTTCACCAATAAGGCAATATGGGGATGCATTTTTCTCAACTTTTTCTTTACTGGTTTGAATCTTGAAGGGAGAGATAGATGGTGCATGATGAGATCTAGGTCTATCCCTGGCATGTCGGCATATGAACAAGCAAAGTTGATTTTCTGCTCTTCAAATAACTTGATGAAGTTAGTCTTCTCCTGTTTTGTCAAGGATTCTGCTAGATGGAGATTTTTCACTTTGTTTGTTGTGCCAAGGTTGATTGATTGAGTGGGCTCAATCAATACTTTTGATCTCTCTTGAAAGTGCTAGGAGAGAGTGTCAAATATCTCATCCTTCAGTGCCTCAGAAAGGTTTTCACTGTTGGATGCACTCTTTATTTTTACTTTTTCCTGATCTAATATTTCCATAGAATGGTTTTCACCATTAGATCAATTTCTAGTATTATTCATATTGCAGCTCAAAGATTTGACACTCCCCTGACTAGAAGCTTTGTTCTAAGATTCAATGGTGGAACACGTTTTGGGGTTGTCAACATAGAGGAAGTTGACAATGGCATCATCATTTGAAAAGACAGGGATGTCGAGAAGTTTGGTTTGGTCCTAGTCAATAAGTTTAGGATGTACTAGATGTAGGGAATCATCGGATTGGTTTAAGTCAGAGGTGGTGAGGGTCCTTATGGCGACGTCATCAAGTAATCCTATAGCAAGGTCAAGGTTTATGATGTAACTTTCCTTTGAATGATCTATCTCACTAGGAGTCTGATCATCCTGACTTGAGCCATCGATAGGTTGTGATCCAAATTCAAGTGTTCTTAACCCCAAAAAAATTCCCTCCTCACATATAGGGGCATACTTTTGTATCACATCAATTCCCTTGTCATGACAAGACTCTTCAGAAAATGAATCCCATTCATATTCATTTGAGTCAATTTCATAATCATTACTAGCTTGCAATTATAGGATTTGTTCAACAACCTTATGGGTGGCTTCTTCTTTTGTTTCCTCTTTGTATCCCAGTCCTTTCTTGTCTTTTGGATTGGTCAAGATGGGTTGAATTGGTTCGACAATCCCTTCTTTTCTCTTGTCAATAGGTCCTTGTCCTTTATATCCCATTTTCTCCTATATTGAAAATCCTTTGCCATATTGTGTTGTTTGTACATTAGCTATCGCTGCTTGAGATTCGGCTTCATCTTTGTACAAACAATTCAAAATTTATTTATCATCAGATTCCTCAACTTGGGTACTTTCTTTTATGAATCTACCATCAAAGATTGTGATAGGTTGTGAAGACTATTGTGTTAAGGTTGATGGTTGACCATAGGAATTTGGGGAAAATAATTATGAAAGACATAGGGATTGCTCAATAGAATATTCACCCACGCCTTTATCTTTGACTTGGAACTTTTCCTCAAATTGTTTGGACAAGGTGTTGAGTTGGGCTTCATGATTGTCAGATGTAGAAGGGGTAGCTTCCTCCTTTTTCTCAGGCTATTTAGACAAGGAGCTTGGTTGGATTTCTTCATTTGGGGATGTGGCGAGAAATTTTGACAAGGAATTTCATTGTTTTGAATCACTTGGGGTGGCAAATGGGGAAGCAAGAGCTTCTCTGTTATGGGGCATGAAGACATCCTAGACTAAGTTGAGGGCGTTGCAATACTTGAGGACTACTAGAGTCAGCTGGAATGGTAATCTCTTTCCCATTGCAAGGGAAATTTAGACATTGATGGTAGGTTGAGGGAACTACCTACATCTCATGGATCCAAGGATGACCCAAGAGTATATTGTATGTTAATTCTTTGTCCAGAACTTGGAAAATTACATCTTTTTGGATTGGCCCCACCTGAATTAGCAACACAATTAATCCTTATGAAGATATTTCCTCATCATCATAGGCCTTAATGGTGATCTTTTTTCTTGAATCTATTGCACTCCCAAAGAATCTTAGTGCACGGACTAGTTTCAAAGTACATATATTGAGACTGGCTCCTTCATCTATTAAGACATGCTTGACTCAACTTTTATGCATTAAGACTTCAATGTGAAGTGTTTTGTTATGGGGATGAGTGATGGATATGTCATCATTTTTAGAGAAGGATAGGCAATGAGGTGCAACCAAATGACCCACCATGGCTTGGAAGGTATAAACTTTATAAAAAATTGTTATGGTTGTGTCCACTAGATTTTACCAAAATCTCCTTATGAGCGGGGGAAATCTTGAGGAACTCCAATATTGTTATTTGTGCCAGGATCTTTTGAAGTTGATTGACAACATTATATTGATGTGACAGGGTGGTGCATTTTTTGGATGTGTTCCCTTTTAAAAAATATTTGGATTGTGCCCTTGTGGTTGCATTTACGGGCACACTGTCTTGTTTTCCTTTATTTTTAAGACATTAATTTTGTTATCTATTGCATTCATGTCTTGTTTGATGTTATGGACTTGATCAGATGTGATATTGGTGTCATTGATTTGTTTTTTAGTCATGATGGTGTCTTTTCCATGGTGAATTGGAGCATCATTAGTTTGATTGTTGGATGCAACAATGTCTTGTGTTTCATTGGTATTAATGTCATTTTCCTAATCCTCAATATTAAAATATGAAAAATGGTAGATCATGGACATAGTTTACATTTTTCCCTTTGTTGTTCATTGTAGAGGATTCCCCTTTTTCATAATTTGGTAAGAGATTCTTGAACACACCATGATCAGCATTTGTTTGGGGTACTTTTATTTGTATGATATTTTGGTCTATCAAATCTTGCACCTTGTGCTTTAACTACATGCAATTATTTGTTAGATGGCCTTTGCACCGATGAAATTCATAGTAATGAGCATCATTCCACCATGACGATTTCACTTTTGGCTCAAAACCTCGGGTGTTAGGTAAGGTAATAAGATTTTCTAATGCAGAATTGAGTGATTGATGCAAAGGTGTGAATTTCCTGTGATTTTATGACATTTGATAGGATGGTGGTCGATATGGGGCCTTGTTTTGGTTACTATTTTGATTGGTGTTCTGATTTTTGTTTTGATTGATGTTGTTTTGATTGGGGGTTTGGTTGGTCTTAGATGTGATTCCCGATAAATTGAAGACTAGTTTGGTATTATGTGTTTCATTTGAAGCATTCATTATTAGTATTCTTGTATTTTTTCCAAAACTTTGGTTTATCATTGTTGTTACAATTATTGGAGGAGTTAGTTGAGTTGTTTTCATTGTAAATTTTCAAGACTCCTCTCTTGACCAAAGCTTCTTCAATTTTGATTCCATTTTCAATTAGTTTTTCAAAGGTTGGTGGACATTGTAATTCAAGCCTATAGCTCATATCATCATTTAAATTTTCAATGAACACCTCCATCTTTTCCTTTTCTAGTATAGCACGAGGATACCTTGCAAATAATCTCCTTCACCTTTGTAAGAATACAAGAAATGATTCTCCCTTTTTATTTTTTACATTGTAAAGGTCCTTCATTGTAATCTCATGTTGAATGTTATAAGAGTATTGGGTGATAAATTTTTTGACCAATTCTTCAAAGGACTTGATCCTTGGGGGTAATTGCAAGAACCATTGCATACATTGTCCTACCAAGCTTCGTGGGAATAATCTCATCAAGTAAGTTTCCTCATGTGTGAATTCTTGGCTCATGGTTCGAAATTCCCTTATATGATCTATATGATCCGTTTTACCATTGTATTTATTATATTTAGGGAATTCACAATGTTTGGGAAATGGAATCATGTTCACACTTTGATCAAAAGGATATGGATATATGTATTGTATCGAGTATCTTTTCATGGTACCCTTTTGCATGTTGAGAAGTTGTTGCATATTTTTTATTTGGTGAGTTAAGCCATCTATGGGGTCATTGGTTCTTGCTTCATTTCTTGTTTTAGTTTGTGTTTTTGTTTCTGTCTTCTTAGGAGTTCTTTTTAATTTTGTGATATCAAAATCCTCGGGTAGTTTGACCCCTTTTTTGCTAACATCAAAAGGTATTTTTCACCCTCCTTTTCAAAGATCCTCTCCATGAACTTATGGAAATTGGGATCTTGTTGTGCCTTTCCTATGGTTGCATCCATTATTTCTTCTACCTCATTTTGATGAGTTTCGAAAAAAGGATTCTCTTCTCTTTCAGCCATGGTGTTTTGGTTCCTTTTTGCTTAATTTTTTTCTTTTGTGATCTTGTTAAAACGGGAATACAAGTGATGGAGATTTTCTAAAATTTGATCTAGGTTGAGGAGTGCCAAAAGGGCTAAGGTAAACCTGATTATGCAACATTTATTTCAGGATGAAGGATGATGAATCTTGATAAAGGATGATGAATCCTGATGGCGAAACTTAATTGATAATCAGATTTAAGATTTTGATGATGGGGCACCTTTAGATGTTCGACCAAGGCTTAGTTGAGGGATTTTCACTTGTAAATGCTAGTTTTTCCAAGTTAAAATTAATGTCGGTACAAGGAGTAAGCACTGGTCAAGACGGGATCTCTAAATCTAGTGTCAATTGTCGAAGAGAGACTCAAATTTAGCTTTCTGGTTGAAATTTTATTAGATGTGCTAAACAATGCACAGATGCACTAAAAGGCAGATGCGCCACAGAATGGCCTATATGTGGTAGAATATGGCATGTACATGTTGTATAATGACATAGATGCACTACAGAAAGGCTTGTATGTGCTAAAATAGAGACTCAATGTGCTAATAGTATTACACAGATGCATTAAAAGATAATGCCAAAGCATTGCAGAATGGGACAAATGCACTAAAACAACAAATGTATGCGCTAAAAGATGGTGCGGATGCACCAAAAGAAGGTTTATATGCACTAGAACAACAACCAGATGTGTTGAACTAGAAAATGCAACCATTTTTTAATAGTTTGTGGGATTTTTCCTGTCTTGATAAAGGATTCAATTGATTGAGTGGATTTTCTTCTAAATCATTGTTTGTAAATTTCCAATGTGTGGTGTTTGTTTAATATTTTATTTCAAAACACACATGTAAGACACATTAAGTAATTATAATTCCTAAGGTTGTGAAGGACAGTATTTACTAGATTCCCACTTGGATTTTACTCCAGCTATGCTTACTTTTAGCGGATGATTAGAGGATTGACCACACAGGCTCCCCCTTGCATTACACTCACTTCTCGAGTTAGCCAAGCCTCAGTTCTCATGAATCTCCCATGAAAAACTTCTCATCTCTACTAAAAGCCACAAGAATATGGGACGGCTTCAGAGGTTATACCTCTTGCACCAACAAATAGAAAAGGGATTTTGGCACACTATAACAAAAGGGTTCTAGTATAGGAATTTTGTTTGTGGGGGACCATCCATACGACAAGAGACCATTGTTGCCCCTCTTGTCAGAACAATCCTCATGATACTTGAAATTTCCTCAACTACCCACACTTATATCCGGGGTGGAAGTCGCTTGGCTTTAACGTGTTCCCAGTGTTAGTGTTAGAAGTAAAATATCTAACAAGTTAAATGCAGATTTGATCAATAAAATAGAGAAATAAAACACATAGGAAATTATAGCAGAAACAAGACAACATAGAGAATTTAATGTGGTTCACCCAATCTGGGCTACATCCACAAAACCGTAGCCATCCAATGATTTTATTATCTAGTGCAAAACATATTACAATATCGCAAAAATTATTCCATGCTACAACTCTCCATCCCAACCGCTTATAAAGAAATTTAGAAGCTTCCAAAAATTAGGGTTTACAAAGTCATCTTTTTTCCTTTTTGGTGACGAAACGAAAAAAGGTGAAAAAAAAAATCTTGGGGGCTGATACATGAAGAGTGTACAGTATAGCATGATCAGTCACCACATTCCAACAATCTCCCACTTGGAGACTAATCTTGGATGACATTGTTGCACTTACAACTCCCACTGGAAATAAGCACCTTGGACCCTGCTACTCTATTATACTTGAATTCAACCTTGAAGTCCAACCGAAGTTGAAGAGGAGCTCAACTTCTCCCTTGTCACTACCTTTGTAAACATATCCGTTGGATTGTCAATTGTATGTATTTTTTCTAGCTTTACCTATCCATCCTCCAAGAGTGGCTGAATGAAATGATATCTCAACTATATGTGTTTGGTTTTAGAGTGCAAGGTAGAATAATTTGCAAGATGTATAGCACTCTTACTATCTATAAACAAGTGATTTTCAGCCTGTGTTTTTCCCAACTCTTCCATGAAAACTTGCAACCATATCATCTCCTTTGATGTCTCTATTGCAGCCACATACTTTGCCTCTATGGTGGATAAAGCAACCACCTTTTGCAACCAAGAAATCCAACTCACTATTGTCCCACCAACTATAAATACATAACCTGTGGTACTCTGCCTAGTATCTATATCCCCTGCCAAATTTGAGTCAACACAGCCTTGTAAATCAGTATTAGAGCCCCCAAAACATAAACATTTATTGGATGTTCCTCTCAAGTACTTGAGAATCCATTTTACTACATTCCAATGCTCAACTCTGAGATGACTCAAATACCCACTAACAACTCCTACAATATGTGCAATATCTAGTCTCATGCATACCATGGCATACACTAAACTGCCTACAGCTGAAGCATATGGTACCTTGGACATTTTTCCTTCCTCCTCTTGTGTCTTTGGACACATATCCTTAATCAATTTGACATGACTAGGAAAAGGTGTGCTGACAAATTTTGCATTCTCCATATGAAATCTCTACAACACCCTTTCAACATATTCAACCTGAGATAAAAAAAATCCTATTTTTCCTATCTCTTGTAATCTTCATACCAAGGATTTGTTTTCTTTCCCCCAAATCCTTCATAGCAAATGAATTTGATAACTTTTGTTTTAACTCCTTTATGTGATCCATGTTAGACCCCGCTACAAGCATATCATGAACATATAAACATAAAATAATGTAGCTATATTCACCTAACATCTTAAAATAAACACAATGGTCTGAATTACACTTATTGTAGCCTTGCTCAGCCATAAAACTATCAAATTTAAGATACCATTTCTGAGGTGCTTGCTTCAAGCCATATAAACTTTTCTCCAATTGGCACACAAGTTTCTCCTTACCTTTGACCTCACATCCTTGTGGTTGCTCCATATATATTTCCTCTTCCAAATCACCATGGAGAAAGGCAGTTTTAACATCAAGTTTTTCTAAATGTAAATCTTCAGCAACCATAATACTTAAAATAGTACGAATAGAAGTTATTTTAATAACTCGAGAAAATATTTCATCAAAATAAATACCCTTTTTCTATGCAAATCCCTTTACAACTAATCTGGCTTCAAATCGTTGCTTACCTCCATCCTCCTCTTTCAACCTGTAAACCCTTTTGTTTGGTAAAGCCTTTTTACCTGCAGGCAGCTTGCATAATTCCCAAGTCTAATTTTTCAGCAAGGAGTCAATTTCTTCTTCCATTCCATGCTCCCACTGAACCTTGGTATCCACCTGCATAGCTTCATGATAACATTCTGATTCACCAGCATCAGTTAATAAATTAGAATACAAAGAGGGAGAAAATCTTTCTAGAGGTCTACTTATCCTTAAAGATCACCTAACATTCACTGAAGTTTGTGGTATTTCTTCTTGTTGTTGTTGTGGAGCATGAGGAACCATTGGAACATTGTTGTTTCTAATATCCTCCAACACTGCATAATCCTTTATTGTCTTCTCATGTTGTTGTAATAGATCTTTGTACAACACTTTCTCAATGAATATGGCATCCCTGCTTCTCACAATTTTCTTATTTTCAAAATCCCAAAGCCTATAACCAAATTCATCAATGCCATATCCAACAAATATACATTTCTTTTATTTTGCATGAAGCTTGGTTCTATTTTCAGAATCTACATGTGCAAATGCTTCACAACCGAAGGTTTAGAGAAAATAATAACTCACCTTCTTACCTATCCATGCTTCCTCTGGAATACCACAACCCAAATAATTAGAGGGACCTCTATTAATTAAATAAACAATAGTGTTTACAACCTCTTCCCACATGTTTAAAGGCAGCTCGGCATGCAATCTCATAGTTCGTGCACACTCCATTATTGTTCTATTCATGCGCTCAGCCAATCCATTTCCTGTGGAGTCCTTGGAACCATTTTATTCCTACAAATACTATTAGAGGAACAATAATCTTCAAACTCTTTGCTGTAATACTCACCACCATTATCAGATCTGAGACATTTTATCTTTCTACCTATCTCATTCTCAACCAAGCTTCTCCATTTTTTTAAAGTTTCAAATACATCAGATTTATGCCTAAGGAAATAAAACAATACCTTCCTAGTTGCATCATAAATGAATGTAACATAATACTAAGAGCCACCGAGAGAAGATACTTGAGCTGGTCCCCATATATCTGTATGCACAAGCTCCAATTTCTCATCTTTCTTTTGTTTCCCATCCTTGAGAAAACTAACTCTCTTTTGTTTTCCATTCACACAACTTTCACAGAAATCCATATTAACACATTTTAGACCTGGTAAAAAATTATTTGAATGAAGTACTTTAATACCTTTTGCACTCATATGCCCAAGTCTATTATGCCATAGTGTTGATTCAGAATCCACAACAACTATGTAATTTTCTGCCTATTGAACTGCAACAATTATTCCTGAACATTGATTTTTATCTGCAATAGCTAAAGTAGAAGGAACAGTATGACCTGTACAAAGATATAAGGTGCCTACTTTCACACCTTTTGTAACCTTCCAATTTTTATCACTAAATGTAACAACACAACCTTCATCATCTAGTTGCCCTACAGAAATTAAATTTATTTTTTGCTTTGGAATGTGTCTTACCTCATGTAGTAGCCAATGATTCCCATTCTACAACTTAATCTTGATTCTTCCCTTTCCAAAAATCTGACGGGGTTCGTTATCTCCCAAATAAACCAGCCCAAAGTCCCCTTGGACATAATCAAGAAAATAATTTCTATGGGGCGTAGCATGAAAAGAAGTCCCTAAATCTAACACCCAAGAATCATCAGCATTGTCAAGGGAAAGAATCAAAGTATCCTCATCAGATTACTTACCACATTTGCCTCTTTATTTCCTTCCTTTTTGTCTCCTTTGTTTTTTTGAGACCAACAATCTTTCTTTAAATGACCCAGCTTACCACAGTACTAGCAATCCCTATTATCTCTAGATTGGGATCTTTTGTCCTTTGATTTTCCTCGTGACTTCTCACGACTTCCAAAATTGTTTCCTCTCTCCTTTTTTTTGCCCCTGCTTTCTACATTCAAAACACTGCTTGATGTGGATGTTCCACCTGAGCTTTTCCTATGAATTTCCTCGCTCAAAATAACACCAACATCATCATCAAACTTCAATGTATTCAAACCAGAAATAGAATTGCTAACAACCATTACCAAGCTATTTCAGCTTTTAGGAAAAGAACACATAATCAAAAGAGCCCTAGCTTCTTCATCAAATTTTACTTTTATAGAAATGAATTGAATGGTAACCGTATTAAAATCATTTAAATGATCAGGAACTGACCCACCTTATACCATTTTCATATTAAATAAACGCTTTATAAGAAATACCTTATTCGAAGTGGAAGGATTTTCATATACATTCTCTAGGGTTTCCATCAACTCTTGATTTGTCTTTGTTGTTGTAATATTGAACACCACCAACTGTGCCAGGCATAAACAAATACTACCAAGTGCCTTTCTATCCAAAATATCCCAGTCCTCATCCGACATTACTAAGGGTTTCTTTGTTTTCCCTTCCAATGGCTGCCATAAATCCTTCTAATAGAGGTAGTCCTCCATCTGCATCTTCCATAACTGATAGTTCTACCCATTGAAATTCTCAACCTTCAACTTACCCTTGTCTTCCATTGCTCCCACTTAACTGTGAGACCTTCCTACAAACAATAATCAAAAACAACCTGCTCTGATACCACTTGTTAGGGTTAGAAGACAAATATCTAACAAGTTAAATGTAGATTTGATCAATAAAACAGAGAAATAACACACAGGAAATTATAGCGAAAAACAAGACAACACAGAGAATTTAACGTGGTTCACCCAATCTGGGCTACATTCACAAAACCACAACCATCCAATGATTTTATTATCCATTGAAAAATATATTACAATATTGCAAAAATAATTCCATGCTACAACTCTTCATCCCAACTGCTTATAACAAGTTTTTAGAAGCTTCCAAAAATTAGGTTTTACAAAGTCGATTTTTTTCTTTTTTGGTGACGAAATGAAAAAGGTCAAAAAAAAAATCTCGAGAGCTACCGCCCAAGGCCTGGCTCAGCCCTGAACCTCGGTGAGGATACATCAAGAGTGTACAGTATAGCGTGATCAGTCACCACATTCCAACACCCCATTGGGTCATTCCCTTGGGGTGATTACCTCTTGTCCCACCAAGGCAGGCCCTTTAAGGATTAAATTGAAAAAAGAAAAAGAATGGGTCTGACTTTTTGATCACCCAGTTAAGGGAAGAGCATATGCCTACCATTCAACAATCACAACATACATTTTGTTCAATTATCCCCCAATTAATCTATGTTCCTAACTTAATCAAAAGAAAGAACAATAAATCCCTACAATCAAATGTTAGTAGTTTCATATTTGAAGTCTTTGATAGCATTTATCAGTTTTAGCAGAGTCTCTAACAACGTTTAAAAATATTGCAAAATAGAGAGACATAGATTAGTTTTCAACATTTTGAATTTCTAGGAATTAAAATTGAATGCGCTAAAATAGAATTCATATGCACTTAAATATTGACTTAATGCGCTATAAAACCAGATGCGCTAAAAGAAACTCCATATGCGCTAAAACAACAACCGAATGCGCTAGAAGACCATATGCGTTGAAACAACAACTGAATCCGCTAGAAGACCATATGTGTTGAAACAACAACCGAATGCACTAGAAGACCATATGTGCTGAAACAACAACCAAATGCGCTAGAAGACCATATGCACTGAAAGATCCACCCAATGCACCAGAACAGGGACCTGATTTGCTAAAAGAAAAATTCAATTGTGCTGAAACATGAACTAGATGTGCTAAAATATCATTCGGATGCGCTACCTTAGGATTATCGCCTAAACTTGTGAACATAACTTACCAACAAATTGTCAAAATACAAGGCTAGGCTCCATGGTCGGCGCCAATTTATGTGTGGTATTAAAATGGGGGAATTAGCAAATTAAATCCAACACACATCAATGAAATGTCTTACATGAAAGAGATTGAAATAACAAAACAAGCTGCTATATCTACTCTTTAAAATCATTTCATTGCTCTCTAAACTTAAGGATCCTCAAATTCATGCATGCTCTAAGATCTATTTATGTGTTGCACATGAATTTATCAGATGGCAACCTAAGAGATGAGAAGATTTATGAAATGCAAAACTACATGCCTACATTAACATATTTTCGTATTTTTGATATGAAGGTTGAATGAAATATGAGATTGTTGCTATGTAAATGATGCTAAGATTATGCTATTGATGTAATGCAAATCTAAATGAAATTCTATGATAAAAACAATAAAAACTAATGCAATACTAAAATGATACAAAGTAAAATTGCCATGATAACAATGCTAAATTCTATGCAACTCTAAAATGCTCTCAATTGCTGAGATAATTCCTGCATCATAAGTTTATGATCAAATCCCTTAATGAAAATTTGCAAAATGGTCTCCTATTTATATATTTTTCCAAGCCTTGGATGAGGTGGAAAAGATGTACAGTCGAGATCATGATCCTAGGAGATCAATGGTGGAGCACATGGAAGTTGGAAGGAATCATGGAGGTTGCTCCATTTGGAAGGGCAATTACCCAAGTGTCAAAGAGCATCAATTGAAGGAGCCATGTGTCTCCAAATTTGTTAGGAGGTTGTGGATGGATATTCGTAATTTAGAAATTAGGAACAATTAAAATCATGTGGCATGGGATGATGTGGAGGATGAGTTGGAGGAGGTTAAATAATTATGGAGAAATGTGGCAAGTTTGAATTAAAAAATCCAAATTTAGTTGAAAGGGGATAAATCAAATAACAAATTATTTAAATTTGTGTATATAATTAATTCAATAGGAAAAATGATTTTGGAATAGAATAATTAAGGTGGTGAACTATACAAATAAATTTATCAATTTATTTATATAAGTAGAAGAATTAAGATTAATTACTTAAATAACTGGTATTTAATTAATTATGCTCCAGACCATTTTTATGTGTATACACTACCTATAACAATCAACATTGTTACCTTTCTCTTTTTTATATAAACAAAAACTTTAAGTTTTTGTGTTGTTCGTGTTTTTTTTAATGCATGTAATGATATAGTAGCACTTTCTTCTTCCTCTAAATTTTTACTTTAGTTCGATATTTGGTTCTTCTATAGATATTTTTTCCTCTTCTTCAACCTCGATCTCAAACATCATTAGTCTCTTCTCATTATTACCACATTTATGGCCCCTAGACCATTTTTTATCACAATGCCAACATATACCTTTTTCTCTTCTCTCTACCTCTTGTTGAGAAGAGAGCTTAGTTATTTGTTTTGGGCTAAAAAATTTAGCCCCATTTTTGTTACTAGGATTAGTGACATTTTTCTTTACATCCTACTATTTGGCCTTGTGTTTGTTGATGTTGTAGCTTCAGGCTACATACTTTCAGCTTGATTGTTGAATAATAAATTCATATAGCCTAATGTCTATTCATTTATTGCACTTATTAAAGTGAAGAGGCGCTTCACTTGGCATCTAATATAATATTTAATTATTGTGAATAATTAAATGGGACCGACTTCATTAAAGAAATATTATTTATTTCTTTATTATTGCTATTAGGCCGACCTCATGAAGAGTCACATTGTTTTGTATAAATACAAGGTGATGATCACCTCATTGGATCATCAAGTTCATTCATTCATATTTTCACTCATAGAAGAAGTTTGCACTTGAGCAACAAACTATAATCTTGGGAAGCATATCATCATATTGGTGCAGCAGATCGAATTCAAGGAGAAACATATTTATTTTGTATTTTCGCATCTAGGAGAGGTGCTATTATTCATTGTATCGAATTTGGCCTTGTATTGGGCCTGAGATGTAAGCATATTTCTGCTCTTATTCTTGAATATATAAGTGATATATTTGTTGGGTTTTTCCCCTCAAGTTGGAGGGTTTTCCCAAGGTATCTTGTGGTGTTCATTGTCTTATGTGTTGCATTTTTTTATTGCTTTCATTTCTGATCCTAAAAACTAACATGGTATTAGAGCGGTTTTATGAGAAGATTTGATCATATTTGGTAAGAAGTCTTTATGATGGCCATAGCCCCTGAGATGGCTAGATAGTAGCTTGAATCATTGATTATGTCAGATGATTTTTCACTTGGTCGACATTCATAAGTCAAATTTGGCAGTAGCTTGAATCCTTAAATGCAATGGTTGATGAATTTTGTGTTAGTTTTCATCACTATTATTGAAGGTTATTCATATGATGCTCAATTCATGAGATAGATATATAGGCAACTTAACTATTATTTTTATCAGGCTGCAAAAGATTGAATGTGACAGATGAGTATATACATGCATATAGTTATTGTGCTTTGATGCTAAGATGGATATTTTCAAACCTTGTTGAAAACAATGTTGCTTATGGTGTATGCAAAAAGAGGATGTGATATGTTATAATCATTCTATGTGAGGAGATTATGAGCTTTCTAGAGAACACTATCATTTACATCTGGCTGCATTTTGTTTTGGGACTCTGAGTGAAGTCTTGAGATGTGTGGAGAGCCATTTATTGCATAATATTCAGTTTGGTGTCATGATCTCATGATATTTTAGTTCCTTCTTGACATACTTATGGTATTCATCTTTAGAATACTCAACACCAGAGGCTACAATTCCTATTCTTTACCAGTGATATTCAATTCAATTAAGAGATAAGTATTCTTTTCTTTATACTTTTGAAATTTGGGGTAAAATTCCATCTGCAGATCTGACATTAGTTATTTGAATCATATTTTGTGTTGTTTGGTCATCAATTCTATGCAGATTAGGTGATGGTCCTACACAATGTTCTAGTCTCGTGAATATTTCAACTCCAATTTTGTGTGATCAGGCGAGTTGAGCAGGCATAGTGCCCATTTCAATGGATTGCATTACAGTTGAACATCTTGACAAAGAAGTCACAATCAATACTTAGAGAAGAAGTATAGATACATATGTATGGTGAGGACTTAGTGAAGGATGCTTAAGATGATGAAGATATTTTTGGTATTCAGTTGCAATCGAAATCAAGAGTTTTCATTGAGCACCAATCCAGTATGTTTGGAGATCTCTATGAAGAAGTAAAGAATGGTGTACGAACTCTTGAAGAAGTTGGAGAGCGAGGCTTGTACCCCTCTGGAGGTAAAAAAATATTCTACACTAATGAACACTGACATGAGATTCATCAATTATTAGCTCAATCAAAGGGTTGACTTGCAGTGATCGACACCACTGAAAGGGCGAAGAGAGAAAATATTATGATCGTTGTTTAAGGATATCGATCTCTCATTTTCTGCGTACAAGATTATGATTTCAATGAGATAAGTATTGCATGGTTGAATATATTCATGTTTTCTTTATATAGTTATTAATTCATGCTATAACATTGAGATTGTAAATCATGTATACTTCTAGCATTGGTATTTCTCTTTAGGATAGTTGAGTTCCATGAACTATTAGTAATCTCTCCTTAATTCTTTCAGGACAGACCAAGAAGCATAAGAGATTGCTTTCAAGAGAAGAAGATCTTGATGCATCCTGTAGGATCAAGAATGGAGACACAACTTGCAACCAAGGGACTGAGTTGGTGGTTGAAGACATCTCTCGAAGAGGAAGAACCTATTCAGGTTGTCATTGTGATTAGTTTCCTCGAAGAGGAGGAATTAACCTTCAGAGGGAGTTTTTCAAACCAATAGAGGTAACCTTGGACAAGGAGGTCGAGAGGTTGATGCAAGAAACTTGGAGATTCAAAGGGAGTCTACTGAACCAAAAGAGGATGATGATCCAGTTGAGCCTTCTGGAACATACTAATAGGCCAAGAGATATTGTCATAGGTCAAAAGAGACCTCTATGAGCTAGGAAAACAATGCAGGAGGCAAAAAGGTTTTCAGCTCCTAGAAAGCAAAAGATGACAACAAGTTCCAAGTTATGTTACATTGATGAGTCAAATCATTGAGTCTGAACCTTCCAGTGTTGAGGAAGCTACAATTCAACAAGTATGGAGAGATGTTATGGCTAAAGAATATCAATCTATCCTCAAGAATGATGTTTGGGACATTGTACCTAGACCAAAAGGCAAATTTTTTGTATCTTCTAAGTGGCTTTTCAAAATCAAGCATGTGGTTGATGAAAGAATTGAGAAGTACAAGGCTAGATTTGTGGCTAAATTATTCTCTCAGAAAGAGGGAATGGACTATGAGGAAACCTTTGCTCTAGTTGCTCATTATACTTTCATCAAGACTATCATTGTCATTACAACAACTAAAGGATAGAAGTTACACCAGATGGATGTGAAGACAACTTTTTCTAAATGGTGTAATTGAAGAAGAGGTATACATTGAGCAACTTGATGGATTTGAGGTTCATGGGAAGGAGTCTCATGTTTACATATTGAAGAAGGCTTTGTATGGATCCTCATGCTTGGTATGAGAGGATTGGTCGATACTTGTTGATCTTGGGCTTCTCCAAGAATGATGTTGATTCAAACTTGTACTTCAAGACAGTTAATGTTGAGGCATTAATCTTGGTTCTTTATGTTGATGATCTATTTCTTAATGGAGAAGAACATCTCATTATCAAATACAAGAAGGAGTTAGCTTCTAAATTTGAGATGAAGGATCTTAGATAAATGCATTACTTCCTAGGATTAGAAGTGTGGCAGAGGCCTAATGAGATCATTCTAAGTCAAGGGAATTATATAATAGACATCTTGAAGAGATTTGTATGATGGATTGTAAATCCATGTCTACAACTATGGAAACCAATTTTCAGAAGTTAAAAGAGGTTGTGGCTAGTTCAGATCTAGTGGATCCTACTTTGTACAGGTAGTTGATTTGATCATTGATGTATCTAGTCAACACTAGACCAAATATTTGCTATGTAGTGAGTGCACTTAGTTAGTGCATGTGTGAACCAAGGCAAATACACCTATTTGTAGAAAAGCATATCCTGAGATACTTGTGTAGCATAGTTGGGTATGGCTTGAGAAATTATGTTGATGTGGACTTGAAGCTGCATGGTTATACTGATTCTAATTGGGAAGGGTGCGTTGTTGATCAGAAAAGAACCTCTGGATGTTTTTTTAGTTTGGGGTCTCTGATGATCTCTTGGTGTAGTAGGAAGTAGTCTTCACTGGCACTAAGCACCACAGAGGCCGAGTACATTGCAATGTATGTGGCAACTCAAGAAGCAGTGTGGTTTTGAAAGCTCCTTACAGGATTTTTTGGACAATCATTGGAGCTGACTGTCATTCATTTTGATAATCAAAGTTGTGTGAAGCTTTCTATCAATCCAATGTTTCATGACAGAACCAAACATGTTGAGATCAAATACCACTATATTAGAGATATGGTATTGAGGAAAATAATCCAATTGAGATACATTAGCACTGGTGAGCAGATGATAGACATTCTCACCAAGCCATAAACACAAGTACAAGAAAATCATCATGGACTCTCTCAAGTGATGTTGTCATGGAGTCACTCAACATGACATCCACCATGGATACTCCCAAAGGGTGGAAACAAGGGCTTTCACCTCAAAATTCTCTCAAAGACAAAAATGAATTAGAGAAAATCACAGAAGATCATTGAAGTCGAGTCTCCCTCTCAGCTAGGGCTTCATTCTCTACAATACCAAGTTTATCTCAGAAGTACACAAACTTTAATGATGACGTCACATTGAGTGATTCTGTGATGGGCACTTGTGCACATATGCTTTACCATACATGGGAGTGCCATGATGGTTGATATCATGATTGAGTGAATCCATGATGAGCTCCTTCCACATATGGGTGTAGCCATTGTGGGTGTCATGTTGAGAGATTCATGACCTTGTGTATCAAAAGTATTCCTCCCAAGCTAAGAGGGAGTGTTGATGTTGTAGCTTCGGACTACATACTTTTGCCTTGATTGTTGAACAATAAATTCATGTAGCCTAATGGCTATTCATTTATTTCACTTATTAAAGTGAAAAGGTGCTTCACTTGGCATCCAATATAATATTTAATTATTGTGAATAATTAAATGGGGCCGACTAAAGAAATAATATTTATTTCTTTATTATTGCTATGAGGACGACCTCATGAAGAGTCACATTTTTCTGTATAAATACAAGGTGATGATCACCTCATTGGATCATCAAGTTGATTCATTCATATTCGCATTCATGGAAGAAGTTTGCACTTGAGCAACAGATTATCATCTTGGGCAGCAGATCATCATATTGGTGTAGTAGATCAAATTCAAGGAGAAACATATTTATTCTATATTTTCACATCTAGGAGAGGTGCTATTATTCATTGTATCAAATTTGGCCTTGTGTTGGGCCTGAGTTGTAAGCAAATTTCTGCTCTTATTCTTGAATATATAAGTGATATATTTGTTGGGTTTTTTCCCTCGAGTTGGAGGGTTTTCCCAAGTTATCTTGTGGTGTTCAATGTCTTATGTGTTGCATTTTCTAATTGTTTTCATTTATGATCCTAAAACTAACAATGTTGATCTTTTTGTAGTGAGATTTCTTTTCTCAATATGTAATGCTTGTTGCATTGCTTTTCTAACTGTACAAGGTTCCAATAAACACACATCATGTTTAATTAGCTCATTAATTTCATTGATGTAGAGTTGTGGCCTTCGATAAAGTGTCACATATTGAGTTTGAATTATCAATCATGTGTTTAGCATTGTATTTTGCTACAAACCCTATTTGTTTTTAATTTGTAAGTTGGGTAAAATAGATCCCTTCCATGATTTCTCATAGTGGGATACTAATTCATTAGGAAATTCTCTCCAAATAAGTAATTTCCCTTTTTTTTCACCCATCATCCATCAGTACCATTGATAAGGTTCGGATTCTAAATATAGTGAGGTTATTTCAACCATTGCATCATCCAATATATTATGGATTTTAAAATATTGTTCCATGAGACTTATCCATGAAGTTACATCTGTACCATCAAACTTACGTATATCTATTTTTGGTAGGTTTAATTTTGAACCTTGAAAAGATTGACTTATTCCTTGATTTTTTCTATTAGGGTTGTACCTAGCTTGGTGGCTTTTTGAACCCCTTAATTTTGATAGTATTACTTTTTCAAACCTACATAATCCCTCATTTAAGGATGTTTTTAATGGGTCAAATAAGTTATTCTTAATGAAATGTACCACTTTTTCACAATTTGGTGGAATTATTCCCTCAATTTTTGGTGGTGGACAATAAAGATTGTCATCGGTTTCCTCATTCATAAAAGAGCCCTTTGGTCCTAAAGATGACATGGATTCAAAAAAAAATTGAACTATATATTCCTATCTTTATTTAAGGGGGGATAGTATCTAGTGTGAGTTTTAACCATAAAAATTTAGAGCATATGCTAAGAGAGGTGTTGAAATTTATGCTATTACTAAAACTTGACCACTAAATTAAGGATCTTATTTTATGTCTAATACTAAATTACAAAGAATTAACCCTACCTAATTTTTTCTAAGGTTTCCAAAAGTTTTTTTAATTCCAACAATTACAATCTATAGAGAAAAATAATGAAAAATATTGACTAAACTTTGGCAAAGAACATACCCTACCTATTTTTTGGTAAGCTCTCAAAAAATGTAAAAAAAATCAAAAAATTAAAAAATTGGCTTATAGAGAAAATTAATCAAAAACAATAAAATCTCAATAAATGTTAGAAAGCTTACCTTCAAAGTCTAATTTTTTTAGAGATTATCTACTACATACATCAAAACCCAAAAAAATCAGACCCAATTTCATATTGGTTTGGAAGTTATGGTGGAAGCAAAATGTTGGCCCAAGTCATAGCTCTGATACCACCTATTATGATATTTCTTGGAAATATTTATAAAAAATCAGAATTATAGCAGACCCCTTCAAAGGGGTTACCTCCAATAATCAGAAAATACTATATGAATTGAATAATTGACAATATGATGATTTGGGAGGAACATCTCCCCTTTATTTATAGGCTTAACCATGTAGGGACATACTCCATCCTAATAAAGAGTATTTAAGGTATTAACTAAAACTAATGTTAAGGTTCAACATGCTAAAAGTGCTTAATTCAATATAATTAAGAATATATTATATTATTAGGATATATGATATTAGGGTCATAACATTAGATAGAATATTAGGGACTTAACATATTATGAGTTATGAAAGGAAATATAAATTGAGCAAGGAAAGAACTAATCAATTAACATTGTTTGAAGAAAAAACATTGCCAAAAAGAGAGTAGCCAAACCAAGCACCACCACCATCAATAGGAGACACAAGAATTTTATAAGGGGAAAAAACAAGAAAAAAACCAAATATTATGAATGGAGGAAAAATGCCTAAGAATGATACCAAGAGAGAGAAAGAGAGAGCACTTAATCCTTAAGCTTTCTTGCTTGAATGAAGAATGAGAGGAGAGGCACCTCAATATATAGAGGTAAGAAGAGGGGTTAGAATTAGAAAGTAACTCCCAACTCAATGAATGCTACCAGTCATCTATGTGCGTGCAAGTTGTCAAAAGCCTCTTAAGGAGGTGGCTACAAATATTCCTTAATAAATGAATTAAAAAAGATAAAAAGATAAAATATTTGTAGGGATTCCTTTAGAATATTCCTACAAGTTAATAAATAATTACAATTAAAGAATAACCTTTACCAAGTAAAGATTAATCTTCTAACATCCCCCCTTAAGCTTTGCTTGGTGATTTTACTTCAAACCCTTCAATGGGCTGAATCCTAGATTTTTACAATGAAAGAGAAATTTATCTTTACCAAGAGCTTTGGTGAGAATGTTTGCCACTTGATTTTCACCTTTACAATACAAAGAGAAATTTTCTTGTCTTCAATGTTCTCTCTAATGAAGTGATGTCTAAGAGCAATGTGCTTGTTCCTTGCATAAAAAATTGTATTCTTGGCTAAAGTAATGGCACTTTGATTATCACAATATAAAGAAATAGGATCCATTTGAGGTAGACCCAGTTCTTCAAGTAATCTTCTTAACCATAATGCTTCTTTGGATGCATTTTTACAACCTTTGTATTCATATTTTATAGAACAAAGAGAAGTAGATTTTTGTTTCTTACTATTCCATGAAATGGCACCTAATCCAACAAAGAAACAATAACCAAAAGTGGATCTCCCATCATTGGGATCACCTCCTAAATCTGAATCAATATAACCCTTTAAAGAAAAATCACAATTTGCATCATAAAAAATACCAAGATTAAGAGTACCTTTAACATATCTTAAAATTCTTTTTGCAACTTTAAAATGAGTTTTTTGTGGTTTAGACGTAAATCTAGAAACTAAACCAACACTAAAAGATATATCAAGTCTAGTAAGTGTTAAATAATTCAAACTACCAACTAATTTCCTATACAAATTAGGATCAACAAAAGAAGTTTGCATATCAACCATTAATTTGGTTCCAAATTCACAAGGAGTAGAAACACACTTTGCATCATTCATTTTAAATCTATCTAAGAGATCTTGAGAATATTTTTGTTGAGAAAGAAAAATACCTTTGGGTGTTTGCCAAATTTGCATACCTAAAAAATAATGTAATAGGCCTAAATCAATCATTTGAAATTATTGATTGAGTTGAGACTTAACATCACTAATCAAATTGTTAGAACTAAAAGTGATAATTAAATCATCAACATATAAAATAATAACCACAATATCATTTTCACTATGCTTAATATATAAATCTAGATTATTTTTACTCCTAATGAAAGCTTGAGATATAAAGAAAACATTAATCTTAGAATACCATTCTCTAGGAGATTGTTTTAAACCATAAATTGATTTCTTTAATTTGCAAACAATATTTCCATTACATTCCTTAATGAAACCCAAAGGTTGAGACATAAATTTCTTCATGTAAATCACCATTTTAAAATGCACTTTTAACATCCATTTGATGAATAGGCCAATGCATATGAGAAGCTAAAGAAAGAACTAATTTAATAGTTGGCATCTTAGCCATTGGAGAAAATGTTTCATTATAATCTAAACCTTCAACTTGAGAGAAGCCCCTAGCAACTAATCTAGCTTTAAACTTGCTAAATTCATTATTTGCATTAACCTTAGTTTTATACAACCATTTGCATGGAACAAGATTCTTACCTTGAGGTAAGGAAACTAAATCCCAAGTTTTATTAGCAATTAAAGTATCACATTCTTCTTGCAAATCCTTTTACCAATGAGGTTGATCTTTAGCTTGTTCATAAGTTTGAGGATCATTTGAATGCATGAAGTTAGACATCAAAGCATAATTACAATAATTTTCCTTTGTAGATTGATTCATTCTAACTAAAATATTTTCACTTTCTTGGATAAGTTTAGTAAACCATTTAGGATGTCTTTCATATGTAGTAGTATCATCACTAGAAGAAGAATCATGAAGAGAAAGTTCAACATTTTCATCATCACTATCACTATGAGTAAGAGATGCATTAGGAGGGTTAAGAGAAGATTCAACTTCAAGATTATCTTCCACAAAAATAACTTTATTTTGAGAAGATTCAATATTACGAACTTTAGAATAATCATGAACACCATTTTGAGCAATGCATACATCTCTAGCAACTTTAACTTTGTTAGTAAGAGGATTATAAACTCTATAAGCTTTAGAATGTTCATCATAACCAACAAAAATATGATAATAAGATTTAGGATCTAATTTTTGTCTCTTTTGTTTAGGTTTGTGAACATAAGAAATTGAACCAAATATTCTTAAATGCTTAAGATTGGGCTTCCTACCAAACCAATCTTCTTCAGGAGTTATATCCTTTAAAGCTTTAGTAGGAGTCCTATTAATAATGTAAGTAGCACAAAACATAACTTCTTCCCAAAGTTTATAAGACATATTTTTAGAATGTAACATACATCTATCCTATCTCCTGCTTAATACCAAATGATTTCAAATAACTATTAAAAGCATTGTTCACATATTCTTTACCATTATCAGTTCTAAGAATTTTAAGTTTAAAACCAAATTGCCTTTCAACAAATTTATGAAATCTAGAAAATATATCAAGAACTTGATCCATACTATGAAGAAAATAGATCCAATTTCTCCTAGAATAATCATCAACAAAAGTAAGTTCATACCTTGATCTTTAGATGGATTTATTCTCCATAGGTCCCAAAAGGTCACTATAAACTAGGTGCAACTTATGAGTTTCCCTCCATGATTGACCATGAGGAAAGGGCTCCCTATGCATCTTACCACTCATGCATCTTGTGCAACAATTTTAGATGGAACAATACTAGGCAATCCATCTACCATATTAAGCTTTTGCATTAAAGTAATATTGTTAGCATTTATATGACCAAGTCTTTCATGCCAAACATTAAAATCAATGATAGATATTAAAGAGAATCAAGATTGAGCAAACTCATAAAATTTGAACAAATTATCATTGTCTAATTTAGCATTAGCAATGACCTTGTTTTGTTTTGGATCAATAACATAACACATATCTTTATAAATTCTATTCTATAATCTTGACAAATCTTAACAACTAAAAGCAAATTGGTCTTTAATTCGGGAACATATAAAACATGATGCAATTTATCATTAGGAACATTCACATCTCCAATTGCTTTTACTTTACAAGTATGATTATTAGCAAGTTGAAGAGGAACATTAGACATATCAGGCTACATAGACTCAAAATATTTTTTTATGTGAAGTAACATGTTGAGATGCCCCTGAATCAATAACCCATTCAAGAGGTTTAGAAACACTAAAACTACAAGTAAAAGCACGTCTAGATTGATTTCTCATTTTTCTTCTTAAAACAAGTATTTTTCCAATGACCATCCTTATTACAATAACTGCAATAAGGTCTCTTAGAAGATTAAAATTTCTAGGATCATTTCCATTATTATAATGAGGTTTATTATTATAATATTGTTTAGAATGAGGCTTAAATTTTGCTTATGATTAGACAAAAAAGTGTGTGTGTTATTTTTAAGATTGCCAAATTGAATTAACTTAGCTTCTTCATGTCTTAATAAATTGTGAAAAATATCATAAGTTAATTGAGTAGCTAAGGAAGGAATAGCTAATTGAGTATGAATATTCATAATAAATTGTTGAAATTGCCTAGGAAGACATTTTTTAAGAATAAGATGAATTAATCTAAAATCTTCTAATTTTACTCCTAAACCATGCAATTGACTATTCAAAGCATCAAATTTTAATAAAATATCATCCATAGATTTAAAATCGGAATACCTTAGATCTTCAAGTTGATCTTAAATTTGATTTTGTTTAGATTCATTTGAGCTATCATAAATAACCTTGATTTTGTCCCATGATTCATAGGCTTTCGTGCATGTCCCAATGTGAACATTTAGTTTGGGTGACATGGAAATATCTATGAGGCTAAGAGCTTCCTCATTTTTGAGCCTCCATTTTTCTTGATCATCTTTGGTTGCAGATGGATTGGTTCTGATTTGGAATTTGTAGAAACATCCAAAAGATGTCTAAAATGAAAAATAAAAGATATATGAGTTTTCCAAGAATAATAGTTAGAAGAATTTAACTTAATTTCATAAATTAAAGTTGATATTGTAAAAAAATTTAAGATCACTAAAATTTTTACTAAAATAAATACTTTACAACTTGAGAAAGGAGATAACACTAATTGAGCTTAGACAAAAAAAAGTTAACCCACTTTAAAAAAAATTGAAATCCTGAAAAAAAATACCCTTTTAAAAAAATGTCCTACAAAATTGAATTATAAAAAATAATAATATTTAATTAATAAATATTTAATAATCTTTAATATATTTACTAAATATATCTTAATAAACTTTAATTTTAATTTAGTCGATAGACTATATTTTGTGCTAGCTTCCAACCAGGGAGTTGTCTCATGCTGCAAAAATTGTCTCATGCTGAAAAAATGCAACAAAAAAAAAAAAGAAGAGGACGAGTAAAAGCAATGTTTATCTCTCTGCATGCATTCGATGCGTGAGGTAAGCTGGATCATTTTAACCCTATTTTTACCCCTGCTGCCAACTATTTGTATACCCACCTCATTATTGTTGAAACTATCGAATTTACTTTCGTGAACCTATTGTAGAGCTGCTTGATCACCGCCAATATTTATTAAAATATGCTTCAAACTGTTAAAGCCACTTCCAAATCGCTTGCACTGGACAACATAGACAAGAATACAAATATATATGGCAAATACATACTAGTATATTTGTTGTTCCATTGCTTATCCACTGTTTTACAATGAATTTGTTTTTTGTTGTTTTGTTGCTTGGCTATTTAGTTATGCAGATTTGTTTGTTTTTGGGTATGCCAATGAAACTGAAGCAACAAAATTAAATGCAATTGCCTTCCTCTTGTAGTTTTTCTTGATAAATCAGTAGGACTAAACCCTCTCTTCTGCCACTCCTCTATATGTAAGATTTCCACCACTATTCCTTGGTTACACGTTTGGGTTGGATTGATCTCATTCTATATAGGATTTGAACCCATGTGGTGACCCACCTAACAGTAGCTAATCCCAAATGGAATTCATTTGAGCCTTCGAAATTCTTCTTCTTGTCTTTCTTATCTACTTTAACAGAGCCAACAAATTTTCCCATCTATAAACTCTTCTTTAATATTTTATTTTTTTGTTTGGATATGCAAATATTCAAACATAAAGCCTTTGTTTAAGGGTTTGCAGAAAGACTTTTTTTGTGCAACCAATAATTACTCTCAATAGGTTGGTGTTTAAACACTAGCCTTTATAGATGATGTTGATGGCCTTTAAATTTTTTGTGTTTTTAAATACATGGATTCCTTGTTTTCTTGATTATTTAAACATTAAATTATGAATTGAATACACTTGCTGGATTAAGGTCATACACTTTCATGGTTGCCTAACATAAGCCATCTTTATGTGAAGAAAAAGAATCTTGATAATCACCTCTTGACAACCATAAGGATTTATATTGGTGGAACAATTATATTCTCCTTTTCAATCTATGTGTAGCTTTTCGCTCACCTATTTCTGAAGAGCTTTTGGCCCACAAACGATCTTCAAGGCGTTTTCTTAACCCTTTATTTTAGTGTAAGTGATATTTAATATAGCTCTATGCCTTGCAAATGTACTAGAAATGGTTATGTATCCATCTTTTTCATAAACTCAACTAAGCCAGTAGCATGATAGGGGAACCTCTAGACATTTTGGAGGCACCTTCAAGGATTTGGTCTCCATGTCTCAAAAATGATATTTGAGTACTTAATGAGATAAAAATTTACACTATCTATTGTGTGAGAACTATGATCATGAAAGGAATTGGTTGGTCCTTGTTATGCTTTGCATTTTTAGGAGTTTGAAAATACCTACTTTTGGTTGATCTATGATTTCTTGAACTAAGAAAGGAAAATTATACAATGTATAAAATGATTGTGATTTTCAACCTTCTTTTGGCTATCTTGTTTTTATGGACTGTTTTTTAATTCTTTAAGCTACATGTTGGTAGCTCTATTTGTTACAGTATCTTTTGATTGACAATGCTTCAGTAAGTGCATGAGAATTATGGCAGACTTAAGCTAATTGTATATTCTATCATATTTGAACAATTTGAGACAGATTTCTACTAGGAATGCATAATATGAAGCTGGAAAAGAAATCCACCTGATTCCCAATTGTATGTTTGGCATCAACTTAAAATTTGTGTGCCTTTTGGAAATATCTTACACAAAATCTCTCAACTATTTATGTGCCTTTGGAAATATCTTCAACAAAAACTCTCAACTCTTCTCTTCCTTCATTGAAAGAAAATAATAATAATGGCAAAACTACTTAGGCTCTGCAACCACCACATAAAAAAATATATGGATTTAAAATCATGAAATTGAGACTACAAAATCCTCTACAAATTACTTTGTCTTTTAATGTTTTATTTTTTACATCTCTCAATCTTTGGATACCATCTTTTAATATTTTCATTTTTTTTAGTTTTTACCCTGTGAGGCAAGATTGAAGGTTGCAGTTGGAGGGAACTTGTTTCTATTTTCTATCAAGGCTCACAATAAAAATATATTTAAGGTCAATGCAAGGAATTACCATGTTTTAGATGCTAATGAATTATTTTAAAGGAAATGTTGATGATAATGAGAATTAATTTCTAAATTTTAGTATTTACAAAATTCAATTTCATTTACTTTTCTTGTATCTTGAGTACTCATGAATTATTTTAAAGGAAATATTTTTGTGAATAATCTTGTTGGACTTTGTATATCTGAAATTTAAGAATACAATCGATGCCTAGTGATTTTTTTCTTGCCAACTACCACTTTTTTCAAATGATTTTACTCTCACATTTCTCCCAACAATTCTTCAACCAATTTTATTCTCTGAACTTGGCCAATTCTTTCTCATAATTTTTAGTTGGCAACAACAAAGGAGGATTATTCTCACAAATCTCCAATTCATCTAACAAATGTCTTGTTTCATCATTGGGCATGAAAATTTTGAATTCTCATATCTAAATTATTATGCCGATTAAGGCTTCCATACATATTTTCAGGTTTCGATTATTTGCACCCTAATTTCAGCTCGAAAAAATGATAGAAAAGAGCATAACAAAATTATAGGGAAGTTAAGCATAGAATTGAATAGATTTTTCTTATTTCCACATATAATCATGTAGAGGGAAGGTGATTGAAACCAAGTTATTGTCAATGGTGTAAAAGAAATTCTCTCCAAATATATTGTCTTGTAAATACTAAATTTTAGTGGTTTTGTAGTTGTGAACTTGCATGTTTTATTAAAATTATGAGAATATGGGTTAGTAATAAATAACCCATGTCTTAGCAAGTTATATCAATATGTCATTTCATGGTTGATAGAATTGCAGCTTGACAAGGTCCCATGCAGAGGCTTCGTAAATTTTGTATGCAACCACTGTTTAGAAGAGCTAGGAAGTGGCTTTTAGATGGATTTATCAAGTTATTTTATGTCCTTTCTTTAATATTTTAGATAAGAATTTAGGACAGTGTAATCTCATGTGGGCATGATTTTTTTTTTTTTTTTCCACAGCTAAAACTTTCCATTCTATCACCATACTTCCTCCTCGAGCATGAAATTTAAGATTTTTATCACTATTTTTTTTATGCACTTGTAGGTGATAAATATGTGTGCATATCCAAGAAGAGGAGATTTGACTCATGAAGAAACTACTCTTGCAAATGACCACCCATAACATAACCTCTCACCAATTGCAAGGTGTATACCATAGCATCAAGAGTAATCCTTTGACTTGTAAACTACCCTTTTGCCTCTGTCATGTGTTGACTATCCATTCCATTTTGTTGGTATTTTTCTTCTTAACTTTAATGCACTTACTCCTTATTGTTGAATAAAATGCTTCTCACTGTCCTTTTAAATACTATACTAACTTCATCTCCTTGTGCCATGGAAGAAATTTCATTCAATGCCAATAACTTTGCATTCAAATCCACAATTCTTGTCTTATGACCCTACTCAATTTTGGTTCCATCTCATGGCAGACCTTTATCTTGTTATGCACAATCATACTTTAACCACTGTTTTGGGGTCCCCATTTAAGTCATAAAGACTATGATTGTCCTTATAACCCTGATCACAACACTATCCATGCCTTATATTACAAATCATAAGGACAAGGGCTATCATGACTTTGACTATCAACTTCCATCTTTAGATTTGTCACTTATTCATTTACTGTGTATAAGGACTGCCACGCAGACTTGAATCGTTCTTTTATTGTATTCTAGTATGAAACCCTTTCTCATTTTTATATGCTCCTTTGATGTTTATTCATGACTTTGACTGCACTCATTTGTGGTTGTCTTCAATAAATGGCCTTAGTGAGCTTTCTTAGTGGGCTCAATAGGTTGAAATAATAAATCAGTGTGTACAGCATCATGGTCAGTTGGTTACACAAAATCAACACCTTATCGACCACCACAACAATGAGAACCTCAAATGCATGACAAATAAAAGTTGTAGGATATGCTACAAGCCAAAAGTTCCAATGCTTGCTATACCAAACAATCACCATCTTCCAATCATATATTGGCATTGGTTTGTCCTTGGGAAGTGATTGCTCCAAAATCCTATCTCAAAGTAACCTTATCTTCACATTAAATCTCTGCTCTTTTTCTTCTATTTGTGTTTGCAGTCAAAACCTCTTTTATCTAACTCTGCTCATTATATCTTCGTCTTGTCATTTTTTCGCTTAAAGAATGCATGATTTTCATATTTCCCTGAAAATCTTCACTTCATTGCATTGTTCATAACACTATATTGTGGACTGTCCTTTATTGCATGGTCATTGCCCATTGTTATTGCCAGCTAGGGGCTATCTTTCATCTTTCTCTATTCCATGGTCTTTGAAACCCTTCATTTAGTGTCTTGGATGTCCATCCTTGCAAGCATAGGACTGTCTTCCATTGTTGATTGTACAACTGTTGTGATCATCTCAAGTTTGTCCTCATTTGATGGTGATTCTTGCATAGAAATTCAAAATGATTGCCCTCCATTATTGATCCTTTTCATGCCTCCATAAGGATTTCAAAAGTTTTTATGTATTCCTCAACAGGATTGTTGAACTTTGATGCATTGTTGTCTATCTCTTCCCTTGACCATGACTGCCATACTACCTTCTTATGCTCACTTTTTAATAAAAGACTCACAATGTAAAACAAAGAACTCCTTAATAAAACACCTTCAAATTTCCAGGTAACTATATATTTCTATCAACGTATTCCTTGCACCTCCTCCGAATGCAAGTGCTAGTATTAACACTTTAAAAACTTTTATTAAAAACTTAATATAGAAAAAAAACTATAAAAACTTTATTAAAGAGAATACCTTAAAAGGTATACGAAAAAGTTAGATCTTGATTTTTTAAGAAAACCAAGTATAAAGAAAAGAGCAGGCTTAAAAGGTGGCCTCTTTTTAAATTTTAAGATTAGAAGTTGTAAATTTAAAAAGGGTAAAGAATGGGCGGGTGAATGAAAATTGAAATAGGGTTTTTAGCCATGCAGACTGGGGTAATGAAAATAAAATTAATTTCAGAGGCATGGCGGTGTGGGCAGGATTTTGACCACAGTGAGGGTTGAAGGCCTGAGAAAGATTTTTTTTTTTTTATTTAAAAGAAATTTATATATGCAAAAATTTGGGTTTTTTATTTTTTAATTTATTAATTATTGTTATTGAAATAAAAACAGAGGGCAGAAGCCCCCTTAAAAAAGGTTGATTTTATTATTATTATTATAAAAAAGAAAAATAGATATTTATATATTTATCTTTTTGAAAGGGAATAATTTTGAAAAATTCTAAACTAGAACAAGGTCTAAAAAGTCTCTGAATTTTTTTAAGAAATTACAATTTTTTACAGATTTGAAAGGAATTTTTTTTCACAAATTTAATATGCAGATTTGTATATATAGAAATACAGAAATAAATAAACTTTGAATTGAAATTTGATAAATAAAATAAACTCTTATTGGGTTTTCTAAAAAAATGCAAATAGATTTTAAAAAAACAAATTATTTGAATTCTAAAACAATAGAGAACTATGATTCCTACAAAATAAGAACCAGGTTAGAGAAAAAAAAATTTCAAACAAGAAGCAAGTTGAACTTTTGAGTTTTCTCCTCCTCTCTAGAGTGCCTCCAATGGTGTGCCTTTAAAACTTGGTAAATCTTCAACAATGTAGCTCACAAGATTAGTAATAACAAAGCTCTAATACCATAAAAGGAAATATAAATTGAGCAAGGAAAGAACTAATCAATGAGCATTGTTTGAAGAATAAATATTACCAAAGAGAGAGTAGTCAAACCAAGCACCACCATCAAGAGGACACACAAGAATTTGATAATGGGAAAAAACAAGAAAAAACCCAAATATTATGAATAGAGGCAAAATGCCTAAGAATGATACAAACAGAGAGAAAGAGAAAGAACTTAATCCTTAAGCTTGCTTGCTTGAATGAAGAATAAGAGGAGACGCACCTCAATATATAGAGGTGAGAAGAGGGGTTAGATTTAGAAAATAACTCCCAATTCAATGAATGCCACCATTCATCTATGTGTGTGCAAGTTGTCAAAAGCCTCTTAAAGAGGTGGCTACAAATATTCCTTAATAAAGGAATTAAAAAAGATAAAACAAAAAAATTTAGGGATTTCTTTGGAATATTCATACAAATTAATAAATAATTATAATTAAAGAATAACTTTTACCAAGTAAAGATTAATCTTCTAATAGCTAACTAGCTTCTATTGATGTCAAAATAGATGAAAAGAATAAATATATAAGCTTGGTGTGATATTTAACCACTTCATGAGATAATTTGATTATGTTTATTGGTGTCATGACTTCTAATCCTAAGCTTTAAGATCTTGTTATTGTGTTGTTATGTGAAAAAATTAGAATAAAATTCATGGATGAAGGTTATAAAGATTCATTGTTTGTTAAGATCTAAATAAAATAAGGTGATAAAAAGGAGGGCAAAAAAAGTCTAAATCTAAGACTAGATCCAAATATCCTAGTAAGAGTAAAGTGAAATGTTAAAATATGCATTTAAGAAAAAGAACAAGGATTATGAATCCTTTGTAGAAAAATCCTTATAATGATGTTAGTAGAAATACATTTCTTGTGCAAATATTGTTAGCTAATTAATTGTGATTGATTGATTTAGGCACCTCTTTCACATGAATCCTCATAAGGAATGGTACTTCGAGTGTAGGAAATATGGTGGAGGTGGGATGCTTGTTGGTGACAATAGTTCTCACTACATTGTTCTTTGAAAAAAAGTAAAATCAATTTTCAATGGTAGACTAAAAAATTATATTGGTGTTTTGCACTTTTTAGGGCTTGCTAAAATTTAATTTTTAATTTTAGAGATAAATGATTTGGTGTGCATATGTCACTTTTAGTAAAACTTATTGTAACTTGGCTAGAGAGAACTTAGTGTTGGTTAAAGTGACTCTTTATAGAACCTTATTTAAGCCAAAAGATTTTGCTTTCTATAGGTTTGCTAATTTAACTAAGTCATCTTATTCATGTATGTCGCGGTACCATAGATTGGGTCATGTTGGTGAAAAATATTCAAAACCTTAATTTTTATTAAAGGTTGAATAGGTGTTAACATGCTCATAACCCTTTTACATCAAAACATCAGCATAAAAATAATTGACCAACAAAAAAATAACTAACAACTAAAAGATTAAGTTTTGAAAGGGCCCAAACACATGCATTCCAAGGACTACCAAAAATGTAATTTAACAACATAATTGTAACCAAGTTGTCAATGGGAAACAACCCACCCAACATACACTATGCATGTCCCCTTCTTTGTAATTTGTATCTTAACCTATGGATGGGAATCCAAAATAAATTTAGGAAGACCTCTCTTCCTTCTTTGAATGATTGTCCATGACATGCCATCTTCAAACTTCTTTGAATATGGAGAGAAGAGGGAACCACATCTAGATTCACCTCACACAATTAGGGAGAATGTCTATCCAAAGATGTCTATGTTGAACAGAATTATCATGAGAAAGAATCCCCTACAATACACTGTTGAGCAATGGGAAAAGACATTGGAGATGCCAAAACTAGATTAGAATGAGAAGTCTTATCAAAGAGCAAGAAAATCGCTTGGGCCATATCAACTAGGGCATGCTACCACACAAGGAGCCTCCAAGATCACAACGTGATCCACCAACAAGGGGGGACAAGTAGGCTCCTCAATTAAGGATTCAAACCCAACAAAAATGGTCATGGTCAAGTGATGGAGGAGGGAATTTCTCTACCAAGTAGTTGAGTCTGCAACCCTATAATGAGAATGTGGAGACTCAAAAGTAAGATTTTTGGTAGCAAAACACCATTTGCATTGGAATTGTAGGCTCTCATAACTAAGAAATTGAATCCACTGCCTATCCTTAACCATCAAGACAGCATCCCCATGAAGAGCCTTGAAAATGTCAATATCCACCAAAGCACAAACAAAAGTAGAGTGAGTAATGTTAGACATGGTAGAATCCACCTTAAAAATATGACCAATAGTATTGTCTATATCCTCAAAGTAGGAATCTTCTCATAATTAGAAAGGGAGATAAGACAACCTCACCCAAGTTGGCATAATATTAAGAGATTTTTTCATAGGGTTGAAAGAAGGAAATCATGGTTTAAGAGAGAGGGAATGCTTGCCCCACATCCACAACCTACCATCCAACACCTACTCCATGTCCTCCAAAGTATACAAACCTTAGTTAACAAAGACATTTGTTGGTTTTTTAGATTATTTTTTGGAATGTGATTTATGTGAGCATCATCCATTTGGAAAATATAATGAAGTTTTCTTCTATTAGTAGTAGAGCAAAAGATATTTTAGAATTAATACAAAATGATATGTTTGGTTACGAGGATTTCTCTTTTGGTGAATCTTGGTATTATGTTTCTTTTATTAATGACTACTCTAGACAAACTTGGGATTCTTTTGAAACATAGATCTAAAGTGTTTTGCAAGTTTAAGGAAATACAGTTACTTATAGAGATCAAATGAGTAAGAAGATAAAAAAAAATTCAAGTCAAATAATGGAAGAATATTTGTCAAGGGAATTTGATTTTTTTGGTAAATACATTCATATTGTTTAATAGAATGCTACTCCTTACACATCTTAGCAAAATGAAGTAGTTGAAATATTAAAAAAAAATATTAATGGATAGAGTTAAAAGTATGTTAAATAGTACTAAGCTTGAGCAAACAATGTGTTTTGTAAATGTTAGTATTGCTTGTTATTTGATAAGCATGTCTTCTACTCCTTCTCTAATTGACAAAACACCATATAAAATATACATAAGTAATAGATCATTTGTTTCATGCTTTATAGTATTTGATTGTGAAATTCATGTTCATGTGCTTAAAGAAAAATGATCTAGCTTAGATTTTATAGCTATAAAGTGTACTTTTATATTTTATAGTGAAAATGTTAAACGTTATAGGCTTTGGAGCATTTAACACTAAAAATATTGTATTCGAATAATGTATTTCTAGGGAGTTTAAGAGGTTTTTCTAGTTCAAAAATAGTTAAAAGAAAGAAAAAAGGAAAAGGCGCATTTTGGAATAAAAAGGAAAGATCAAGAAGATGTCCCTAAACATGAAAAAAATGGATGAGGTAGGAGAAGAGGACAAAGATTTAGAGAAAAGATCAGAAGAAGAACAAGAAGATCCTTTTACTCAACCCTTAAGGAGGTCCATAAGACAACAAACCTGATTAAAAGGTATAAACCACCAAATTTGTGTTGTATATTTGATTTATCTTGCACTAATAATGAACCTAGATCTGTGAAGAGAGATCTATTTTCTAAGGAGGGTAAGTCTCTGAAAGAGGCCATGAAGGAAGAGATGATGACCTTGAATAAGTGTAAGACTTGAGATCTAGTGGGTATGTCTGAAAGAAGAAAGCCAATAGATTGCAAATAGCTATTTAAAGAGAAACTTAGAGTAGATGCTAAGTTTTAGAGGTACAAATTTAAACTACTGGCAAAAGATTGTTGTCAAGTATAAGGAATAGATTTTGGTAAAATTCTCTCTTGTGATTAAATTAAATTCTATTAGATTCTCACTTTTTATGATGTTGCATCTGATTTAGAATTAGAGCAAATGGATGTTAAAACTTTTTATTTTGCATTGAGATGTAGAGAAGAATTTATATGAAATGACCTAAAAAAGTTGTGGTTAAGGTAAAGGAAAATCTAATTTGTAAATTTAAGAAACCTTTGTATAGTATAAAGCATTCACTTAGGATGGGGTATTAGAAATTTGATGCCTAGACTTTAGTACTTAGGTTTGTTAGAAATAAAACTAACCATTATGGCTATTATAAACAAGTTGATGGTCATCTTTTAATCGTTGTCTTATATATTAATTACATGTTGCTCGTTAGGAACAATAAAGGAATTATTACAACCCTTAAAACTTGAGTTTCAAATAAATTTGATGTAAAAAAAATAGGAGTTGCAAGGTATGAAAATCAACAAAAATCAAGCTAACAAAAAGTTTTGGTTAAATTAGAAATTGTTGAAACTATTTTGCAAAGACTTAGTATGTAAGAATTAATTAGAGAAAATTCCCTTTAAATACTATCTTTGAAACAATGCTTTGAATTTGATGATGATTTTCAAGATATGTATAATGTCCATTATACTACTATCGTGAGAAGCCAAATAAATGTTATGATCTGCACTAAAATGAATATTGCCCAAGTTGTGGGAATTCTTGGCAAGTTTGTGTCTAACCTTAGTAGAGAATATTGGACCTATCTAAAAAGGGTGTTTAGGCATTTAAGTAGAATTTATTATTGCATGTGTTATCATAGGACTAATAATTTTGGCAAGTTGTTGAATATATGGGGATTTGTGGATTCAAATTGGACTAGCGATTTAGATAACACGAGGTCTATAAGTTACAATATGTTTAAAATTTTTGGAAATTTCTAGTTAATTGGATGTGTAAGAGGCAACCAACATCTATTATTTCCATTACATGAGGGAAACATATGGTTGCACCACACGTTAAAAAAACAATGTTGTTACAAAGTTTCTATTCAAAGTGTTGGCTTTAAGAGAAAAATAGTGAAAATCAGTTTTGATAATCAAAGTGTTACTTGTTTGTTGAAGAATCTTATATACCATAACCATACTAAACATATTGATTTGTCATGATAATCAAAGAGTTACTTATTTGTTGAAGAATCTTATATACCACACCCATACCAAACATATTGATTTGTCGTATCATTTGTTTGAGAGATGGTAGAGAAAAATAAAGTTCAGATTAAAAAGGTTGATGTTCTAGTAAATGTAATTGATTCACTTACTGTGTGAGTGAGCAAATATGAATTTTATTTGTGCAAAGAAGCTATAGGCCTTCCCCTCCCTAGCATCTAGTTTATTATGCTCTTGTTATGTAATATCAAATGGGAGAATGTTAAGATTGTGTTTTCACCTTGCAAGTCTTTGTAAACAACTTGTAATCCAATTGCTAGTTATGAACATAATTTCGTACATGGTATTTTTATGTATCTCCAAAGATCATGCAATGGGTGAAGTGGGATGCCCATGTGGTAGTTGGTGGCACATGTAGACTGGAATATTCTTCAAGGCAATTGACAATATTGATTTTAATAGGGTATTGAATAGTATTGCATCTTTGGCTACTTGGCATGAAGTGGAAGGGAATCTATGATCATCATTGGAAGTTAAAAAGTTAGAACTCTCATTTTGTACACTCGGATAGTAGTTTTGTCTTTTAATAGGCATTTGTTCTTATGTGGATATTGACACCTAGTTTGGTGAAAGGGGTCAAAAACCTTCTAAAATGTTAAAGTAATGTGTAGACACATCATGATATATCCTTAGTGGTTTTTCTTGGTTGGTTTACCATCCTAATGGTTTTCCCTTAGCCCTATAAAATGAAGTTGTGAATTGACATCACAATTTGAAGCATGGTTATGATGTAGAAATATTATCACATTGACTAAAAGGTTCAAGGAGACAAGGATTGAAGAGAGAAGTTGGTTGTATTATGTACTCTCTTAGTGTGAATAAATAAAAGGTTGTGCTCCTTTTGGTGGTGTAAAGACTTTTTGCCTAAAAGGGTTTTTCCATTTAACATTTGTGTTATTTGTTATGTGGGCAATCTTGTGACAACAATACCCCTTTATTTCTACTTTTATCATTATTTATTACCACTTTATTACAGCCCATTAAAATCAAATATGGTCAATATTGTGGCCTCTAATATGGATTCTTGACAAAATGTAATAGTGTAGTTTACATATCCATGTCGATTCCCATTTAGTTTTGGGCCTATTTTGATGGAAAGACTTAATACAATTACATACTGACAAATGGTGCTCTCTTGTGCAAAGTCGACCTTATTCCCTGATCCTTTACCCATCCCCACATACACATTCTTACATAGTCGATCTGATCTTATCCACATTAAAATATATCCTATACATCTGTCATTATTATGCTTATTGTTTCCCCCTTGTCCATAAATTCATTCCCCATACTAAACATTTCCTTGTCGAGGGTTAATCCCACAATGTGTGAAATTAACCCCACTCCAAACATAAATGACCCCAAATTCAAATTTCAAATCCATATCTACTTCTAGCCAACTTGTTACATGTTTGTGCAATTAATTATTGTCTTAGTATTTAAGGACTTTCAATGTGCATTCATTCACATCTAATTCTATCCAAAAATACTATCCTTTAAGGAGAAGAATCGTTCTAAGAAAACTTCACTTTCGAGCACTAAAAAGAACCTAATCTACATCATAAACATGTGCATTCCTATAGAGTGTCGCCTTCAATCTTCAACTATAACATTGGTTCAATCAAGGAGGCAAGCCTTTGTAATTCCAGTGATTTCCCCAAGGTATTTTTCAATACTACCAATCCTTACACCAAAAGCCAGACATCAAATACAAAGGTGAAGCAAGTTACATAGGTACACAATCAGCCAGTTCAGATCTGCAGATTACAGATCAAATTCATACAGAAGGTTGGTTCCACAACACTCAAGATTGTACTTACAGTATATGGGATTGATCTGCAAAAAATTTAGTGTAACCCAATATGAACTTCATCATTTTGCTTTCAAGACATATAAGAAATTATGATTTTGAGTTACTGATCAAAAGTTATGATCAAAATAGCAGACAGCTATCTACCAACCAAAATCAGCAAGTGCTTTCATTTTTTATTTTCAAATTTTGAATTTATGTTACATGGTATGTCTTCACTTTATATTATGTTAACTGATTACATAAAACCTAATCCTGGTATAGGAATTCATTGATTTCTTTACAATATTATATAATGTATCAAATGAAAGATTTCAAAATGTTGTTTCCATCTGTGAAAGTACTTTAATTTGATAATTGTATAGAAGTTTATAGACTTCAAAAGTTAGTGCCTTATTCTTAGCATCATCTTAGCTCCACAGTCTGTGCACCTTAGCAGCAATTTTCAAGAAAATAGTCCCCAAATTGTCATAGGATCTGATATTAAATGTGAGGGTCAAAACAAATCCATTTATCATAAGCAATTACACCAACTTGATAAATGAAGATCTCATACTAAATGTGAGGATTAAAACAAATCTATCCATCAAAAGCAATTATATTGACTTGATAAGTAAAGACGAGCAAAGATTAAGGAAAAGAGAATAAGAATTATTAAATACTCATCAAGCATGTGTCCAACCATGACATGAGTTTCACTTTGTATATTATAAATGATAATGACAACATGTCATCACATAAGATGGCCTACCTGACATTACAAAGATTAGTTAGTCTACACTGACCTATCATTAACAATGGCATACTCTAGCAAATCAACTGACTATTGTTTTCAGGCTTTTAAATCGAAGTCTTCAGGATTGGTGTAGAATTACGCCATTTTAAATAGCAAATCAAACAACTGTATTGTTTTAAGGCTTGTAAATCCAAGTCATTTTTGGGTTTAGTGTAAGAATCACTCCATCTTAAAAAGCATATCAATTCTTTATGATTTTTTAAGTTTATGCCTCCAAATTGTAAAATATCAATTGACTTCATGTATAATTCAAAATCATCATCTTGTACAATGGCCTGATCGTTGTTGCCATTACTGTAGAACTAGATTATTTCGAGAATAATAGGCGAACAGCTAGCTATTCCTTTAATGTAAATAATATTATGGGAAAGATGTCAAGGAGGAAGAGTAAATAAGTTCAATCGCTATTTGCTTTATAAAACTTGTTCTTTACATATGCTGTATCCAAGTTAATATTATGTGTATCTTGAAAGCATGCAAGCCTAATAAACTAAGTATGGCAACTGTAACTGTAGGAGCTGATTAGTGGGATAGTGACCAAAGAACTGCCAGCCATTAATGCATGATGAAGATGTAAAGAAAAAGGATAAAGCTTCTGTGTAGCAAGGGCATACTGACAATAGAACTGCATTAGATATGCTTATCCTTCCATTTGTGTAAATACTCCAGTTATTGAGCTGGAATTTGGTGGATGATAGTGTTTAAGAATCCTAAACCAAAAAATCTCCAATTTTACAATGATTTCCTGCAATTTTCATCCTATGCACACTAGTCCATTCTAGTCGGAAACACTTGAGAAGCAGAAATACTTTTGAAAGCTACAAAATTGTTATACTGTAATATTATAAATCTTCAGGTATCAAGAAGATACCATAAAAATACACAAGAATACAATATTTAAAGATATCAAAGTTAGCATTTTAATGCAAAAGTAAATCCACTTCCACAATAGACTAAATACTTATTTTGCTCATCACAAGGTGGAACGGAAATAGAAACAGTTTGTGGACATTGATGATCACATGTGCTCCCTAGTCCAAGCTGACCATGCTCACCCCAACCCCATGTCATTACAACCTCATTCTCTGCATCCATCAGGAAGTACTTTAGTCATTAAACTCTTCAAAGTCTACAAAATATGACATCAATCACATTTTTGGATTTTCCTTCACTTGTAAATTAAACCAATAGCATCATAAATTCAGATGCATGAAAGGAAGATACCTTCAAAATGTCCCATCCAATCAACATACCTAATACTATGGCAGAATGTTCAGCCCCAGCTGCAATTTGTTTTATTTTTGTTTCTTCCAATAAATTGATTCTTTGAAGTGCGAGACTATCTACAACTTGACCTATTTCACAGACATAGAAGATATTTAACATTAATACTGACTCTCCACTTTTTTCAGTTGGATGTAGCTTGAGTTCCATCCTATCTTAACCATAAACAAAAAGCAATAACACCTAAGATGTTTTTTCTATATTATTTTTAATCTATATCTAATATAGATTTACATATTTGTTCGTATATGCAAAATGCCCTTGTTATAGAGAATGCCAATCAACCATTTGATTTTCTCAGCTGCAACTCATCTTTGATCATGTCACAAGTAAAAGGACTACCTAAAACCTTTGAGTCCGCTTTCATCATATTTTCTTTCTTGATGCCAAGTCTGCCATGATGAGACCCTCCCCACATGTAAGCTTTACCGTCATCTGTTATTTCAATCCAAAAAAGTGTTCATTCTAAAGATTTTAACAAGCAAAGTCAGAGCATCAAAATATTCTACCAATATATAACTAATCGAGGGCAGCAAAGATGTCTAGATGTCTAGATGTGTGTTTTAAAAAACAATGCTATATATTTATGCAAATGCTGAATATCAATATCATCCTTTTTTAAAATATCAATCAAAAAATGATGTAAACATAAGACTTGCTTTAAGTAGGAACTAGTAAAAGCTAGCGCTCTTCCACATTTGCTAGAAATAAAATTACCTGTGAGCACCAAGCCATGGTTCCAACCAAGAGCTACTTGGCAGAATCTTAATGTTGTTGTCGCTAACATAGGGACAAATATGTCTGAATTCCCATCAAATCCTTTTCCCCAAACATAGAGATGGCCATTTTCTACAAAAAAACATATTTTAGAAAAGGTAAACTTATTGGTAAATTGATTCTGGTATTTTCACTAAGAGAATAACAAAAGTGTTTAAAAAAATAAGAAAGGAGGGGGTAACCTGTCAAGGCTGAACTGCGGTCACCATTTGCACAAATAAATGCAACATTCTGGATGTCCAGATCCTTGACATGCACAGGAATATTGAAACACCTGGCTTCTTTTCTTGAAGAATTTTGACCATTATGATTTTGACAGCTAGCTGCAGCACCTAACTGTCCATGCCTAGCCGAACCAAAAGCAAAAACAGAAGAATCTGATATCCCTGTTGTCCAATAACCCAAAGCAACACCATTTTTCTTGACATATAGACTCCCACAAAATATCAGCTTACAGAATTTTATAACTCGCTTGAGTATCACTATCATCAAACTAATGGAGAAAATATTATCAATCTTGAGACGTACCTTTCAACAAGACTAGAGTATGTCGCATACCACAAGACACCATAGAAACGTGCTTGGATTCCAAAGCTAATACTTTACATGGAAAATGCTGAGAATCAAAATGACCCAGCCCAAGCTGTCCAAACGTACCATCTCCACTAGTGAAAAGTTCTCCGCATTCTGCTAGAGATGAACCAGAAAAATTGAGATCATCATAGATTTCTGCTATTGGTATTGATAACTAAGTTTACAAATTAAGGACTATTTTTCTTTGTCAATCTCTTACTCGTCACATCATTTTGTTCTGGTTTATTGTGCACTGCATCTGTTTTGCAATCTATTTTGTTGTTATTTTCTATTTCATACTAATATACAGTTGGGACTGAAAAATTCATTTCTTAAAAATTGAAATCATTCACGTAAATCCACTTCCATATGAATTATGTGTAAGATCTATTTTCCATCAGATCGTATCAAAACAACATTTAGTTGGTGTTTCAATGATATATCATGACCTTCACAGTCACCTTGTGCAACATTTGCTAGCAAGTGCAAAACAAAGTTCTGCTCACTTCTGCATTTCTCCATTCTCCACTATTCATATTAAAATAATTAAGAGTTTGAAACCAAACACAGACTAATATGTCCTACTTAGTGTGCTCTTAATTAAAAAGGCAGCATATATAAACAATAACATTGTCAATACATTATACCACACTCATTGATATATGCAGTAAACGATTCCATAATAGTAAGAAGTTAAAACTACAATGTATTCCTTCCTAACTGGTATATCATAACAAAATTTGCCCTATTCACTCACTCAGACAGAAACATTTAAGATCATAAAACAAAAATAGAAGATTGTTGGCAAGGAAAATCATACACTAATCATGAAGTTTGTCTTAGAGAGATCACTAAGTGTAACAAATAATGAGAGGTTTCTGGATTCAACTGCATGGATAAATTGCTTTTTGACATCTTGGGTTTCTCTATAAAATCAGTCATAAGAGAGTAGCTTGAAGCCACAAACAGAAATCAATTAGAGAGAATATATGAGATGAAAAACAGAAATACAAGACCGTTGGCAAGGAAAATAAAACTCCTGAGATATCTCGTTGTAACTTACATTGCACACAACTCCACTTATATTAAACATTTATTAATCATGAATTTTGTTTTTGCGGGATTGTTCAGTGCAACAAATGATGAGAGTTTTCTGGATTTAACTGCATAATTTGATTGTTTACCAATGACTTGGATATCTCTACAAGACCCCTCATAAGAAAGTAACTTGAAGCCAATGTTTCAGCAAAAGAAAAGGATCTCGTTTCTAATTAATGGGTTGTGTGTGTGTGTGTGTAAGTGTGGGTGTGTGTGATAACCACCCCTGATTTATTTATTTTTGTTTACTAAGTATGATGTAGATTGCTGATTTGTTTAGTTTCAAGGTTCCATTCAACATGTGTGGCATTTATAGAAATAACATTGCAATGAAAGGAAATGACATGGACTTGCAACATATCATATTGAACCATTATGAAGAGATTGGTAGAGTAACCGATAATGACAACCAACTGAGCATAGTATTGTGTCTTATATAACTAGAACTTTGTAATCCCACAATCCTGAACTAGCATGTAATACTAGATCACGGTGAACTGACAATGTTAGAGAGGAGTCACACAACCTAGAGTGGAGTCACACAATCTAGAGTGGAGTCTCGAACATTCACACTACTTTGATCAAAGAGTTTTATTCAGTAAACAACTGAGAGTCATCTATCGCATACACTACTCGGGGTCGATTTGACCTAAGGCTATCTTAAGCTACGCATAGGTATTTTCTTCAATGGATAGTCCATCATCCCAGATAACCTACAACCATATTAATTTACTTGGAATTAACTACTTAACTAGTAAGTACACAAGCTAGGTATTTCCTCAATGGATAGTCCATCTTTCCAAAGATAACCTACATATTTGGATAACCCTATTTACATGTAAGTATATTAAACCCTCTCCCATTCTGGATGACCTCTCCTAGGAATAAACACAAGCTTTCCTAGTTAAATCAATAACTTAGCTAAGTGTACCATATGTGTCTTTCATGTTCAATCATACCTAGTATACAATACTTATGATAAACACCCATCTCCTACTATGGAGTAATTACAAACACATTGCAACCCATGTTCAAACATATCTAATATAATTAAATAACTATGTCAAGCAGTCTCTTTGACATATCTAGAATAATTAAATACTTGTGTCAAGCAATCTCTCCTATCATGGAGTACTTAAAAACACATTATAAATGACCATGGCAATAAAGGTCAATTATAGTCTTTATAAATCGACTTCTTATTGAATAAAAATTAGTCGAATTCTAATTACATAATTAATATGCTAAATATATATTATTATTATGTATACATATAGTATATATTATATACATATACATATATATATATATATATATATATATATATATTTAAATACCTTAACGTATTAATATATATAAGAGTACAGGCAATATAGTTTATAATAAACGTATTATACAAGATGTATGCATATATATATGTATAAGTGTATACGCCTCTATGTACACATATATATAGGTATATCATATCGATGCATCCGTATGAGCATGTCCATTTGCCAATGTATGCTTGTATCGATATACATATACATATGGATACGTGTATATACTATACGTATTGTTGTACTCAAACCAAATTTTTTACTTCATTAAGGCATTTTGCTTAAAATGGTTTAAACCTTGTAAATATAACGACCCGACCCTTCGGTAAAATAAAAAAAATCCAAATTTACATCAACGAGTAAATAAATGTGCTAAGAAGTCATTGCAATATAATTTTTCTTTCCTTTATTGATAATATATGAACAAGATATCATATTAAAATTACAACAAAGATTCATTTTCATTACAATAACTTCACAAGTTCAAGTAACGAGAAAACATACCTTGACTCTCATAGCTCTAATGAGCTTTAGAACAAATAGTAGTAAGGACTACCATTCAACAAAGAGATTGGTAGGGTAACCGATATTGTAAACCAACTGAGCATAGTGTTGTGTCCTACACAACTAGAACCTTGTTATTTCACAATCTCATACTAGTACAAGGATCACGATGAACTGATAGTGTAGTCTCAAGCATCACACAGTCTAAGTGGATGTCGTACATTGCACTACTTTGATCAAAGAGTTCTCATTCAGTACTTCGAATGAAGGTCATCTATCATATACACTACTCAGGGCCGATTTGACTTAGGGCTATCTTACACTACGCATAGGTCTTTGTCCTTCACTGGATAATCCGTACTCCAGACATCCTACAACAAACTAAACTACTAGAAATGAAACAGCATAACAAGTAATCACAAATTCCCTCCTTTACTAGACATCTTCATCCTAGGAGTACCTCAAACTATCTAACTTAAGTTGTGGTTCATTATTTGACTTAATGTCTTCATTTCCGTCCTAATATTTAGTAACTAATTACAACCATATTCTCCTTATATAGAGATCATACAAGTAATGCAACAACACAAAATGTACCAACTAGCCTTTCAAAACAAATAAATACTCTTTGTGCATCTTCTATGACATATTCACTATATGCAAGCTATTGGACAGTCTATTGAAAGCATCCTTTTTCAACATATAGCAGTAATTAACCTTATCTATCTAAACAAAGATATTGAACATGACTCCATAATAAATCAAAGATTCAAGATGAAATGTATAGAGGAATAATAACCCATGCCTGGTTTACGCTTTCCTCCAACGAAGATGAAATGGTCTGTACTTGTAGCAATTCCAGAATAACAGAAATCCTTTGATTAAACTATGTTTCCCTCTCAGAAATTGCTCACCCAATAATTGATTCACAGCTAGTCAACTTCTCAATTATGACTCAGAATTATGATGATTTGCACTTTCAGCAGTATGAAGAAATGACACTCAAAATTACGAAGATATTGCTCTTCTCAGAAATTGATAAAATTCTCTTGCAATATGAAAGCTCAAGCTGGATAATTCGAATGAGAATAAATAAAATTGCAGATGGAATGAATTCGATGAATGAATGAATAATTCCTAGCAGAATGACGGCTTTATATAGAGCCTCATTCCCCAACGCATTCCTCACAAAAAGGCATGGCGAATGACAAGTATTTTTATTGACTGCTTCAAATGGTATGTGGCGGATAGAAAAACCCATACTCGGCGAATTAAGAAGATGATTTGATTTTCAAATTGACAACAAGTAAAGAAAGATTCAAACTAGCTCCATTCAAAGAGAAAGAATCAACAACTTCAACAATGGTGCGATTCAACAGGTGAGATATTTTTAGAGACAAATTCTTACTTAAATTTCTCATTTCAATCCCTGATTCCAGGCATCCATTGACACACTACAAGCCGTGTCTACATTTCTTATGGCTGAGTGCTTCAATAGGCGTGTGAATTCCCCAACTGTATTTTTTCATATTTCATGGCAAGTTCATTTTTGTTTCCCAAATATTTGAATTTCGACTTTATGAACTATAATGTTTATTAAACATAATATTTCCCCTTCATTCGATTTGCCAAGGTTTTAAATCCTTTGGCTGGGTTATTCTAACCCAATTTTTGTTCATGATGAAACAAGAGAAGGTCAATTTCATAATACTTAGGAAATAATTCGATTCCAACTATGAGAATTTTAATATTTAAATATATATTATATATAATATAATATAATAATATAGTAATATACATATATATATTTATTCAAATTGCTTTAAACAATTTATTTATATATATGTGTATTATTTTATATTAATATATGTATACATAATATTAATATATATATACATGTGTATATATATATTTATTTCATTATAAGCATATCGTAAGCCAGTCAGCATATCTTATATATATAAGTTTGTTAGGCAATAGTAATATAAAATTATTAATATCCACAATATAAGGACATGGGCATATATACATGTATATACTAGTATACTCCTCTATGTGCACGTATACGTAAGTATACCATATCGATAGCGACCGTATGAGCATATCCATTTGCCAGCGTACACTTGTATCGATATGTATATATTTATGGATACGTGTATATACCATATACATGTATATATGTCCTCCATTTACTTACAACATTTACGTTACCATCTTATCCTTATGATCGTAATACACAACTTGTTCACAAGACTCACAAGATAAACACCTTATGCTAATGCACCTAAACCTCATAAATGCAACTACTTAGCCAAGGATGACTTACCTAATAATCCACCTAGGTTGACTCAGTTCACTTAATCTAGGGTGTGTATGCTCAGATAGTTCACATTACTGGTTAACCGACCAAGCTCCTCTCTCGAGTGATACTTCTCCTCCCCCTGGAGATTGGATGTTTTCCTGCAACCACTAGCACATACCTTAGCAGTCCTTTGTTCACAACAATAAGCATCATATATACAAACATCTTTAAAGTTAGAATAACTATACTTCAATAGCCATCTATTCATATATGTAGTATTTTACCATGAATAACATCATCAAATGAGATAACATACATATTGATAACAAGGTACAAGCATCTCCATATTTCACATTACATTCATATTTACCCTATATAGTGATAGTAAATAGTAACCTCACAATTTGAGATGTAACAGTAAAAATGATGTCAAAACATAGTTTTTGGGCAAATCAAGTATGGGCTTTTAGTCAGTTTGATGTTAGGAAGATACTAGTAAAATTTGAAAATTTTGAAAAATAGGATTTTTGGACCCCTATTTTTAGGCACAAAAAAAAAACCTAAGAAACTGAAACTTGTCAGAACTGACTAAAAATTGTTTTGATTGGCTTATTTTACTTCACGATCACACTGGTGAAGTCGGATTCAGTTAAAATTTAATTTAAGTCTAGTGGGTAGTTTTCTCTTTTTCAAGTGGAAAGTTAGGACCTTTGAGGTCATCAATGGTAGATGGCTAGATGCCAGGTGTTGAAAACTAAGCTTGAAACGCTCTAGTGAAGATTCCATGGCGAGATGTCTAAAATGATGCTTCGTCTTGAAGGGGATTTTCATCAAGGAGAAGATGCTAAAAAAAATTTTAACACTGGGATGAAAAGAGCACCTGCCAGCCAGGGGCGCCCTAGATTTCAGAGGCCCATATCAACTTTCTGAGGTTTGTCACTTCCAAGAAGATTTCTCTAGAATATTTCCAGCTTTGCGATGAGCCTGCTAGCTAGTCCAAAAGATCTGTCTAGCACCTAAAATTGGACATTGAACGCAAAATGAGGGAGGTTGGAAAAATGACTTAACACTGACAAAAAAGCACCCCTGGAGGTCAAGGGTGCCCATCTTTTTGAAGCACCAAATGGAGTTTTATGATCAAATGACACCCATGATGTTTGTCTCAAAATTGGTCTAGCTTCACAACGAATACGTTAGTGAGTTAACCTGAGTTGCTAAACTATCGGAATCTGGAGTCAAACATAAGGTTTTATCATGGTCAAAAATGTCAGAAAATAGCAAAAGCACCCCTGGAGGCCAGGGGCGCCCAAGGTTTTGGAACCTCAAATGCTATCTTTTGGGTCATCTCAGATACTCATCCTGTTCGTGACGCTTCCAGCTTTTCGTTTCATACCTCAGCCAGGTCAAAAGACTTGATAGCAACCTACAACCGGAGATTAAGTGGATTTTTAGCCAATTGGAAAAAAGGCCATCTCTGGGAAGAAAAATGCCCCTGGAGGCTAGGGGCACCCATGTTTTCACCTAGCAAATGATGTTTTTAGGAAAAGTGCTCTCCAGAAGCTCATGTTCAGAATTCAGCCAGCTCCGCAGTGAGCTTGTCAACCAACTCTAGATTTTTTCCAGTTGTCAAAGAACGCGAGATGAAGTAAGGTCAAAATCACTTTCAAAATGCATGAAAATTGACTGTCTGAAGCAAAAAGCGCCCCAGAAGGCTAGGGGCGCCTTGAATTTTGAAACCTCAAAAGTCAAAATTAGGGTTTGCAGCCTCAAGGAGTTTCTTATCAGTTTTGATCCTACTTTTTAATGAAATTGTCAGCTAATCTTCTGGATACATTAGTCAATCAGAATCAATGATCGAGCATGGACTCCGATGACGTTTGCAAATCAAAATTTCCATAAATTTCGCTGTCTAAAAAGTGACGCCTAAAGTCAAAATTTGACTTTTGAACTAAAGTGAACTGAGTCGCCCTAGAATGGAGTTAGTTAACTGAAATTAAATAATATTAAATCTTCAGTTAAACTTCTCAAGTCAACTTCAACTGGACTTAATTTTTGCTTGCAATTGGTGAACTTATTTTTGCATGCACAGTTAACTGAATTGCATGAAGGTGGCACCCATTTTAGGACTAATTTCTCAAGCAGTTAACTGTAATTGATGTCCAATCAGAAGGTGGCATCCATTTTTAGGTGTTTGCAAGCATAAGTTGGCGCCTTTCTTCATAAATTTTATTTATTAAGGCATTAGGCGTCTGTTATTCTCATCACAGGTGGAAGCAAACACATATTTTCTCGTGAAAGCAAAGATCTTAACACGCTATGGGTAATATTTTTCAATGTTCTTCGCAGTGCCAGGTCCAAATTGTTCAACTTCAAAGGAAATATTTTTCAGACTTCATTGTTCGAGTGCATGCAGACTTCATCAAATCGAATTCAAGTATAAGCGTATTTTTCAGAGGCAAAATAACTTCTATTTTCTATCTCTAAAATTCTTCTATCCTTGTCTTAGATTTTCTCTCATCAAAGTAAACGACAAAATTTTCAGAATCTGGTCATTTGGGTTCATTCAGCATAGCATCAACAGCAAACCCATGTTCTAGAATTTTTCGTGAATATTGCCCTGTTGCTTCCATTTTGAAGCATTGTGCTTTTTTCCAAAGATGCTTTTGCATGCAGGCCTAAAACTCAATTTTTTGAAAAACGAAGATTCTGGGTCTTTTTAGCTCATCAGCACCTACAAGCTCTCAACCGAAAAGCCTTTGCATGCCTTGCTAAACCTCAGTTTTTCAAGTTTTTGACAAACTAGGTTGTCTTAGAATTTAATTCTCTACAAAACCCATGTTTCAGAAAATTTCCTAATACATTTTCCCAACAACCGACTATTTTTAGCCTCATCCAGAGCCATTTTTAGCTTTTTCTAAAGTTTTCCCAAACATACCCAACTTTACAATCAAAAGTCTAGATTTTCAAAATGCAATTCAACCCAATAGATTAAAAGGTTGGATCGATCTTATTTCACAACTTTTTGAAAACTTCTGACACAAACTTGGGTCACGTCTATCCAGTGGTCAAATTGAGCACATTGGAAGGTACTGATAGTTCAACAGTCAAGAATCTTAAGCGATCCGGATTGCTGGCAACGACATCTATTCCTATCACAGTTGCTGATCTTGAGTTTGTTATTGCATGCATAAGGCATTACGACTCATCCACAAGACAAATTCGATTAGCAGATGGGAGAGTCATTTGCAACTTGAAGCTAAGAGATGTCGAGAAGTGTTTTGCCATTCCATCTTGTTCAGACAATTTCCTCATAAGCATTGAGGAATGCGACAAGATATGGCAAGGAGACAAGGAAAGATCTCAAAGAAAGGTTGCTCAGAGGTGGTTAAAAGAACAAAAGACTAACATGCCAAAGAAGGTTGGGCGTGGAGAGATCAAGGGGTGTCAGAAGGTGATCAAGGATGCAAAGGAGTTGAGCAGGCAATTCATCATCGTGGATAGCTTCAAAGTACCAAAGGATGAGACTGTTAGTGAATTCATGGAGGAGATGATAGCCCATGATGGCTTGGAGTAGACCAGCAGTTAGATCTTACAGTGTTCAGGATAGACATTAGACACAGGAGTTGACTCGATGCCTCTTTCCAAGTTAACTTGTTGTCACACATATTATTGCATGTCTATCTTGAGGATATCTTTTGCCAAGGTTCTAGTTAACTAATGTTAGTTATCAGTTGACTTTCATTTCAATAAGGACTTGCACGTCCATTTATTTTGTATAGTTCAGTTAACTAGTGTTGTTTTTCCAGTTAACTGCTAGGTTGCATATAGTTAGACTTAAAGAATAAACTCTTGCATGCTTGCAAGACTGATTGTAAACTCGGGGAGATTTTAAGGTTCCCTACTCCTTGAAGTTCTATAAATAAGAGCACCCTTGCTCATTTGTAATTAACTTTTGTGTGTGATAGCATACATGATGAGCCCAATTTGCCTATAGTATTGCTCTTCACTATCTGTTCAAGAACTTTTATTGTGATAATAAATTGTTGAGCCGCCTTGTCGTGCAATGTTGTTATTCTATACTTGTTCACTTTTGTTAATATAATGTTGGTTGATCATTTATTTGTGTGATAGGTCCTTCATACACTTTGTCGTCCTGGGTTATATTTGTTTCTAATAAGCTTGTTTCATATCTACACCTCGGATAGGAGTCCCTCCTCCTTGGGAATTTAGAAATAAATTTTATCGTGTGATGTTATTAAAAATCTTTTTTTAATATCTACACCTCGGATAGGAGTCCCTCCTCCTTGGGAATTTAGAGATATTGTCGTTTGATGTCATTTCCTAACCTTCATTTCAGCCTATGCCTCAGATAGGTTTCCCGCCTCCTTGAAAATCCTAACTTAAAGTTTATCGTCTAAAACATTCCTTGCTCCTAAATCCTCATGCTCTGTTTCTCTTGAGGAAATAGGATAGATTAAAGCATTAAGTTAGTTGTAGTTAAGATCTGCAAAACCATAGAAAAACCTTAGCTGCAATGTATTGGTTTTCTTAACCTTATGCCTCTTCCAACTGAGTTAAAAAGATAGGATTTAGATCATTTACTTTTTCATGCATATCAGCAAAAGAGGGAGCTTCCCCTCCTAATTTGAAGAGCAGTCATTACGCACTATGCATAGTTGTTCGTTGCCAATATGCACTCCAGAGGTGCAAATTGTAACACCAACACTTATATATATGTGTGTGTGTGTGTGTGTGTTCACATCCAATTCACTTACAGCCATTCACGTTACCATCATATTGATAAGTGTGTATGTGTGGTATATCTATACATATGCATATACGAGTCATTAAATCCCATTGACACGCATGTGCATACATATAAACATACTTCCACTTGCATCCCACTTACCCATATGATCGTAATAGCACAAGAAAGATCTCAAAAGCTTAAATAGATAAACATCACCCACAAATGCATACAGAAGTAAACAAGACTCCTAATGTAAACATACTAGCTATGGATGACTTACCAACTTCCCACAAACTAACTCAATTCAATCATTCTAATGTGGTGTGTGTGTTGGTTGAATATTTTGTAAACTTATGAGGTTTAGCAAAATGGTGATTTCAACACAGTGTGTGAGTTAAACTCTCCTATTTAAGGGAAGGCTCCCCCTATCTAAATAACTAAAAACAAATATGGGTGGGACAATAATCTTTCCTCTTGTTTCAAGAGAGATTAAACTCTTTTCTCTTCGCAGAAAAGTAACATGAATTTTATAACAGCAGCTTGCAAATAAAACCAGTAGAAAGGAAATGAAGTTTCCTGAAAGTTCAAAGACTTCCGCCACTTCCTTCGGGACAGGAAAACAACCTCAAGCGTAAAGTCTTGAAAATCTGCAATCTTATCTACCCTTTTTAAAAGATGACTTTAATGATAAAATACAGCGTATGACAACACAAAGTCTAAACATATGATATATCTATTTAACTACTATAAATGAGAATCGTTATGAGCACAAAGACTTGCAATTCCTCTTAACTTCTAATATATAAATTCAATCTTCAATATTGACAGCACAAAGACTGAAAATATATTAATTGAAGCTCTCCCTAACAATCTTTCTCAATTCTCAAATGATCACAAAGTAATGCCCCAAAATGACATAAGAACACAATGGGCACAAAGTGAGAATTCAACACAAAGTCTGAAATCTACAACTCTTTGATATTATTTGAAAATGAACAACTTGTAATTATAAAGCTCAAAATCTTTATGAGTACAAAATTCTGCAGAGTTTTCTTGCTTGCCAAAAAGATATAATTACAAAGGATCTCCTCAAGTATTTATAGGAGAGAGGCTTTGAGAAAAAGGTGGGAGGATCCCAACTAACTTGAGAAATTCTCTCAACCACCAACTACTTGCAATTGACTTATTCAAAATTACAGTCTTAAACTATTTTGACTTGTAATTAGATTACATGTAATTACAATTTACAAAATTGCAAGTGAAAGAAACACTTGCAATTACAAAATTTGTTTTTACATGTAGTTTGTCGAAAACAAAATACATAAAGGTAAAACATTTTATTCTACATCAATCCTAGCTTTGAAAGATTGAAATCTGCTGATAATTTCTTGCAACTTTGCTGGATCGGGGCCTAGTGTGTTCTTGGCAACAACCATAGTCTTCAAGATTATATCAACATATCCTATTGTCGCTAGTCTATGTTCTTCACAAACAGATTGCATTTTATCAAGGATCATTCTATGGTTGACCAACTTGTGAATTGAATCCATGGTAAATTGTTCTGATTCCAGCTCTTGACGAAGATTTGCTGCCATCTCTGTAGTGACCATATCAGCTGCAAGTAATTCTCCTTCCTGATTCAGAATTCTGCAAGGGATTTTCTCAAAGCTTGAAAGGATGTCTTGTTGAACTTCATCACTCATTTCTAGAGTAGCTTGGACATCTTTGACGAGATCTTGAATAACCAATGTTTTATTTGTCATGAGTTCTTTAAATTCTATGTATTTTTCTCTGCTTGTTAGAATTGAATTGCTGCATAGAATCTGTAACTTGATCTGATCTATCTCATGCCAAATTTTCAAGTCTTTTTCAAGTGGATCCAAACTTTGTTTAAAAACTTTCAAAGTTTGATTCAGCTTTATCTTTGCTATTCTGACATTATTCAAAACCTATAATGTCTTTTCAATCACTGGTATGCTTTGATCAATCAGTTGTGTTACCCAAGAATCAACTGCTTTGGCTTTTTGCGCAATTTTCTCCAATTGCTTGACTGATTCTTCAGAAGTGAAAGAAGTTAAAGGATTAACTTGCTATGAAGAATTGGCAACCTTCTGAATAACTGAGATAAGTTGTGAATTTTCCTCTTTCAACTTTTCTTTCTTTGCCAAAAGCTCATTGTAACTATGTGTTAGAACAGATACTGAATTTTGAGCGTCTTGCATCATACCAGCATGTGTCTGCTTGCCTAAATCCACCCTTGTGAATTTATAATCAGAAACTTGCATTTCTTCTAGTGACTTATCTACAAGGGGTTCAGCTATTTCTGCATATTTCATTTTGTTGCTGTCCACAACTACCCGTGAGATAGTCTTAGCTTTCTTTGCAGTTTTTGGCTTTGAACTCTTCAATTGCTGGAAATCAAATACATCTGGAGAGATTGCCTGTTTCTTTCTCTTTAGAGTGACTGAACTCAACCATGGAGGAAGATCCAATGTGTCAGTATTTGAAACAACAACCGCATTTGAAACAGCAATAGATTCATTTTGAGTCACAGTTGTTACTCTTGGAGATGTCTCAGTTTGAATCGCAACATAAGCTTGATTGGATGACGCATTGTGATCAGCGTTAGCTATGAAACAATCAAAGCTTGCAGCAGATGTATCAATTTCTAGAAATGTTATCTGTGATATGTTTGGATACATTGGATTAGCATCAAAAACATTTTCCAGATTATCATGTATGTTCTCTATAGAAACAGTCACCGTTGGTGAAGTTGATGTATGAGGAGCAGCTTCAATAGGAGGAACATAAACCATTGAAAAGGAATCAATATCACTATCAAATTGAGACAACGGAGACATTACTGATACAGATGCAGCATCAATCTGAGGGGACATTATCCTTAGTGCAATAGGAGACTGAAGAACTTCTTTTTCTTTCTGATTGATGACTCGAATCTGCATCTCTCTTACCTCCTTCCCTTTTAATGTTGGTTCCTCCAGAGGTTGTTCTATGGCACGGTTGACTCTCAGCTTGATCCTCGTCCCTAAAGAAGAAGCCCCTTCCTTGGATTTATCCCTGACTTCTGATTTCAATCCAACAGGTCCAGCTGAATCAACTTCATTATTAACCCTGATTTTTATAGTCTTGACGCCTATACTCTTGAGCCAAGAGTTAGTATTTGCCAAGATTGACTGAAATCTATTGAAGATAGAAACTGATTCTTTATTAGACCATTGTATTGCTGGAATAGAAGCATCAGCAACTCTTTGTTCTTCATATTCTGGGTCTAAAATCAGCCCATCATCAACTACTCCTTCAGGAATCAGGGTTAGATTAAAATCAATAACCTGCTCAACTGTAAGCCTGCAATAGTCCATCTTATATATATCTTTCTCTGTTCGGAGATCTGCCCAAATATCTTCAAGGCGATGCACATGAGTGAAAGCCCTCTTTATCTTGTCCTTCATGCCCCTGAAATCAAAATCTGTTCTAGCCTTGAATCTCTTCATCTTAACCTCCTGGTTTGCATAGCTTTTGCCTTTGCAGTACTTGTCAAGGAGTATCTCCCAATCTGTAATGGTTTATGAGATGAGATACTCACTCCAGTTTTATGTTGCAAAGCTTGCCGTGCATGCACTGTCATCAACTGTCTTGCTAGCTCCATTACAATGATCTTATCAGTTGGATACCTTGGCAACATGTATGGTTGATCTTCAAAACAGCCAACCCTCATATAGGTAAAGGTAGGAAATTGAAGAAATAGGCAACCAAATTCATTGACTTTTTTCCAAGCAATATCCGATACTCTTTTGTTCTGCAAGTTCTTGTCAAAAAGGCACATGAAATAGCCAAAGAATGCATCTTGAACTCTTCTGTAATGAATCCTGCTAGGAATCAAAGGCAGCTGATCATAGTATTCCCAAACTGGGACTAGAGATCTATCTCCGACGGTAGAAAGGCATAGAAACTGTTTCAATGAAGCTGCAATATAAACTAGATAGGAATTCATATAGAAAGTGAGCGTGGTAGGAACTTGTGCAAGCTGCTCACATAAGCTATCACTGATTATTTCACCCCGGAAGATTGGGTGTTGTGCCTTTCTAATCACCACTATGAATTTGTACATCCACTTCTCAAAGACATTAGAGAATTTCAACCCTATGATTCTGCTTAAGAGAGTGATGGTATCATTGATTTCTTCCTTGAAGTCAGATCGATACAGCTTAGCCCAACGAGACACACCAGCTCGTCGCTTGAGAAGCCATTTGGTATTGATGTGTTGTTTACAATCATCTTTCTTTTGCTCATAATGATCTAGAGCACTCTTCACTAATATATCTGAATATATGGGTGAATCCGGAACTCTGAAAACCCTATGAATGGTTTCTGGATCAAGCCGTATGACTACCTTCCCATCATCATCTTTAATGGTTCTGGATTCTCTGTCAAAATGAGCTACGCACCCAAGGACGAACTCTGGTTCTAGGACAGCAACAGGAAAGGAAGCAACCAAATGAATATGACTTTTAAACAGCAACTGCATATGATGAGAAGTTGATTTCTCAGCTCTCTCCAAAAACTCGGACATATCGACATGCCCAATCTCCGTGTCTCTGATTTCTTCAATGTTTGAGACAACATGAGAAGGTGAAATCTCATTCTGGTATTTGTCGTATTTGTACTTCATTTTTTTGTTCGGTGGAGAAGAAGGTTCTTCCATCATTGAACAAGAATCTGCAAGACTGCGATGAAAGTTCCATAAGGTCAAGACATCATCAACGTTTACAGGCGTAGACATGGAGAAGACTCAAACTCAGAATGGTATTTTGGCTGTTTGAGGGCAAAAAATGAGCATTATAACTCATTTCGGGTTTTTGGAGGCTGATTGCGAGTGAAAAGGACATATGACTTTTTATGACAAATGAAAAAGTTAGACTGCAACTTTACAAAGTGCAAATCACAACTTTTAAAATTGTATTTGCAGTCAAGGATAAAAAGTCCGTTTTTAAGGCACTTTAAGAGCATTTCGGGATTTTGAAGGCCGACTGCAAATAGGAAGTCAATGTCGGAATTTTTGGAAAGCATTGCAAGTAAAAGAACATTACTTTTTCAATCGTATATTTGATAGAAATCTCCGACTTGTAATGGGTGAATAAAAACCCGAATTACTTCTCTTCACAAAGATCATCATTTTTATTTTATTTTTTGTTTCTTTTCTATTTTCAGAAAGGGTAAACGGGATGAAGTGAAGAAAACAGATACCATGAGGAAAACGCATTTTGATATGAGGCATTTGGAGGCATATGAAATGTGAAGAAAAACGTTTTCCAAATAAAGAACAAAAAAAACGCGTTTCCTGCTGAAAGGAAGATGACAGCATATGAAGTGGAATAAATGCAGTTATATGGAATGGCGAAATGCGTTATGATGAAATGGCAAAAATTAAAAAGAAGCGCTTTTTTGTGAAGAGATGCGTAAAGCGTATGGAAAGAGAAACGCGTTTGTGAATGTGGAAAAGAGAAACGCGTTTTGGTGAATAGCATGAAGGCGTAGACATGGCGAAACGCGTTTTGGTGAAAACATTTTCAGCAAAGCCATTGGTGAACAAAACGCACACAAAGAAGACATAAAATAAATAGAGACAAAGAAATGAAGAAGAAACATACCTGAACCAAAATTGCAGACAAACAAGAAGAAGAAACCCTAGGCGTGATTGCAAACTCAGAATAATGAAAAAGACTCGATTATTTACAGTTGAAAGCTCGATCCTTAAGCGAACGAATTTATGAGATCTCCAAGGGAACAGAGGCGAAATAGGATTCGAATTGCTTCCATGAAGAATGGCGTCGGACTTTTACACGCCTCTAGCAAGTTACTTAAAATGAAATCGGGGCTTTTGAAGTGATTTGCAAGTGAATCGGGTCTTTCAAAGACAAATGCAAGATACTTTAATAAAAACTGACATTTAAAAACATTTCATGAGCAAATCGGGATTTTCAAATGCAATAGCAAGCAATTTTAAAGGAAATCAGACCTTTTTTGAACAATTACAAGTAACTTAAGATAAAATCGGACCTTTTTCATGCAATTGCAAGTGTTTTAAGAGAAACCGGACTTTTTTTCAAGTAATTGCAAGTGACTTAAAAGAAATCGGACCTTTTCATGCAATTGCAAGTGTTTTAAGAAAAATGATTTGTAATGAACTTAAAAAGTTCCTATAATTGCAAGTATCTCAAAAAGTTCCTATTAAAGACATTTTTAAAGTAACTTGCAATTTAGTTCAAAAACTCCTACTCGCAGTGGTGCCAGAAAAACCCGAATTGGATCAAAAACACACTAAAAATGACTCAGAAATTGACGAAAACAGGCGAGAATGTGTAAAAAGCGGTAACCCAAAGGACTATAGACTTAAAAACTGAGATTTGCTAATCTTTGCACCTTGAAGTACGTGCCATAGAGAAGAAAACCTTCAAATTTAATCAAAATTTTCATTGGTTATCCCAATTTTTAACAAGTCAAAAATTAGGGACAACAGTGTGTTTATGCTCAGATAGTTTACTTTTACCGGTTACCCGTCCAAGATCTTCTCCCAAGTGATACTTCCCCTCTGCTTGGAGGAATGAACATTTACCTACAACCACTAACACATGCCTATGGCAGTTAACTGTTCATAACATATGCAGTATACATAAAAAAATTCAAAGTTAGAATAATAATAATTCAATAACCTTCCATTCACTTATATGGAGTATTTCACCATGAATAACATCAACTAAGGTAATATCAAATGAGATAACATTCATATTGATAACAAGGTAAAAGCATAATCTATTCATCTCCAGAATTCACATTACATTCATATTTACCCTATGTAGTAATAGTAAATAGTAACTTCACAACTGGGATGTAATAGAGGAGCTAGGTGTTTCTCTTCCTCTTCATTTTCATGTTCGTGATTAACACTATTGTATTGATCTCTTAATAGATTTAGCATAGCCTCTTGAACTTCCATTCAAGCCTGCATTACATTAAGAGCCCCAACAACCTCTTGCAAAACATTATCATTATGATGTGGCAAATGTGGAGGTGTAGAATGTTGAGTAGGTTTCGGAGGTGGGTTTTTATTTCTCCACAGCTGATCTGGACTTCTATTAAAAAAAAAAATTATTATTATTTATACAGTATTTTAATAATATTCAATTTTTAAATATATATTAACTATATATATAATATTTTAACAGTGAAATGTGCATCCATAGCACTTTTCCCGGTTCTTTTTGAGTCCTCGTTCCCTAGTGAGCCAAACCCAACCTTAATATCTATTGTTCCTTATCCTAGTTCAAAATCACAGCTACAATTATGAACCTAATTCACTACCACACATGTAGTTTTGACCCCCAAACTTCTTAATTCAATGTTAGATGTGGGCCCAAGCTGACTTTAGTGGTTGCTTGCCAACTCAAGCAGGATATATTCAAATTGTGGCACTAAGTTGTTGTATGAAAGGACAAAATCTAATTCACTTCAAATGATCCTGAGCAATTGAGAGCATCATCTCATCAAATCACTTGAGCATCTAGGAGCTTTGCACCAACACCCAACATCATAAGGACAACATAGGTATTTGCATTTCTACACAATGTGTCTTCTAACTTGTTCAAAATCGTTAAATCTATCCAAGTGTTTAACTAACACAAACGGTGAGAAGCTACTCACCCTTCTCTCTTGGCATAGAAAACTATATTGATGCTTCTTAGCACCACCTTGTGCAAATATCACTAGCGAACAAGATTTGCAAATTAGGAGTGCAAACCTCAAAACCACAAACTAGGGTCAATACTACAGAAAAAGGTTGAAATAGCAGATGCACACATCAAAACTACAAGTGTGAATTGAACTTGGATAGGGCACAAATCATTTATAAGTTTGTTGAAGTTCCAAAATTTAAGATCTAGTAGCAACAATCCTGTTGATGGGTGTTTTATGACCACACCAACACAGAATAAAGTTTCCAACGGTCACTCTATCCTCTCTTGATCAAAATATCCTGGATACTAAGATTGAGAAAGATCATGCATTCAACTCCAAGGTTCCTTCATGCAGTGGATGTAGACTCAATTAGCTTGATGTGGTTTGTTGGTATTTCAAGGGGACTTACGCAATTACTTACTCGGAAAGGACTTTCAAGATTAGGAAGATTTATCAATGAAGCTCAAGTTTCCTAAACTAACCAGAAAATGTTGAATTTAAATGGATGCAGGGACTAAAGAAAGCTATCATCTACTCTAGGAGCGGGACATGGCAATCAAATCTTACAAACTTCAACCAGGCTTTTCTTTGCCTCACCTTGGACAGCTTCCACAAAATTGGTGCAATCTTCAAAGGGATGAACTAGAGATATTCAAATTACAATTTAACATGAAGACACCATCACAACGACGCATACCAACATGCAAATTACAACCAAAGTTAGGTCCAAACTATTCCAGTTGACCACACAAGGCGAGCCCACCATTAGTGAGCTTGCTAGTGGTATGGATCAATGAAGCTTTCCTCAAATTAACCACCACATTCCACAATTATCTACTTGCATGAAATAAAAAATCTATTCTACTTTATTCTAAATTTTATGTGAATTAGAAGGACGAAGAAATCTTGCTAGCTACCCACAACAAAAGATGGAATCACAGGCAATGACAACTCTTGTTATTATGGTAGTGTTCACATCAATCTCTTACAAAGTATTCAATTGAAAAATTTCCTTCTTCCTATCAATCTATGCTCTGCTCTCTTACTCTTATGCTATCAACTCCTACATTCCTATATGTACAAATGAGGGGAGATGCCCCTTTTATAGTTGGCCCAGTCCAATGGACGGCTCAGATTCAATTACAATGCACGACTTAGATTGAGCCACATAAGCCCTAGTCTAGATTTGCCCTAAAAACTGCCACAAAGTGGAGTGGAGTAATAAATGAGCCCATAATGCCCACTCCCTTCCTATACCACTATGAGCATTTAATGCCCACTATCATCCAAAAGGTCATCATCTAGAAAGGCGTTCCCACTCTCCTTCTCTTTGATTGCAAATTCGATGAACCTGGCCAATACTACTTCAACCTCCTGAATAGAGATGGGTGGAATATGGTTGAGTTGGAACTCAAGCACTGTGACCGCTTGCCCTTGCCAAGTACAAGATTTTCCCCAAGCAACTAAGGCATTCTGAATGTTCTGAATAATATTGGAGAAGGTTGACATGTTTTCAAAGTCTACCTGGGCAAATGACCTTAAATCTGAGAAGAAAGGCTCCAATCTGCCCTTCAAGCCCTCTGCTCTCACCTCCTCCGGTGTCGATCTTTTAGCAAATAACGCTTCAAGCATGTTCAGAACTCCTTCTTGAATATTTCCCATGGCTCTTCTAACTCTAGCTGATTCTGTCTAAGTTGCATCGAAGAAGCCTCAGCCTGTGACTGCTAAAGAGTACCAACTGGGGAAATCATATCTGTCGCCCTCCTATATCACTCCTCCCTCCACTAGAGTCTGCATGGGCATATGCATCAAAGTTGCCAGACGAGGAACAGTCTTATCCTGTGTAATGTCCTCATTTTCGCCCTATGCTCTTCATTTGAATTTAGCCTATTTTCAAAAACCCATAGGCTACTCAGATGTGCAAATCAGGGTTTCCTTGTTTGGAGGGTTTTGTGGCATTTCTCGATATTTACTATTTATAGTAAATTCTATTCTTGGCAGTACCTCAGTTGTCAGCACTTCAGTTAGTCTTCTCTTCAGTCGGAGCAATAAGGTGTTTTCAGTTCTAGCTTAAAAGACTTATTTGGTGAGATAATATATTTCAAGGCATTGATGTTTTAATTTCAAGTTGACCCCTTGGCCTAGCTCATTAACTTTAAGTTGTGTTTGAAAGGTGGCCATGAAGGGGGATGCCTTCATAAAGGAAATATTAAACATTTAATAAAGTTTATTTATGCCTTGAAGTGGACGCCATTTTATGAGGGATTTAATATTTGTGAATTATTAAATATTTCAAAAAGGGAACTTTTGGCATCTCTTTCTTGGGGGAGTTTTGAGAATGTGAGAAGTCACCTTTTTTTCTTTAAAATAGAAGTTTTGCTCCAGCTTTTGGAATCTCATGTTTATGCCAAACTTATGCTGTCGAAATGACTACTCATTTTGCACTTCGAAGAATGCTGACCTCCTAGTACCATTCTCAATTTCGTGTTTGCAAGATAACACCTAATTGAATTAATGCTGCTTCTCAAATTAGACTAGCAGAGAGAGCTTCAAAGATGAATTTTTGGTGTGTTTTACCAGATTTACAGTTGCTGATTTTCACACAACCGAAAGTCGATTTTGTTCCCAGCTGTTTGTACGAATTTTATATTGTTCTGGGCAATTGATAATTCCTTTCCTAAGGTCTTGGCGACCATTTTCAGAGAGTTTCAAATTTAATTTTGAAGTGTGTGATTTTATGTTGCAAAATTGCCCCTCTCAAGGGCCGTACCTTTTAGAGTGCATTGGGAATTGTGCCAATCAAATAATGGATGCTCTTCTTTGTTGTTTCTTCATCATGGCATGGGCGCCTATCTTCTAGAGGTGCATTGCTTTCATTTTCACGCAATTCGGAGGTATATTGCTTAAGTTATGAGCATTTGATTGTCTCTGCAGTTCCTGATAACTCATTTCCAGAATTGCAGATTTCTAAATCAGAATTATTTCAGTTTACTATTTCTATCTTTCTTCATCAATTCTCGTTATGAACTAACTTGGAAACATTGTATATCTTGGTGCTTGAAAATATTGTGAAATCCTTGTAATTTGCAGCTCTCTTTAATTTGTAAAAACTGTTAACAGTAGTACTGTTTCAGTTTATTATTGCTGCATTATCTTTCTAATTTCACATTAAGCACCCCTGGATGGTATACCGCCAGTGTGGATAATTTGAATTGTAAGCTTTCTCTTGCCCACTGTCAAGTGGTGAATCCCCACTCTTGAGTGGATGCCTACCGCAGCAGATGAAGTGTTTTAAATTGTAATCTTTTGCCCCCATTGTTTGGTAGTAGCGTGGAAAGTTTTCTCATGGCCGGTTATCTGCCTATTTCCTTTCAATTCAACAATTAGTACTCCACCTTATGTTAGCACCTTGCCTATCAAAGGATCTTGAGTGCACATTCTTGGTGTTGAGTTTAGACTCTCTCTTTCAAGTGTAATCTTTGTAACTTTGATTCAGTAGATCCTAGGGATCCTCTGACCATATGCCCGCCCCTCCTCCTTAAGTGGTTTTAGGGCACATTCTTGGTTAGAGTTCTTTCATGCAACGTTTTGGGTTAAGCTAACCTTAACGAGTGCGTGGTTACATTGTATTTGTTGTTTAAAATCAAAAAAAATTGAGAGAGTATATTTCATCCTGATAGATGTGAGTTTCACTCCAAGCCTGATTGACATTGCTCATGTGTGTCTAAACAGTAGAGGCCTATTGAAAAGAATGGGCTAGATCCTCTATGAACTACTCAATTTCTGTGCGAATATGGCCAACCCACTTATCTGCCTGCTGAGCCATCTTCTTCAAATGTTCCAATCCATTGACTGATTCCCTCAGAAGCTCAATTGGAAGATTAACTGTTGGATTCTCCTACTCACACAAACGGGCTAAGTGTTGCACATAGCCAATCAATGTCTTATGCTCTCTCTTTAATCTTTTATGCATTCCTTCTGTCTGGAGCAATCTGTCCTTAAGAGCCTGATAGGAGTTCTCACACTCCTCGATTATTTGAGCTCCTGTAGGGCAGCCCAACTCCACTATAGTGACCACATAATTTTCTGGGATAGCCTCATCTCGGTCACATTCCACTCTAGGAACAACGACATGGAGTGTGCGAGAACCAGACTTATCAGTAGATATCTTTGAGAATTTTTTGGCCCTCTTCTTTTCTGGTGGCCCACTAATTCTGCTAAGGAACTCCTCCATCTCAATGGCCGGGTTAGTATCCTCTTCGGGATCCCTTCTCATTCTTTCCTTGAGCCAATCTGGCACTACTTGTTGCTGATCACAAATAATAAGCGGTTGCTCCTCTCTCGCTTCCTCCCCATGCACTTCTTCTCTAACAACATCCTGTTGGGGTTCATCTATTTCCATCTGCTGAGCATCTTCTTCTAAACCTTGAGCCTCTTGCCCTGCAGTAGTCTCCTCTTCCAAAGCTATTTCAATTAACCACTAGAAGCGGGTCTCCGTCTCCGCTTCTTCCCCTTGCTGATTTTCCTTTCTAGGAGCATTGACACTCTAACTATTTGGCTCCCTCAAGGGTGGCTAGCTCACCTCCTGAAATTCCTTCCCCTCATTCAATATGCTCCTTTGGTCTACAAATAGTGAGACCTCTTGCACGCTCGAAGAGCGAGTTTGTGATGGCGTGGATGATGCTTCCTCCATCCTCTGAGGCACCTGTTGAATTTGTACCTCCCTTCTCAGCGGTTCTGAAGCTTGGGTGACCTGCTTCCTTTACCTAGTTGTTGGCGGCCTTTGATCACCCATCAAATTGTAAGTGAGGGGGACCAATCTTTTAAGCCTATTCACGTGCCTCTCCACCCATTTCCTCGTGAATATCAACACCAGTATGCATAATGTATCTAAGTCCATAATTTCTGGTTCTGACCAATCAGGTAGTGGGACCGATGTGTTCCTTACTATCTCATAATTCGGCTGCATAACATTCACGTCCTCATCCACCTGATCCAGAATTGGAACAATTTCACATTCTCTGATTATCTTTAAGGGTACTCTGGAAAACATTCTTCTTCTGACCTCAACACCATCCACCGCATTAGCCCAGAAGTCTTCAATGTGTGACTTGTGCCTAGATTCCATGCTTTGCACTATTTTGATATTATTGTAAGGATCAAAATCCTACCTGCTAGTGTGGTATGAGAGGTGGAAAAACTGCAACTCATCCTTAGCTTCCTTGGCTGCCTACAAGGAGGGACAAACCCATCTGAATTCCCTATGGTGATCGAGAAGTCTAATCCTCCTTTCTTCTTCTTTTTCTGAATTCTATTGTAGGCAATGAGCTGCCTCGATACCTCTAACATCACCATCCTATCTGTGGGATATCTTGGTAATCTATAAGGATATGATGTAAACCCCTGCAGCCTGATATAAGTAAATTTTGGAAATTGGATGAACCAATATCCATACTCCTCGATCAACTTCTGAGCTTCTTTTGATATCCTCTGTTGAGTCCTTCGCTGAAGGGTCCTGGCTATGTGCATGGTGAAGGCATCATTCACTCTTTTGTAGCTGGAGGTGTTGCTCAAGTGCAATTGTGGGCAAACCTCGTAAATTTTGAACCGTTATGGACCACACCCAATCGGCTCCTTATAGGTTATTCCCTTATACTTAGTCATTCGAGCCAGCATTTATATCACATATGAGCTAATGTAGAACATCTTAATTCGCAAATTCCTGAATTGCTCATCGAAATTGTCACTTATCATTCTCGCCCATTCCACGTAGTCCTTTCCTTCCAGCACAATCCCGATGTAATAAAACATCCATGGCTCGAAAATGTATGATTGAGGGCTTCCACTCACTCGGTTGGGCATCATTATCAAATCACAGTACTCCTGCTTCACATCATCTGAGATAATCTGCTTGGGAAGCCTGGTGCAAGGAGGCCTGGGTTTCTGCATCCAAACAAAATTTATCATTCTGGCGCATCTCTCAAAAGTGGAAGCATACATCTTTTCAGCCCTCTGCCTTGTTTTGTAAACCATCTCAACGGAAGTAGGAATTCCAAACGCCTCTCTGATGGCATCGGGGGTGAGATTGACAAGCAATTTGCCATCAGGGGAAACAATAGTCCTTTGCTCCAACTTGTAGCAGTTGGCGCACTCCATGATCAACTCCGAACACTAGATAGCTGGTGGGAAACTAGCAACTGCATAAAGTCCACTCTTCATAATTTGATGCGTTGTAACCGATGGAGGATAACTGCCTATGTCGTACATCTGTCCTCTGAGTGCTCCAAAATTATACAAACCAAGATTCATATCATTCAGCTCTCCCAACTTTGATGTAAACTTGGATTCTAGTAGAAATGTCTTGCTTAACTTTTTAATTACCGCCTGCCTGGATACGTTGGCCTTGTTTGATTCAGCATTTGCGGCCTTGCCTGCAGCTTTGTTGGCCCTTGAAGTTGCTCCTCTGCCAGCTTCAGCTATCCTGCAAAACAAAATATATGCATTAAATTTCAGAGTTAGATAATAAATGACCTTGGTATAGCCAAAATGCGGAGCAAACTTCGAAAATGAGCAGCTTCAACATTAAAATTTTCGAACTTCAAACCTCAATACTATTCCAGCAATACGAATAATCCTTCAGGCACTTAGAAAAAAAATCACTCCAACAACTAGCTTGCTGATTAAACTTTCTCACTTCAACAGCTTCACCTCAATATTTTTCTTCTCGAAAGTAGAGCCACAACTTCGCACTTGCAAATGGTGAGAAGAAATGAAAACTTCGTGGTTTAAATAATTGTGCCAAAGAATATTGCTAATTCATGAGGGAGTCTATTTTAGCAAATTCATTAAATCTCCACTCCCACCACTTAGTAATTTCCAATTTTGGAGGAGTGATGGACAAGTTGTCACCAAGACGGGTCCCAGTCGTCATAGAATTTTCCTTCGTTGAAGATTCTTTCCCATACAAAATTCGAATTTCCCCTTTAACTCCTCATAACTCTTAGTCATTTTATACAACTCATGGGGAATTATTTAATTTCTTTAAATATTTCCAACTTGAAAAAACATTTATCCCCATTTGATATTGAAAAGTAATCCCACGCCTTAGAATATTTCATCCTAACTTATTTTCTTTTTAGGCGTATATTGCCCTCCTTAGTCTAGGCATACTTGACCCATGCCATGTCATGATTTATGCCTTAGAATATTTCATTTGTCATTTCTCTTTGCCTTGGGCGCCTTTGAAGGGTCTAGCTTTGAATTTCAACGCCTTAGGAAAAAAATATATATTTTGATACCTCTTCATTTCTACCTTACATGCCTTGGGTGCATTTTATTTTCTAGGCTTCATATCTAGCATCCAATCCCTGTGCTAGGGCGCATATGAGGGAGGGTCTTCATTGTTCTTGCCTTAGAAATATTCATGTTATCCACTCAACTCACTCTTTCTTGGGCGCATATTGCCCTTGGTGGTCTCATCTTTTGTGACTTAGAAAATTTAACCTCCAACTTTCCTTTGGATGCATTAGGGAGGGCTAGCTTCAATTTACATGCCTTAGACAAATTTTCACTTGTGCATCCTAGGGCGCATTTGAGGGGTTGCTGTTTCATTTTCACTGCCTTAGAAATTTTTTCCTTATCTCCTCTTGGAGTGCATTTCACCACCTTGCCTCATGGGCGCATATTACCTCTAGTGCTTTGGGCACACTTGAAATGCCTTAGAAAATATCCATTGTGTCCTTGAGTTGGGCGCATTTGAGAGGGTCCTCTTTAATTTCCGTGCCTTAGAAGAATTTTGACCCACTTACCTCCTCATCCTTGGTGCATTTGGGAGGGCTTACTTTGTGTTTTATACCTTAGAAATTTTTGCCAGCCATCCTATCTCCCTTGGGCGCACTGGAGGGGGTCTTCTTCAGATTTTGTGATGCCTTAGACAAATTTTGATCTTATGCCTTCTATCATGTCTTGGGTGCATGAAATATACCGGGCCAATTTTTTTTCAATTTTTCCACAATACAAATCACCCGTTAATGTTATGAAAACTCAATCCAACTGAAAGGAACCCTTTCCTCTGATCAACCCAGATCCCAGTGTGGGCAAGGTTGAGAGCATACACGAAAGGGGGTTGTTAGAATAGCTGAAGCTTGCAGAAGAATAACAAAAAAGAAATACAATCACTCGACCACTTATTCAACGGGAGGACTAGAACTGAAGTACAATACTAAAAGTAAGATGCAACTCGACCACTTATTCAGCGGGAGCATGTTGACGGCTCAGCCAATCAACAAGATGAAGAGATAATGCATTACAATAAGCAAATAAGCGGCAAGCCGGCCTCTTCCACTTGTTCAGCGGGTGATACAAGGAATTGAAACTCACTAAAACTGAAACATGCCAGTCTCTTCCACAGTCGTGGGAATTACAAGAATTAGATCAGAATAGGAGAAACGCTGACAATACTACTGTTCAACTTACAATATGTTAGAGAGCCTACCAAGCACACATGATTAAAAACCATTTAATGCTGCAATAATTGTAAATGACTCTCCTATACTCTACTTGACTTCTTGGGCTCAATCCCACCCATGAAGCGAACTCCTGTAAATCTGATATGACTGGTTATTGACTGGAAATGACAGACCAGCAGCATAGAAAACCACCCAAAAGCTCACAACTAGCGCAATACTTACCCAAAATGTGAGGAACCAAGTGCATTAGACTCCTAGAAGGGTGGCACCCCTATCCCAATGAAGAAACCCCAACTCGCAGCTCTTATTTTTTTCTTGCACACTTCCCAATGCAGCCCCAACTGGTACGGCCCTCAAGAAGGGCAACTTGCTTCTTAAAAATCCAAAACACATCTAAAAAATCTGCAAATAATCACAAAGGGTCGCCCCTGGCAAAGACACACAATGATGCAATACCCAAAATGATAATGTTTATATTTTTGAATATATGAATAAAACTCACAATCAGCTACACAGGCCTGCAACTATGAAAAATTTGACTACAATGCAAGGAACTGAAACTACGGATAAAAGAAGCTCACTACAATGCCAAATAACTCAACTACAAACTGGTGCAGGAGCACCTAGGCCAAACCCCAATTTGGTTTGC
>CM021101.1:454611924-454709971 GCA_007115665.2 Sequoiadendron giganteum
CAAAATTTTCATTGGTTATCCCAATTTTTAACAAGTCAAAAATTAGGGACAACAGTGTGTTTATGCTCAGATAGTTTACTTTTACCGGTTACCCGTCCAAGATCTTCTCCCAAGTGATACTTCCCCTCTGCTTGGAGGAATGAACATTTACCTACAACCACTAACACATGCCTATGGCAGTTAACTGTTCATAACATATGCAGTATACATAAAAAAATTCAAAGTTAGAATAATAATAATTCAATAACCTTCCATTCACTTATATGGAGTATTTCACCATGAATAACATCAACTAAGGTAATATCAAATGAGATAACATTCATATTGATAACAAGGTAAAAGCATAATCTATTCATCTCCAGAATTCACATTACATTCATATTTACCCTATGTAGTAATAGTAAATAGTAACTTCACAACTGGGATGTAATAGAGGAGCTAGGTGTTTCTCTTCCTCTTCATTTTCATGTTCGTGATTAACACTATTGTATTGATCTCTTAATAGATTTAGCATAGCCTCTTGAACTTCCATTCAAGCCTGCATTACATTAAGAGCCCCAACAACCTCTTGCAAAACATTATCATTATGATGTGGCAAATGTGGAGGTGTAGAATGTTGAGTAGGTTTCGGAGGTGGGTTTTTATTTCTCCACAGCTGATCTGGACTTCTATTAAAAAAAAAAATTATTATTATTTATACAGTATTTTAATAATATTCAATTTTTAAATATATATTAACTATATATATAATATTTTAACAGTGAAATGTGCATCCATAGCACTTTTCCCGGTTCTTTTTGAGTCCTCGTTCCCTAGTGAGCCAAACCCAACCTTAATATCTATTGTTCCTTATCCTAGTTCAAAATCACAGCTACAATTATGAACCTAATTCACTACCACACATGTAGTTTTGACCCCCAAACTTCTTAATTCAATGTTAGATGTGGGCCCAAGCTGACTTTAGTGGTTGCTTGCCAACTCAAGCAGGATATATTCAAATTGTGGCACTAAGTTGTTGTATGAAAGGACAAAATCTAATTCACTTCAAATGATCCTGAGCAATTGAGAGCATCATCTCATCAAATCACTTGAGCATCTAGGAGCTTTGCACCAACACCCAACATCATAAGGACAACATAGGTATTTGCATTTCTACACAATGTGTCTTCTAACTTGTTCAAAATCGTTAAATCTATCCAAGTGTTTAACTAACACAAACGGTGAGAAGCTACTCACCCTTCTCTCTTGGCATAGAAAACTATATTGATGCTTCTTAGCACCACCTTGTGCAAATATCACTAGCGAACAAGATTTGCAAATTAGGAGTGCAAACCTCAAAACCACAAACTAGGGTCAATACTACAGAAAAAGGTTGAAATAGCAGATGCACACATCAAAACTACAAGTGTGAATTGAACTTGGATAGGGCACAAATCATTTATAAGTTTGTTGAAGTTCCAAAATTTAAGATCTAGTAGCAACAATCCTGTTGATGGGTGTTTTATGACCACACCAACACAGAATAAAGTTTCCAACGGTCACTCTATCCTCTCTTGATCAAAATATCCCTTGATATTTGAGGACGAATTTGAAAGAGTGGTGGACGGAGTGAGGAGTGGACGGAGGATGGAATGGAAGGAAGGACGGACGGACGGATGGAATGGATGGAATGGAGGAATGGACAGGAATGGAATGACGAGATGATGGAATGGATGGATGGAATGGAGGATGGAGGACAGGGAGCCGGATGGAAAGAGGAGTGGATGGAGCCGGATGGACGGATGGATGGATGGAAATGGAAGGAAATGGAAAGAGGAAGGAAGGATGAGGTGGATGGATGGAATGGACCAGGAGGAGGAGGAAAGGAAATGGAGGAAATGGAGCCGGACGGAAAGAAAGGATGGAGACAGGAGGAATGGATGGATGGAATGGATGGAATATGGAGGAAGGAAGGAATGGATGGAAGGAAGGAAGGAAAGGAGGACGGAGGAAGGAAAGGACAAGGATGGAAAGATGGACAGTGGAATGGAAAGATGGACATGGATGGATGGATGGATGGAATGGATGGATGGAATGGAGGATGGATGGATGGATGGAGGAGGTGGATGGAAGGAATGGATGGAGGAAAGGATGGATGGAAGGACAGGACGGATGGAGGAAGGATGGAGTGGATGGATGGATGGAAAGGATGGACGGAGCCGAAGGATGGAGTGGATGGAAGGAAGGACACAGGGAGAATGGACGGAATGGACGGATGGATGGAGGAATGGAATGGAAGAATGGAGCCGGACGGACGGAGGACGGATGGAATGGAATGGATGGAAGGAGGGAGGAAAGGATGGAATGGAAGGAATGGATGGACAGTGGAAGCCGGAAGGAGGGAATGGATGGAGCCGATGGAGGCCGGAAACGGACTGGACGGATGGATTATCTTTAAGGGTACTCTGGAAAACATTCTTCTTCTGACCTCAACACCATCCACCGCATTAGCCCAGAAGTCTTCAATGTGTGACTTGTGCCTAGATTCCATGCTTTGCACTATTTTGATATTATTGTAAGGATCAAAATCCTACCTGCTAGTGTGGTATGAGAGGTGGAAAAACTGCAACTCATCCTTAGCTTCCTTGGCTGCCTACAAGGAGGGACAAACCCATCTGAATTCCCTATGGTGATCGAGAAGTCTAATCCTCCTTTCTTCTTCTTTTTCTGAATTCTATTGTAGGCAATGAGCTGCCTCGATACCTCTAACATCACCATCCTATCTGTGGGATATCTTGGTAATCTATAAGGATATGATGTAAACCCCTGCAGCCTGATATAAGTAAATTTTGGAAATTGGATGAACCAATATCCATACTCCTCGATCAACTTCTGAGCTTCTTTTGATATCCTCTGTTGAGTCCTTCGCTGAAGGGTCCTGGCTATGTGCATGGTGAAGGCATCATTCACTCTTTTGTAGCTGGAGGTGTTGCTCAAGTGCAATTGTGGGCAAACCTCGTAAATTTTGAACCGTTATGGACCACACCCAATCGGCTCCTTATAGGTTATTCCCTTATACTTAGTCATTCGAGCCAGCATTTATATCACATATGAGCTAATGTAGAACATCTTAATTCGCAAATTCCTGAATTGCTCATCGAAATTGTCACTTATCATTCTCGCCCATTCCACGTAGTCCTTTCCTTCCAGCACAATCCCGATGTAATAAAACATCCATGGCTCGAAAATGTATGATTGAGGGCTTCCACTCACTCGGTTGGGCATCATTATCAAATCACAGTACTCCTGCTTCACATCATCTGAGATAATCTGCTTGGGAAGCCTGGTGCAAGGAGGCCTGGGTTTCTGCATCCAAACAAAATTTATCATTCTGGCGCATCTCTCAAAAGTGGAAGCATACATCTTTTCAGCCCTCTGCCTTGTTTTGTAAACCATCTCAACGGAAGTAGGAATTCCAAACGCCTCTCTGATGGCATCGGGGGTGAGATTGACAAGCAATTTGCCATCAGGGGAAACAATAGTCCTTTGCTCCAACTTGTAGCAGTTGGCGCACTCCATGATCAACTCCGAACACTAGATAGCTGGTGGGAAACTAGCAACTGCATAAAGTCCACTCTTCATAATTTGATGCGTTGTAACCGATGGAGGATAACTGCCTATGTCGTACATCTGTCCTCTGAGTGCTCCAAAATTATACAAACCAAGATTCATATCATTCAGCTCTCCCAACTTTGATGTAAACTTGGATTCTAGTAGAAATGTCTTGCTTAACTTTTTAATTACCGCCTGCCTGGATACGTTGGCCTTGTTTGATTCAGCATTTGCGGCCTTGCCTGCAGCTTTGTTGGCCCTTGAAGTTGCTCCTCTGCCAGCTTCAGCTATCCTGCAAAACAAAATATATGCATTAAATTTCAGAGTTAGATAATAAATGACCTTGGTATAGCCAAAATGCGGAGCAAACTTCGAAAATGAGCAGCTTCAACATTAAAATTTTCGAACTTCAAACCTCAATACTATTCCAGCAATACGAATAATCCTTCAGGCACTTAGAAAAAAAATCACTCCAACAACTAGCTTGCTGATTAAACTTTCTCACTTCAACAGCTTCACCTCAATATTTTTCTTCTCGAAAGTAGAGCCACAACTTCGCACTTGCAAATGGTGAGAAGAAATGAAAACTTCGTGGTTTAAATAATTGTGCCAAAGAATATTGCTAATTCATGAGGGAGTCTATTTTAGCAAATTCATTAAATCTCCACTCCCACCACTTAGTAATTTCCAATTTTGGAGGAGTGATGGACAAGTTGTCACCAAGACGGGTCCCAGTCGTCATAGAATTTTCCTTCGTTGAAGATTCTTTCCCATACAAAATTCGAATTTCCCCTTTAACTCCTCATAACTCTTAGTCATTTTATACAACTCATGGGGAATTATTTAATTTCTTTAAATATTTCCAACTTGAAAAAACATTTATCCCCATTTGATATTGAAAAGTAATCCCACGCCTTAGAATATTTCATCCTAACTTATTTTCTTTTTAGGCGTATATTGCCCTCCTTAGTCTAGGCATACTTGACCCATGCCATGTCATGATTTATGCCTTAGAATATTTCATTTGTCATTTCTCTTTGCCTTGGGCGCCTTTGAAGGGTCTAGCTTTGAATTTCAACGCCTTAGGAAAAAAATATATATTTTGATACCTCTTCATTTCTACCTTACATGCCTTGGGTGCATTTTATTTTCTAGGCTTCATATCTAGCATCCAATCCCTGTGCTAGGGCGCATATGAGGGAGGGTCTTCATTGTTCTTGCCTTAGAAATATTCATGTTATCCACTCAACTCACTCTTTCTTGGGCGCATATTGCCCTTGGTGGTCTCATCTTTTGTGACTTAGAAAATTTAACCTCCAACTTTCCTTTGGATGCATTAGGGAGGGCTAGCTTCAATTTACATGCCTTAGACAAATTTTCACTTGTGCATCCTAGGGCGCATTTGAGGGGTTGCTGTTTCATTTTCACTGCCTTAGAAATTTTTTCCTTATCTCCTCTTGGAGTGCATTTCACCACCTTGCCTCATGGGCGCATATTACCTCTAGTGCTTTGGGCACACTTGAAATGCCTTAGAAAATATCCATTGTGTCCTTGAGTTGGGCGCATTTGAGAGGGTCCTCTTTAATTTCCGTGCCTTAGAAGAATTTTGACCCACTTACCTCCTCATCCTTGGTGCATTTGGGAGGGCTTACTTTGTGTTTTATACCTTAGAAATTTTTGCCAGCCATCCTATCTCCCTTGGGCGCACTGGAGGGGGTCTTCTTCAGATTTTGTGATGCCTTAGACAAATTTTGATCTTATGCCTTCTATCATGTCTTGGGTGCATGAAATATACCGGGCCAATTTTTTTTCAATTTTTCCACAATACAAATCACCCGTTAATGTTATGAAAACTCAATCCAACTGAAAGGAACCCTTTCCTCTGATCAACCCAGATCCCAGTGTGGGCAAGGTTGAGAGCATACACGAAAGGGGGTTGTTAGAATAGCTGAAGCTTGCAGAAGAATAACAAAAAAGAAATACAATCACTCGACCACTTATTCAACGGGAGGACTAGAACTGAAGTACAATACTAAAAGTAAGATGCAACTCGACCACTTATTCAGCGGGAGCATGTTGACGGCTCAGCCAATCAACAAGATGAAGAGATAATGCATTACAATAAGCAAATAAGCGGCAAGCCGGCCTCTTCCACTTGTTCAGCGGGTGATACAAGGAATTGAAACTCACTAAAACTGAAACATGCCAGTCTCTTCCACAGTCGTGGGAATTACAAGAATTAGATCAGAATAGGAGAAACGCTGACAATACTACTGTTCAACTTACAATATGTTAGAGAGCCTACCAAGCACACATGATTAAAAACCATTTAATGCTGCAATAATTGTAAATGACTCTCCTATACTCTACTTGACTTCTTGGGCTCAATCCCACCCATGAAGCGAACTCCTGTAAATCTGATATGACTGGTTATTGACTGGAAATGACAGACCAGCAGCATAGAAAACCACCCAAAAGCTCACAACTAGCGCAATACTTACCCAAAATGTGAGGAACCAAGTGCATTAGACTCCTAGAAGGGTGGCACCCCTATCCCAATGAAGAAACCCCAACTCGCAGCTCTTATTTTTTTCTTGCACACTTCCCAATGCAGCCCCAACTGGTACGGCCCTCAAGAAGGGCAACTTGCTTCTTAAAAATCCAAAACACATCTAAAAAATCTGCAAATAATCACAAAGGGTCGCCCCTGGCAAAGACACACAATGATGCAATACCCAAAATGATAATGTTTATATTTTTGAATATATGAATAAAACTCACAATCAGCTACACAGGCCTGCAACTATGAAAAATTTGACTACAATGCAAGGAACTGAAACTACGGATAAAAGAAGCTCACTACAATGCCAAATAACTCAACTACAAACTGGTGCAGGAGCACCTAGGCCAAACCCCAATTTGGTTTGCACAATTTTGGCTTGTACCTGATCTTGGCCAAATCAGGATTTCATTGTGTTTGTTTTGGACCTTAGAAGGTCTTGCATTGGTGTGTTAAGTTAGTCTCTAGGACTAAAGTTCATTAGATTGTTAGTAGGTTGTTAAATTTTGGCTTTACTAAACCTTGGACAGCATATATTATGTTACAAAGCTTTTAGTCTATTAAAGCCACATCATCATTATTTGGAAAATGCCAAAGAACGGTTAGGGAAGATGTTAGTGCTCGAGATCAAGGTATTGGAGATCCTAGGTTTGAGGAACATAACTCAATCAAAGCATAATGGAAGTTGAAAACTGTGGGTGTGAAGTTGCATGGCAAGATTTAGGTAAATTACATGCAAATCAGTAATGGGAATCCCTTGAAATCAGGGAATGCTCGAGTAACTGCTTTTGAAAGATGTTGTTGGCATTGAAAATAGGGATGAGGGCTCGTAGATGGAGTAGTCAGTAATATTGTAATGAATTTTTTGATAAAGCAAAAAAAAAACAAAAAGACAGTGTGCAGATTTTGAAAGATTTCTGTGTTTCTTGTATCTGCCCGCGCTTTGTGAGAAAACAGTGACCTCGTGGACACTGTATTTGATGATTTAATACTGTGTTATAGTTGTTAGGGGATGTAGAGCAATTTTCATCTGGTATTCAAGTTACTTAGTGCATATTTATTGTTTCAAGTTCATAGAATAGCGTTATAGTGTGTTCTCAGAAATTCCACTGTGTTTTGCAACAGTGCTACCACCTACCATAGACATTGAATACACAGATTTAGCAATGCATTCATGCTATTAGGATAGATTTAATTCCTTTTTCTTTGTATATTCAAGTGGAGTAGTGTAGAGCTTTTGAATTGAATCCTTAGATCAGCATTTAGTGGATTTACAAACACAGTTTTGAATAGTCAGTCAAAACATGGCTTCCCCATGAAATCTGCCCGTGAATTCTTCCTGAGGTTGATGAAAATGACAGGGGAGCCATGTCCTTGTACATATTTAGTAACAGGAAGCTTTGAAAGTCAAGTAATAAAGTATCATACCAAACCCTAGGCGAGTTTCAGTCACCCGGTTAGGAGTTTGGAAAGGGAAATTGAGAACTCGGGCAGGGGCAGAAGGTACAGTACGGTACCAGTGTGGTATCATGTTGGTTTTGGTCATACTTTGACATGTCCATTTGGGGTTGAAATGCAAGAAATCAATATCTCCAGCTCCCCTGCAAGAAGTTCAAGACAGCTGAAGAACATGGCACTTAGATCCTTCTAAGTCCAAGGAAGAGCATTCAAATTGCAAGAAGGTGTTTGTCTACCCAAGGTAAAGCACAAGGTAGGAACTCTTTGAGAAGAGTTGAAGCAGAGTTTGGTTAGTCTCCAAGCTCAAGAGGAACCCATTGGAGTTAGGTTCCAGGTAGGAGACAGTGTAAAGTCTTCCACAAGACAGTGCAAGCAACCTTGGGTGTTATCATACACCACAAACTATCTCCCAACTAGTTGCTATCTTTCAAGCAAGAAGATGAGCCCAATGCTAAGAGGTAAGCTTTCCTCCAAGCCTTGTCTGAAAACAATTCAGCAGCATAACGGTGTGATAGACCAAAGATTCCAAATGAAAAAACAGCCCCTCCATTTAAAGCCTTGGAGAGAACTTCTAGAAGCCTCTAGAAAGTGCGCCCAAACCAAGAGTCAACACAAATTCGAATTCTAAGTTGACTCAAAGCCTCCTCAAAATTGGCATCCCATTTTAAGAGAGAATTATAATATAACATGAGATAATCCTCTTATCCCAAAGTTGGCGTACCTTTTTGATAAGTTGTGTTTTTAACTTTAGAAAGTATTAGTCCCCCCTTCTTGATGAGGCGTCCACCCTTGAAGACCACCTTAAAAACACAACTTTATTTTATATCACTAGGCCAAGGTCAATATTAAAATATATCACTATTTTAATCAAGATAGCTCACTTTCTCCCAGAGAGCATCCAAGGACCAAATCAAACACTGCCAACTGAACTAGCTGGAGAAAGAAGTCAACTGAACTGCAACCATTAGGATCACTGCCAGAAATAGAATTTACTAAAAATAGTAAATTCAGGAAATTGCTCAAAACAACAAGCCAGCTATACTGCTGCAAAGCTCTCAGAAAACCCAGAAAGAATCCACAAATAGAACTCCAGAATTCCTTGGGCAAACTTCAGAAAAGCCAAAACAACCTCCAACAGACCAAGAAACCCTAAATTCCACCACCGAGTAGCCTACGGGTCTCAGGAATAGGCTAATGGTCACCTCATTGATCACTGTTGAGAAGGGGACATTACAGTGCATTTGGGAGGGGTTGTATCAACTTTCAATGCCTTAGAAAATATTCATCTATCTTACCTTCCTCCTTGGGCACATTTCCCCTAGTGGCATTTCATTTTGTGCCTTAGAAACTTTTTTCTATCATTTCCCCTTCTTACTTGCCTTGGGCGTATTTGGGAGGGCTCATTTCAAATTTCCATGCCTTAGCAAATTTTCACCCATCTCACCTTTCTTGGGCGCACTTGAGGGGGTCCTCTTCAAATTTTAATGCCTTAGAAAATTCTTGGACTCCACTTTATCCCTCTTGGGCGCATTTAGGGGATGCAGCTTCAATCTAGATGCCTTAGAAACTTTTGCCACCCACCTTATCTTCCTTGGGCACACTTGAGGGGTGTTGCTTTGAATCCCAACACCTTAGAATATTTTGACCTCCATTTCTTCATCCTTGGGCGCATTTGAAGGGTGAAGCTTCAAACTTGAATGCCTTAGAATTTTTTTTGACATTCTCATCTTCCTTGGGCGCCTTTGATGGGGTCTCCTTTGATTTCAATGCCTTAGAACATTTTTGCAAAGACCTTCATTCTAAATATAGCCAAAATGTATTCTCATGCATAGAAGGGGATTCTGAACACTTGGTCAATTTTTGTCCTGCTTGCCCTTACTTTCTATTTATAGCGACTTCTGAAGCTCTAGTGATTTTCAAACATCTGCAACCCTTCAAGACTTGAAATTCGCTCATCATGGTCCTCGTGGCTTGACGGACCTGTTCACACCTGCCCCGTGTGTTCACCTACTAGTTTTGGCCTCGTTTTGGAAGTGACTTACTAAAAATAGTAAGTATGCGAAATGCGCTCAAATTTTACTAGTAGATTCCTTTAAGGATTCTGATCGTAGTGGCATACATCGGTTTTCAGTTTTTCTCGAGTTTTTCCCTTCATTTTAGGCATAAAAGTAGGAAACCCTAATTTCATTGCATGTGCCTCTGCTGACCTTCGTTTGACGTCGTTTTTGTTGCATACTGCTCTGTTCTGGAAACTGAAGTTTGGGAGCTGCTCGGGTGATGCCACACTTGCCAAAAGTGGACCTGCTAAAAATAGCAAGTTCTCGGAATTCGCTCAAATTTTGCACATAAATTGATCAGAGGGTTTTGAACATGATGTAGCAGTCAGATTTTCAAAAACCTTGAGAAAAATGGTTCCAAATGGAGTACTTACTAAAAATAGTAAGTTGTCAGAATTTAGTGAAATTTTAATGGGAACCTGCCTGAAGCCTCCTGATTGCAGTGCCAAGCTCAGATTTCGATCCGCTTACTCAACTTGACCACAAACTAAGCCTGAAGAATGAAAACCCTAATCTGACAAAACACGCTCCAGACTTAGCCAAAATTCCAAATTGGGCCCAAAGATGGGTACATACCTGGAAAGACATAAGGAACAAGGAGAGATAGCTGCAAAACAACCCAAAACCAAAGCCAAAAGACTAGAATGGAGCAAAATTAGGGGGTACCCATTTTGAATGGGGTGATGTGTGAAAAGGTCACAACAAATCCGAATTAGATCATTGAGTGCAAGTTACAGTAGAACATCTTCCTACGACACATGAAACAAGTACCCCAATACTCTTTGTCAAATTTCTAGCTTGTCCATGTAGTGTTTCAAGATTCAGCTCATTAAGTTAGGATAATCTTATTATTATTTCTATTTGCATTTGTTACCCTAGCCTCGTTTAGAAAGGAATCCAAATAATCCCATTTATTCCTTTTTAAGTATTTTAATTTATTTATTAGTTATAAATTTAAAATATTTATTTATTGTTAATACTTAATTTATTTTATATATTAAATTTATTGCTAAGATATTTACATTTATTTATTGAATTATTTATTTATTGCTAATGATAAATTGCAATTTCTTTTACTATTTTTTTAATTAATTTTTCAACTTATATTATATTATATATTATTTTTGCCACCATCACAAATTTCGAGAAAAAATTGTCGTCCCCAAAACCTATCCTCACTTCACCCCATTCTGAAATTCTGTTGAACACTAATTCAATCCCACATATGAACACCAAGCATTCTACATGAATGCAACAATGACATGAAGACAAAGATGTTCATGCCCTAATTGAGGAAAAAGATGCAAAACTGGCAGATGTACAAGGCCTAAGGAAGAATGGAAGCAGAGAAGACATTTACTTTGCACATCAAGGGCATTTGAGACTCAATGGTATTTTATCATGGAGTTCACTACATACGGTAACATCCATGAAAACTGTACAACCACCTTTGAAAGTAAGCTTGATAAATGCCTTATGAGTCCAAACAAGAAAAAGTGAGAAATTTTAACCAAAATTAATGTGCGACCCACTATACAAAAACTGGCAACATTGTCCCAAGACTAAGTGTTTTCCGTTTGTCATATCGTACTCTTGTAGGATGGTCCCATAGACCTATGAATCTTGTGGACATTATCAAAAGTGTTTCATGTCATTTATTTTCTGCTTGACCTTAATTGCAGCATTAAATAATCACTATTTTGCTAGCCAAACCTAGAATCCAGGTTGGCATCATCAAATGCATAAAATGTTTCTAAATCACTTTCAATCGCCTCATTATACTCCTAATTAGAATCATAAAGCATTTTAGAATCAATGAAGAGGATTGGGTGAAGGGACCAAGAGAGAACTACACAAGAATCAATGCAATAATAGTAAATACTGAGGAAAACACTGTCCTGTTCAAATTGCTGTTCAACCAAATTTGACTGCTGTTAACAGCAAGCTACAATAGGACAAACACGAGGGATGGTTTGACTATTTTTCGTGACTTTCACTTCTGTAAGTACACTTTCCAGAAATAAATGTTGCTAACTTAAAAAATCTAAATGATGACTACCAGATATGCTTAAAAAATGGTTGTAACTATTACTGCTTTACTTTCTAAGGTTGGCATGTGTTTAGGTGAGGTGTATCGTATTTTTCTTGGGGCATTTTTTTTGTTCATAACATTGTGAATTTTTGGGTATTTATTATATATATTGAATTCCTTTGAAAATATGAAGCATTAGCTTGGTGGAGTCTAAAATATGCTGTGATTTTTAAGTAATCTATCACTGAAATATGCTCTAATATATAAGTGAATGGAGAAGCCCCAAGAACATGCTATGATATTCAAACAGGGTTGTTATTGGTGGGCTCTCTAAGTGACTTGTCATTACCAAGCCCTCATGCCCCATAAGGTACTGAGATTTGAGAGAAACATACTCCGATCTATAAGTAAGTTATTGTCCACAAGGCATGGTTACTGGTCTTCAAGTCCCTTGAAGCAAATTTATTGTTTTTTCTATCAATGTAAGCTTAATGTTTTGGACAATTCAAGTAGACAAGTTTGTTGTAGGCCAAATCTCCACATCAAAATTCTGGGGACAGTTGTATTTCTGTGTGTTTCTTTTGACAATGTGTGCATTTGTCCCACAGTTGGGTTTGCCATTTTAATTTTTGCCTGCTCATTCTATTTTGCAGGAATACAGTTCTTTAAATTGTTTGCAGGTTTTGTGTGGTGACAATGTTTTTCAATGTAAATTTGGGTGTACATTCTCAATTTTAAAGAATGTGTGCTCGATTTTGTCAAGAAGCAAATTCCATGCATTATCCAATATTGCAATGATGCAAAGTTGCAAACCTTAAAGTATAACATACCATGGACCATATGTAGCTTAATTCAAATATAATAGACTTAATTTGTAGGTATTCTTCTCAGATGTCACAGGTTCAGCCAAATACTGATAAACTTCTCCACTGGATAAAAGTTGTAAATTTTATATTTTAAGCTTACTTGAAATGTGTAGTTTTTAACAGCTAATCTTCTTTGTGGAATTTTTTCATGTTCTCATTCAATGTGTTTACACTCAACTCTTTTGTCTGCAGCTTATATCTTCTCTTGGCTTCCTCAAATATGGACCAAATATGTTCTGCTTAATAAATGAGTTCAATTTTTCTTCTTGTAGGGGACATCCAGAAACTAGGTTCTGCCAGTCTCCAAATAACCATGATCTTGCATCTGCTGTGATTCTCTTTTGAACTCGGAAGCAGAACACATACACCATGAATACAGAAGATTTACATGGAACATTTCATTTATTTGAAGAAGCATAAAAAATGATATTATAATGTCAAAGTCTTTGTTGACTTTTCAGTCTGTAATCTTGTGGCCTCCATCTCTCCCTCTGATTTCCTAAAGTTGAGAAACTAGATGTTTTATTAAATCACATTAATAATCTACACATATTACAAACTCCACTTTTTTTGTAGTTCTAATGTCCAAATCATGGACCCTGAAAGCAGACTAACTTAAAACACTATGACCTACCATACAGCATACACCTAAGAAATTTTCAAATGAATATACTAAGAGTTTGAACTCTCGAGATATTGGACAAGGCATGTTGGAGTAGAGTAGACCACTTAAAGGTACCCACATGACAAATCAAGATGGCTAGCAATCAACTAAGCTGGTGACCTTGTGTTTGAGCCTTAAAAATCACAATAAAAAGCAGGGCATCTTTCGAAGATATCCTTTGACTTCGTCATGCCTTTTCCTGTGTAACATGTAGTCCATAATTGGTTCAGCAGATTAGAGAGAGAAACAAGTCTCAAAAGGTCCTAGATCTTCCATTTCCAAATTTGTTGGAGCATATTTCTCACATTTTTGGTCATAAAGGGTCATGAACCTCATTGAAATTAAACCATTTTATAAACCATGTTTCCTGCAAAAAAGTGGTGGTTACAGCTTTCTAATGCCATTTCCACTCACTTTTCTGCACCTGAGAAAACTGCAGCTGGTTAAACCCGCTTCAGCTCAGTTTGAAAAGTGTTTTATATTGTATAAAGGCCCATTTCCAGCTAGTTTCTCGTGTTCATTAGTTTTAATTGGAGAATTTTCAGTAACTACATAATATGTTTTAGCTTTCACTGGCAAGGTTTCTGAGACAGTAAGATATGTTTGGTTCCACTTCCAATCTCTACTAAGTTGGTTCTGAACTCTCCCCGAGCACAGGAATATGATATTTGTTCATGATGATATAAAAGAAGTACATTCTTCATATGATTTAACTCAAGATTAAACTCCTCACATCCAGTTCTTTGCATTTATTAGTAAAAAAACAACCAAGAAACCCCTATTCTTATCCATTGTATTGACAATATGAGTTGGACTTGCATGATGAGAAAAATATACAGTTTCTTTGCATTAAACCTATGTTCCAATGTAATGAGAAACTTGCAATGAATGAATATGGCTAAGAGATGTCATCTTTAATGATCAAAAATTCAAACGAAAAAAATCAAAGTAAAGATTCAAGAATGCACAATTAAGTTATCAAGCTTACTCGACTAAATGTAGCAAATTAGTAGAACTTCCTAAAATAATAGCATAACAAAAGTGAGTTTTATGACAAGATTGAAGAACACACAATTAGTTTATTACAACAACTATATAGTGATACAAAATTGTATGACCAAGATAGGATTTAGACAAAAAAGACCTGAAACAAAAGCTGAATGACTCCAGCCAGCAGCCATGCTGCGAATAGCAATGTTTTCCAAAGACTTTATCAGCTTTGGTTTAATTATGCTCTCAGAATCTCCATGACCAAGTTGGCCTGATTTTCCACGACCCCAAGATACCACTCCCCCACCTCCTGCAGCATAATAGAGCAGAAAAGATTATCTGTTAACAAGAAAAGGTTATAACTTTCTCCTTGTAACAACAAACTCTCATAATCAATAAATATAAGTGTGAAAGATTTAGAGTTTTGCATCAATTCTAATTCAGGGCATTGTTTCAACACATGCATTTTATGGGTGTGTAACAAACTGCATATCTTCTTATATGCCACTATTACAGTACTGAAATGCTATAAATTGCATAATAACCGGCACATTATGGCTCAAGGCCAATAGTAATGCAGAGATGCAGATCCAAATGTTTCTGCAGTTGTTTTCTCTTATGTACTAAGCAACTTAGTTGAAACAGGTTTGATATAAATATCTTTCCACAAAAGATTTTCAGGCTAAAATATGTGATGATATTGAGATTATAGATCTTTTTCATCAGAAAAATGTACCTCAAATTCATATAGGCCTATATCATGATTGAAGGAACTCTGTAATCATCGCAAGTGCAACAAATAAAATCGGATAAACAGCTCCTATCCCCTTAATCAGACAACTCTATCCAAAGATTCAAAGCTGTAAAGCTTATAACTGTATGGTCCCATGGGGAGGCTTGGGCTTCTATTTCATGGAGCTGGAGGTCCCATGGGAGAAAAAACATTGTGCTAAGGGATTAATTGGAATCTTTTCCAGAAAAATAGGAGCCCCTACCTTTTAGGGATGAATCTTTCAGCTAGTGAAATTGAGGTGGGGCTAGAAATTTCCCCTACAGCTTAGGAGTTTTTTATGCCACTTGTCTCTCATCTAAAATTTTTAATTCTTATTAGAAAATAAAAATGAGAGAATTTTCATTTATTTATTATTTTTTTATCACAGCACTACAGTTCATTCCTTAAATTTTGGAGCTTAAAATTTTAAGCAAAATTGCAAGATTAAATCCATGGGACCAAGAACTTTAAAATATTCCTAAAAAAGCTAAGCAGCGTACGCTGAGATTTTTAAGGAAGCCCCCCTCCATGGGACCTTACCCTAATCTTCATCAATTATGGTTACCGTCGAAGCACTGATATAATTGGCATAAGAATTGGATGGTGCATGATGGACAACATGAATAACAGGAAAATTTGAATGATTTTAAGCACATTGAGATTCAAAAATGATGAGGACAATATTGTTTAAGTAAAAATATTGCTTACATGCAAAACTTAAGGTTTCTATTACAGAGAAAATATATTCACAAATAGCAACAGAATTATGTACTACGCATATCTAGACAATGAGAAAGAAAGAAACAGGCACTAGTACTACAATGCTCAAATAAAACATATTCTATTCTACTATAGGATGATTATATCTCCATGTACATTGTGTATTTATAAAATGCCAAAGATAGCAACTCAAAACCGTTGAACTACAATCATTGACAACTACTTCACAAATATATAGTACAGCCTTTTCTCAGTCTTCTTTAGTCTCTCTTTCCAGCCCCTCCTCCCTCAAATTTTCAATTCTTAAAATAAAGACAATTTAAGCATCCCTACTTAATGAATAATCAAAGTTCAAAAAACTTGAATACTAGGAAACATGAAACAACCTCTCAATAATCAAGAATGGCATAAGAATCTGGATTATCAGGTGAATCTCAAAATTCTTGTACCCCAAGGACATGTCCCTCGGGGTTTTATGGCATTCTGCAAAACAGGGAAGTGGGCAAAACGTCCCCCCGCCATCCCCGACATTTGAGCCCTAAAAAGGAGACATTCCCCTTTGGAGGGTACGCCCAAGGATGCCCTACCATCCCTAGGAAGGCCTAGGGAAGTCCCGAATTCCCTTGACCATTGCAGACATCACACCCAAAAATAGTCACCTTAACTTACAAAACTTTAAAAAGGTAAAAAGCCAACCTAAAAAACACTATAAAAACCATAGCCCATGTTGCTCTTTCGCAATTGTGAAAAAAGAAGAGAAATAGGAAGGAGACCAACACCAACTCCTTGAGGTATATTCCTAATTCCCATTGAAAATTCATCTTCATATTTTCAAGTTTCTTCATCAAAGTTCAAACTTAATGAAAAATGTTCATCAAGCTGTTTTTTGTTTCTATAAAATATTGAAAATTAAATAATGCTAAATAGGATTGCAAATTCTCAGTATCCTTTGTTTCTTCGACTCATGCAACCTAAAGTAAGAAAAAAAAAAGGAAATTTCTCATGTTAATACAATCAGTGATTGCTTTTCATTTTGGTTGAAAATTGCAATGGAAATCAAATAATGCCTTAGGAGTCTTAAATAACTCAAACAAAAATTGCAACTTCTATATATCCTCTGCTTTTGTGCCTCATATGACCTGAAATAAGAAAAGATGAAGGAAAATTCTTGTGTTTGTACAACAAGTGATTGTTTTTAAATTTTAGTTGCAATAGGGTAATCAATAATGTCTTAGGAGTCTTATATAAGTCAAAGAAGGATTGCAACTTATGTGTATTCTCCACTTTTGTACCTTGTGCAACATAAGGATAATCCTTGTGATTGTACAACTAGTAATTGTTTTTTTAATTTTTAGTTGCATTGGGCAGATCAAAAAGTGTCTTAGGAGTCTAACATAGCTCAAAGAAGAATTGCAACTTCTATATATCCTCTAATTCCATGCCATGTGCAACCTGAAGTAAGAGAAATTTAAGGAAAATCCTTGTGTCTCGAGTCCTTTATGTAGTAAATAGAAGTTTTGCTTTGTTTTTGCAGTGACATTCAGTATGAGTTCCTTTAGTTTAAGTGTTAATGAGGAGGAGCGTATTATGTTGGGGAATCCAAAAGCTAGCAATGGAAGTGGGAGAGGGGAAGGGCAGCCAAAAGAAGTACTTAAAGTGGTAGTTCAGTTGGGAGTGTTGTGAACTTCAATTGCCCTTCCAAGATGTTGGAAATATTTTCAAAGGGCGCATTCAATAAGCAAATTATTTTATGACAATTTGCAACAAGATTAAATGCCAACAAAACTACTAATTCAAGTGGGATTTGCCTACAGAAATATTGTTTTTTGTGCCATTGAATACTGTAGGAGTATTACAAGAGTGAATGCTCACTTCCTTCACATCATTGGCAAAGCTATTAAGGTTTGCAATCAGCTCTCATTTCAACAAAGGATTGAGATAATGAAATTGTTTGATGATGGTGACATCGCCACACCTTTTGTTACCTTGGCACCGCCACCAACACCTTCTTCTAGGACTGCAAGTACTTGAAATCATAGTAGTAAAAATCTTTTGGGGAAAAAAATGGCAAACCAAAAGTGTAAGATTTTTTGAAAAAATTGGGAAAAATTTGGATTAAAAAATAAAACGTAAAAAATTGTAGAACGAAGAGATGATAAAAAAAAAATTTGAAATTGAAAGGCATTTCCATAGCATAGAGATATAGAGAGCAATAAAATAAAGAGTTTAACTAATGAATTGTAGAAAATAGATTTGTGTAGTTTATATTCATATCGCTGATTACATTGCAATGCACATCTTTCAAACTCAAAGCATTACTTCACATTGCATAACTAATAACTAGATGCTGATAGATGACCAAATTTAAATTACAATATAGTTTTTTACAAAGTCAACCTAAGCAGTTATACAATTACTTCACATTGCATAACTAATAATTAGGAGCAGCTTTCAATTGCATTTGCTTGTCATGGCATTCCATGAGACCACATTTCTTTGAGGCATTTTTTCAAACAGTTCACTGCCTTGTCTATGCTGCTATAGCTAAAAGCCTAAAACAGGTGCTTTCGAACAAGCTATGGATGCTTGGAAAAAATCTATCAAAGCATAACAGTAAGCAATAGCATAGACAAGTCAGTGAACTGTTTGAAAAAATGCCTCAAAGAAATGTGGTCTCATAGTGATGGAATTACCTTGTCATGGCATTCCATGACCATGAGACCATATTTCTTTGAGGCATTTTTTCAAACAGTTTCAGTGCCTTGTCTATGCTACCACATTTTTCATACATGTCTACCAAAGCATTTTCTCAAACAGTTCACTGCCTTGCTGCTATGTCTAAAAGCCTAAACCAGGTGCTTTCGAACATGCTATGGATGCTTGACAAAAATCTATCAAAGCATAATAGTATGCATAGACAAGGAAATGAACTGTTTGATAAATTTCTCAAAAAAATGTGGTTTCATGGAATGCCATGACAAGCAAATGCATAGACAAGGCAATGAACTATTTGAATTGTTTGGTAACTGTAGACACGTATGAAAAATGTGGTAGCATAGACAAGGCAGTGAACTGTTTAGAAATGTGGTATGTTTGATAAAATAGACAAGCCAATGCATAGACAAGGAAATGAAATGCCTACCTATAGACTTGTAGCAAAAATCCCAGCCCACGAGTGCTTGAAATCGCGAGCAATAGCAGCAATAGAAATCATAGGAGCTCAAATCGCAAGCAGTAGAAATGAGTGGCCCTAAAATTGCCTCCAAAACATGCCTGAAGCTGATGCGCAAGTGGACTAAATAAGTTTTTGGCGCAAAAAAAGGGTTTCTTTTTTTCGCGCAAAAATCAGCACTATTTTATCCACATTATTTTGCAAGTTTTAAACACGTTTTTGGCGATTTTGCAGTTTGAAAAGGGAAAAAATCATTGACCAAAAGGTCAACGATTTTTTCAAAAATCAGGGAAAAGATCGCTCAGCCTGTCGATTTTTTGCAGATTTATGCTTCTATGCTTGAAATGCACAAGTTTGTATTTTGCATCACGTGCATTCAATCCTAAGAGGTAGGGCTATGATCCAACTCCAAGCCTAGTGGTAGATATATTCAATGTTTGTAGGCCAAAGATAAGGCAGATGATGCCATTGGTAAAATCTTGTTTATCAATGGCATCCCATTCCTTGTTGCTCACTCTCCTTATTTAAAGTAGGCCATGTCAATGGTTGCTTAAGCAAGGCCTTAACATGTGGCATCAAGGGAAACAAAATTGACTGCTATCCTTGATAAGAACCATTACATAAATATACTAACAGAGGAAATGAAGGCCACATGGGTCTCTCATGGGTATCTCATGGGTGCAACATTATTATGAACACGTGGAAGGCCATTAGACAACGTCCACTCATAGATATCATGGTAAAATGTAAGGAGAGCCCTTACTTCCTTAGGGAAATCTCATGGAACCAGAAGGATGTGGAGTTCACCATTTAGATCCTTAAAGATGCCATTGAGGAGATTGGCCTGGATGATGTGGTGCAAGTTGTGATAAATGTCACATGTGTATGCAAGGCAGCTGAGAAGTTGATCAAAGCTACATACAAGAATATCTATTGGAAATTTGGACCCCTCCTTATGTGCATGACATGAACAATGCACTCAAAGACACCAACAAGATTGAATGAATCAAAAATGTTGTATCTAATGAGAGAGATGTATACATGTTTATCTACAATCACCACACATCACATGCACTATTTGAGTCCTCCAAGAAAGGATTTGTCAAATAGATCAAAACCAAATATGCATCCTATTTCATTCTATTGGAGAGGATGATTGAGGAGCAAGAGACATTGTAACTAACGATCATAACAAAGGAGTGGAATTTTTGTGCCAAATCTAAGGTGGAGAATGGGTTGTGAGTGAAAAAAGTGGTGATGAGCCCTTTTTTCTCAAATGACAAACACATAGCCTCCGTTGTTAATGTTTACAGCTTCAGTCAATTTACTTCCAGGCACGATTTTCTCTAAAGGAAATAAATTAAATGTAGCCTTATGGCTATTTAATTTATATGATCAATATACAATGTGAAGAGGTGCTTCACATCATGCAATAAATGAATATTAATTATTGTTAATAATTAATGAAGAGTCACGATTTTATGGAGGCCGACATGATGATATTAAGAGACGTCTCTTTTGATGGGCCGACTTCTTTCCTTGATGGGACGCATCCTTTCCTTCCAGCGGGTATATACATGAGTGATGATCACTCATTTGATCATCAAGTTCATTTATCATAATTCGCATTTCTAAAAGAAGTTCATAAGTGAGCAGCAGATCATCATCCTATAGCAGCAGATCGATTTCAAGGAGAAATAGATTCATTTGTATCTGCATCTAGGAGAGGTGTGATTATTCATTGTATCAAAATCGGCATTGAGTTGTGCCTAAGTTGTAAGCAGAATTCTGGGTTTTTCTCCCTCAAGTTGGAGGGTTTTCCCAGGGTATCTTGTTGTGTTCATTGTCCTAAGTGCTGCATTTTCTGATTGCTTTCAGTGTTATATATATCTGATCATAGAAAACTAAGATGGTATCAGAGCGGGTCTAAGGAAAGATCAAATCAGATTTATTTAAGTAGTGTTATCCCCCATTATTGTTCTCATCTTTGATTGCATTTATCCTTTCATCAAGATGGTGAACGGGCTCAAGGTCAAAGACAAACTTGAGGGTGCATCAAACTTCGCCTCCTGGAAGTTTAGAGTGATGCTCGCTTTTGAGGAAAATGAGTTAGCTGAGTTCGTGGAAAACTAAGTTCCTGAACCAACCGAAGAGAATGAAAAGCCTCAATGGAAGAGAAATGGCACTAAGGCAAAAAAGGTGTTGGTTGATTCCATGAATGATCACATTGTGCCAATTATCTCCAAGTTGAAAACAACAAGAGATATGTTCAAAACCTTAGAAGAGATGTATGAGATCAACAACACAAGTCGATCTCTTGCATTAAAGCAACAACTTCATCATATCAAGATGGCGAAAGGAGAATCCATCATCTCATACTTCATGAAGATCGTCGAGTTGAGAGATCAGCTCTCTACCATTGGGCACATTGCTGATAGTAAGGATCTTACTATGTTGGCTCTCAATGGTCTTCCTAAATCTTGGGATTCATACGTTCAAGGAATCAGTGCGAGATCAAAACTTCCTAAGTTTGATCGATTGAGAGCGGATTGTATTCAAGAAGAATCAAGGTTGGCTGCAAGAGGCATTGGTCAAAGCTCTACAAATGAAGACATTCATGTTCTTTCCGCTCAATCTTCAAAGAAGAAAGGAAAAGGAGGAAAGAAAGGATACTTCAAGAGGAATAGAGATAAAGGGTCAGATGGTGCCCCTGCATTCAAGAAGAAGAAGGATCTATCTCGCGTTCAATGTTTTAGATGTGATAAGTTTGGTCACTATGCAAAGTATTGCCCAACCAGGCCTAAGCAGCATGCTTCATTTGCGGATGTGGATGGATATCTTCTCAAAAGGATTCAAGGGAATTCCTATTCTATTTTGCCTTATCAAGCAATGTTCCTACAGATAACAACACTTGGTTGATTGATAGTGGTGCCTCCCGTCACATCACCGAATTCAGAGAACATCTTACAGATTTGGTGATGAGAGATTCAAGTGTTCAAGTCATAATTGGAGATGATGCATACCATTTTGTAAAAGGTGTTGGGACCTCCTCTATTCATTTAGATTATGGCATCACCTTGCAATTGAGTGATGTACTATTTGTACCAGGCATCAAGAGGAACCTTGTCTCAATTTTAGCCTTAGAAGACAAGAGGTATCAAGTAGCATTCTCTGAAGGAAAAGTTCTTGCATGGCCAAAGAACTCTAACATCAAGACAAACAGTGTGATTGGTGTTTGACAAGATTGTCTCTACAAACTTTCCACTCGCCCTCTACAAACGTTGTTGCATGATACATCAAATTCATGTGAGCTTTGGCATAGAAGACTTGCTCACATTCACTTCAGAGCACTTCCAACCATAGAGAAGATGGTCACCAACATTCCTAAACTGAACCAGGAACATGGAGGTACCTACCGAGGATGCGCATTGGGTAAGAATACTAAAAGACCCTTTCATAGTAGTGAAAGTAGATCTAAATGCATTCTAGATCTTTTTGATTCTAATTTGTGTGGTCCAATGTATGTTACTTCTTTGAGTGGTTTCTTGTATTATGTAATTTCCATTGATGACTACTCTAGAAAGACTTGGATTTATTTCTTAAAGACTAAAGATTTGAGGAAGTACTTGAGAGATTCAAGGAATTTAAAGCTCAAGTAGAGAACTTGTCTGAGAAGAGGATCAAAGTTTTGAGATCTAACAACAAAGGAGAATACATCTCTAGAAGCTTTCGCAACTTTTGTGTTGAAGCAAGAATTAAGAGGGAGTTTTGTGTTCCCTACAATCCACAACAAAACGGTGTAGCTGAAAGGAAAAACAGATCTATTGTAGAAGCAACTAAGGCCATGATTCATGATCAGGATCTGCAAATCTTCCTTTGGGCCGAAGCTTCTAGGACAGTTGTGTATGTTCTGAATCGAAGCCCTCATCGTATCTTGGAGAACATGACTCCTTAAGAATCTTTCACAAGTGTGAAGGCTGAAGTCAGCCATTTGAGAATATTTGGCTGTCCTGTGTATGTTCATGTCCCTAAAGACAAAAGGACAAAGTTGGAACCATCTGGTAAGAGGGGAATATTTGTGGGCTATAGTGAGACTTCAAAAGCCTACAAAGTTTACATTCTTGGTCAAAAGTTGATTGAGATCAGCAGGGATGTTACATTTGAAGAAGATGTTGCATTCAAAAGATCCAAAGGTTTTCACACGGAGATAGACTATGAAGACCAAGAGTCTCCTCAGGACATGGAAGTTGACCATCCTAAGATTCAAAGGGAGGCTTTTGATTCTAAAGAAGAAGATGATCCAGTTGAGCCTTTGGAACCTACTGATGGGCCTCCCGACATTTTTATTGGTAGAGAGAGACCTCTATGGGCTAGGAAAACAATGCAAGAGGCAGAAAAATTTGCAGCTCCTAGAGGAACATTTAGGGAAAGCAAAAGACCCCTGAAGTTTTCAAGCTATGTTGCTTTGATGAGTCAAATGATTGAATCTGAGCCTTCCAATGTTGAGGAGGCTTCAAGTCAGCAAATATGGAAAGATGCTATGGCTAAAGAGTATCAATCTATCCTCAAGAATGATGTTTGGGACATCGTACCTAGACCTGAAGGCAAATCTGTGGTATCTTCTAAATGGCTCTTCAAGATCAAGCATGCGGCTGATGGGAGCATCGAGAAGTAAAAAGCTAGGTTCGTGCTCTCAGAAAGAGAAAGTAGACTATGAGGAAACCTTTGCTCTAGTTGCTCGTTATACATCTATCAAGACCATCATTGCTATTGCAGCATCTAAGGGATGGAAGATACACCAGATGGACGTGAAGACAACATTTCTAAATGGTGTAATTGAGGAAGAGGTATATATTGAGCAACCTGATGGCTTTGTGGTTCATGGAAAGGAGTCTCATGTTTGCAGGTTGAAGAAGGCATTGTATGGCCTTAAGCAGGCTCCTCGTGCTTGGTACGAAAGAATTGATCAATACCTGATGAGTTTGGGTTTCTCCAAGAATGATGTTGATTCAAACCTTTACTTCAAGGTAATTGATGGTGAAGCATTGATCTTGGTTTTATATGTTGATGATCTAATTCTTACTAGAGAAGATCACCTCATTATCAAATGAAAGAAGGAACTAGCTTCTAAATTTGAAATGAAGGATCTTCGTCTCATGCACTACTTCCTTGGCCTAGAAGCATGGTAGAAGCCGAATGAGATCATTCTGAGCCAAGGGAAGTATACAATAGACATCTTGAAGAGATTTGGTATGATGGATTGTAAATCCATGTCTACGCCTATGGAGACCAAATTTCAGAAGCTTAAGGAGGCTACAGCTAGTTCAGATCTGGTGGATCCTACTATGTACAGGCACCTGATTGGATAGTTGATGTATCTAGTCAATACGAGACCAGATATTTGCTATGCAATGAGTGCACTTAGTCAATTCATGTGTGAACCAAGGCAAATACATCTAGTTGCAACAAAGCATGTCCTGAGATACTTGCGTGGCACAGTTGGGTATGGCTTGAGATATTCTTTCGATGTGGACTTGAAGCTGCATGGTTATACTGATTCCGATTGGGCAGGGTGTGTCACTGATCGGAAGAGCACCTCTGGATGTTGTTTCAGTTTGGGGTCTACTATGATCTCTTGGTGTAGCAAGAAGCAATCTTCAGTGGCACTAAGCACTGCAGAGGCAGAGTATATTGCAGCATGTATGGCAGCTCGAGAAGCAGTGTGGCTTCGGAAGCTCCTTGCAGGATTGTTTGGACAATCATTGGAGCCTACTATCATTCATTATGATAATCAAAGTTGTGTGAAGCTTTCTATCAATCCAGTGTTTCATGACAAAACCAAGCATGTTGAGATCAAATACCACTATATCAAAGATATGGTATTGAGGAAAGCAATTCAGTTGAGATACATTAGAACTAATGAGCAGACGGCAGACATTCTCACCAAGCCTCTCTCCCAAGTAAAGTTCTTGTACTTCCGAGACAAGCTTGGCATTGTGGAGAATGAAGCCCTAGCTGAGAGGGAGACTCAGCTTTAGTGATCTTCGATGATTTGCTTTAATGCATTTCTCTCTGTGAGAGATTTGAGGTGCAAGCCCTTGTTTCCACCCTCTGGGAGTAGCCAAGGTGGATGTCATGAGTGTGACTCCATGACAACATCACGTGAGAGAGTTTGTAATGATTTTCTTGTACTTGTGCTTATTCACCCTCTGGGAGTATCTATGGTGAATGTCATGATGAGATGACGACATCACGTTGAGTGATGGGCACTTGTGCACATATACCATTCATGGGAGTAGCCATAATGGTCGATATCATGATGAGGTGATATGCTATCACGATGAGGTGATAAGCTATTTTCCACACATGGGTGTAGCCATAGTGGTTGACATCACGATGAGGTTATATGTCTTGTTCAGCTGGAAGTATTCCTCCCTAGCTGAGAGGGAGTTTTAATGTTTACAGTTTCAGTCGATTTACTTCTAGGCACGATTTTCTCTGAAGGAAATAAATTAAATGTAGTCTTATGGCTATTTAATTTATATGATCAATATACAATGTGAAGAGGCACTTCACATCATGCAATAAATGAGTATTAATTATTGTTAATAATTAATGAAGAGTCACGATTTTATGGAGGCCGACACGATGATATTAAGAGACACGTCTCTTTTGATGGGTCAACTTCTTTCCTTGATGGGACGCATCCTTTCCTTCCAGCGGGTATATACATGAGTGATCACTCATTTGATCATCAAGTTCATTTATCATAATTCGCATTTCTAGAAGAAGTTCATAAGTGCGCAGCAGATCATCATCATGTAGCAGTAGATCGATTTCAAGGAGAAACAGATTCATTTGTATCTGCATCTAGGATGGTGCGATTATTCATTGTATCAAAATCGACATTGATTTGTGCCTGAGTTGTAAGCAGAATTCTGCTCTTATTACATAAATATAAAAGAGATATATTTGCTGGGTTTTTCTCCCTCAAGTTGGAGGGTTTTCCCAGGGTATCTTGTTGTGTTCATTGTCTTAAGTGCTGCATTTTCTGATTGCTTTCAATGTTATATATATATCTTATCATAGAAAACTAACATTCTCCAGATCCCCACTTTTCACAATAATCAAATATGGCGACTCTACCACTCCCAACCTTAGGGAGATATAGTGCATCAATAGCATGCTTGGCTCAACGAAGGTCATGCAAAATACCCACTTAATTTTTTCGTTGATTTCAATATTAATTACAATGCAACACGCACCCGTTAAGGTTAGCTCCAAAACCAAAACGATGTAGAATAGTAACTATAACCAAGAATACACCCTAAGACCCAATAAGGGAGGGGGGGCGGCCATATGGTCAGAGGATCCCTAGGATCTAAATAACTCAATAACTGTAACTGATTACAACTCAAAGAAACTCAACACCAAGAATGCACACTCAATCCCAAGGAAGGAGAGGTGTTGTCATATGGCAGAGTAAACTAAGCAAATACTGAAATGAAGTTACAATTGAATGGAGATTATGTAGTGAATCAGCCATGAGAGATTTCCACGCTACCACTTAACCAGTGGGGAGAAAAAGCATTACAATTCAACTAATTCATCCGCTGCGGCGGGCATCCACTCAACAATGGGAATTCTCAACTTAACAGTGGGTGAGAAAGAGAGATACATAAGTTTATTCTCCACACTGGCGATAAACCATCCAAAGGTTACAATGTGTGAAATTAAACACAAGTAATTGCAGCAATTAGAGTGACTGGAATAGTACTACTATTTGCAGCCTTACAATGAGATATACAATGAATTTTTTACTAGAAATATGCTCCAAATCAACTGCAAAGATTATACTATATCTCCAGTTACAATGTAAGTGTAAAATCAAAGGAAACATAGCATGAGGAAAGAATAACCAGGTCTGATCTGAAGAAACAACAATCCAACATTCAGACCAACAAGCATAACTCGATCAAAGCACTCAAAAACTCCAATTTCACTTCACCAATTCACATACAATTTTAAGCATAAGGTCTCCAATGCTAGGCGACCCAAAGAGACCCAAGAATATAGCATAAACTGGCATTAACTATGTCTGATATGAAATTCCAGCGAACCAAAGAACAGCCCAGCAAGCAATACAAACTTCAAAATGCTTATTTCTCTCTCAATACAACACCAAACACTCTGAAACTAAGAACAATACCTCCCAAAGGCTAGGTGACCAGAAATCATGAGTTTAGCAATGCATACTCACACTATAAGACAAACCCAAATCCCAATGCAAGATAAAGGAGATGGTACGGCCCTAGAAGAGGGGCGACCTCTCTCAAAAATCAATGGCTTCAAAATAAATTCTGATATTAAGCATGAAGGATCGCCCTTGGCATTTAAATAGATTGCAACAATACTCATAATAAAAATAAAATCACCTGAAGAGCTGCAATTGAATTCTTCGTTTCAGCCATGGATGGGCCAACAAACATAAACTGATAAAAACACCAAAATCTTCAAAATCTTCCAACAATGAAGCTCAATATGCACTTTTGAAAGAAGCGCACTCACAACAGACCATCTAGAGAACCATAGTTTCAAGCCCGAAAAATGGTGTAGAAAAACTAAGCTCCCCCTTAGCCGGGTTTTGAAATAAAATCAGCAGCATTTTGATATAAATTTTCCAAAGATAACGAATGAGAGAGCAAAGGCCTTCTTTTATAAGTTTTGAAGTGACCCTTCAGCTTCTCCATAAAAAAACTCCCTTTCTTGCTCATGAAAATATTTTAGTTTTTAAAATATTTCTTCCCTCTTATTTTGGCGTCCAAACTTTAGGGAGTTAATAAACTTTTAATAAAATAATATCTCCAAAGTGGCGTCCCATCCTTAAAATAATTAACTGACTTTAGAAATATTAAATATTTCTTTCATGAGGTGTCCTCCCTTTTATGATCACTTTTAAAAAACAACATGAAGTTATTATGCTAGGCTAAGGTCATAAAAATATTAAAATCATTTCTTCACAAATGCACCTCAAAAAGCCAAATTAGGAAAAACTCAATTGCTCCGCTCAAAGTGAAAAGCTTACTGTGCTGCTGCAACTGGAGTCCTACTAAAAATAGAACTTACTAAAAATAGTAAATTCTAAAAAATTTGCTCCGCTCACTTTGCATGTCATACCATTGCAAAGCTCTCAGAAAACCTAGAAAGAATCCGCATTCCAAAACTCAAAACTCTAATGCACTGGCTAAAAATAGCAAGTTCCAGAAAAGGTTGTCTGATGGAGATGCATGTCACACCATTCTGAAGCTCTCCAAAAACCCAGAAAACATCACCGGACATGCACCAGAAACTCATACATGCAAACCCTCAAAACTACTCCAGAATCCCAATAGCATAGGAAACCCTAATTTTACCTCTCACAAGCTTACGGGCTTCCAGAAATAGGCTATCAAGCATTAAAGGGCAAATGGAAAAAATGGGGACATTACAGTCTGCCCTTCCCAAAATTGTTTGTCCTCAAGCAACTCAATTGACATTCCAAAATCACTATGCCAAACCAACTGAAACTGAACATGATTCCAGGGTCCCAAATCAGCCTAGGAGATCGATAGCACCAACTAATGTAAGCACTGCACTGCTGGATGCCAACACAAGAGAACACCAAATGAAAACTAAACTGAAACACCATGGGAAAAACTCCAGAAAGCCAACATTGGCTTCCCCATCCTCAGCTACTAAATTGTAAACCCAAGTTATTCCAGGATTCCAAATCATTCTCAGAAACACTGCTCCTCTAATCTGTTGCACTACTCTGATTAAAACATCAACGTGGAGCAACATAACTCGATCCACAAAAGATGATGCACCAAACATGTCAATGCCTGGGTCCCATATCAGTCTGTAGGACCTCCAAACCTCGCTGTCATAATTCTGATCAGAAACAAAAAAAAAGTTAAAACAAGTCACCAAACCAATGCCAAACAACGAACCATGCTCCATACTCCATCTCAATCCCAAGGGATATACATTCGCTGGAAAGACTCCAAGAAATTTTCACATTTTTCACTTCATGGGCCTTAATTTGACAAATCAAATGAACTAATAACTCACTGCCCCAAACAATAATGTATGAAATGTTATTATGAATTCCACTCTTTACTATCAAAGAACAACCCATATCTGAATTTTGACTATACTGAATCATTCCCTTGCTTAGTTGAGGCAAACCTTCAATCCAAATAAGGGATGGAGAGACCTGAAATTGAACTAACCAACTATCAAACAGATCTGAAATAATCATCTTGAGATCTGATTTTTGAAAAATCAGCATCCAAGAGGGTAGATAGCAGCTGCAACAAAAGAATTTCTCATCAAATTTGATATAGCTGCTCATGAACAAAGCTGGTGGCACTTTCAACAAGGGTCCCCATGCCACCACAAACCAACTTTTGATCATATTTCCTTTCCAAAACACCAATTTATGATTAGAAATAAAGAACCAATGACCAAGAAAGGAAGCAACAAACATAAAACTAAAACTTTGACACTTATCAGTCCATCCAATCTTCTTTTTATGCATACCATTCTTCATAAGAATATACTTGAGATCCCAAATACTACTTTTCAATTGAAGATTTTTCCCAACACAAAAGCCAATAATCACAACTACATTCAGAAGACAATGTGCTGGTTTAACCCCTTTAAAATTTTCAATATTACCTTGCCCAATAATGCCAGGATCCCAAACAATCAGCAATGAAGAACCATTTCTCAGACGGAGAATTGTTCTCACATGAATCCTCTAATTTTCCCGTTCCATCTGAATAAACACTTCTTGAAACTCCAAGAAGTAATCAACAAACCTAAGTTCGTTGAAAAAATTGAATCCAAAATCTTTTGTCATATATTGCCGAAAAGATTCCATAAATCCTTCATTAAATATAATTTTGGAATCAGTTATTCTAAGAGAAGATGGAGACATAGTGAAATCTGACAAGAACCTTACAAGTATCCTCATCAAATAATAAATAAAGTCCTCATCGATATGCCAATCAACTCTTTGTTGTTGAATCAAAAAACATCTTCATTTCTTAATGTTCCTTGATTTACCATTCCTTGTTGAATGGATGTACTAAAAGCAGCAGTAGATTCCTCTTCATGTAGCTCTCGAACCACCTCTCCACTACTGAAAGACCAATTGAAATTTCTTCTTTCTTCGATATTACCTGAAGAAATTCCTTTTTTATTTTCAAAAAGAGGATTTTCATAAATCCTGCTAGCATCTTCTTCATACAAGATATTGTCAAATGCCTAAAAAACTTGTCGATGAGAATTTGAATGCTCTTGCTTCTCAGGACAGCATACCAAGTCAATTTTTTCTTGTATGAGATCAAGCTCATCAAGAATTTTCTGGAGCTCTTCTGCTCTTCCTTTGTTTTCCTGTTCCCATGAACATTGAACTGCAAAAATTTGATTCTCAGCTTCAATTAAAGTCTCATGCACTTCCTGCAGCTTAGCTTTGGTAAGCTCGTTCCACTCCAATGCTTTATCAGCAATTTTGGCCACTTTGTCTTTGTCATGAATGATGTGCAAAAGACTAGTTTTAATTTCCTCTAAGGCAAACTTAATGGACTTCATTTCATCTATGGAAATGCAACATACAACTTCTCCTCTTGGCACTTCATAAATCAAATTTTCAAAATGCTAATGAACTCCATCAAGTTTTGACAAAACTTGAATTCCATTTTCTGTAGTTTGTGATCTTGAACTGCAATCTTCATAAACTCGCTGAGATGTTGTAGCACAACTTTGATGGATGAAGATTTCAAAAATGGTTTGAGCTGTATTCCTCAACTTGTCTCGCATGTGATGAACACTCTTTGTCATTCCATCCATAGTACCTTCCAATTCCTTAGCCTTTTGCCTTTACTTGTTTTCAGGTGAAGTGAAATCTGCCTTATGCCTACTAGAAGTTTTTCCTTCCATGTTGTCTCCTACACATGATTTAAAGGAATTGGTCAAATCAGCTTTGAAGTGAGAAGAGACTTCAGCTTCCTCTTTTTCTTGACTTTCGAACCAGCATTCTCCCAAATTGGGAAAAGGCAATTCACTGGTTGAATACATATCTTCTACAATCCGAACTTCTCCTTCATTCGGATCTGCACTTAGGGTCTCTTCATGCAACTCCATGTCAACTCTTGTTTCTAGAAGTTCTTCTCTTGGATTTTCAACTTGAGGTTCCTTAACACCTGTTGACTCATTGTTCTCTACTGCAGGGTAAATGGAAACTCCTTGAACATTTGCTATGAATTCAAAAGGAGTCCAACTTTCATCCTTCTCTTCAGCTACGGAGACCTCCTCTTTGTCCACAACAATCTTCTTCAAAAATGGCTTCAATTTATCTTCACATTGACTGAAAATTTCTTTGACTAACAAATCAGCAGTTGGAGAAATCTGCTCTTCACGTTCATAGGCATTCTTGAGAACGGATTGAACACTTTCAGAAAAAGTGTCAGCTTCTTTGATGGTGTCAATTAGAACATTTTTAACAGTCGCAAACACCCCCTCTTCCTGCTCACTTCAAGTCAAAGTGAAGAGATAATCAAACAAATGGTAAATCTGATTTTCCATCCCCAATTCTATTAGAAGGATGCAAGTTCTTACTTCTGAAAATGTCTTTAGGACAGCAGCTCTTCTTGGAAATAAACCACTCCCAGTTTCATCCAAATCTTGAAAACTTTCCACTATCATTTTTAATATGATCTTCATAGTTTCATCATCATAGGGCAACTAGGGAATAACAATTCTTATTATTTCCATGAAACAAGAAGAAATCAGCAGCTTGGTCTCTTCATCAAGATGCCCCAACCAATAGGGTTGATTCAAAAAATTCACTGCAGGTGCTAAAGCCAACTGTATTCCCTCCAAAGGAGATGGCTTCACTTGTCTCAGACATTGTTCTAACAAATGAAGAATATTCTCTTCATTTCCCCTTGACTGAAGTTCTTTGCCAAGTCTCTTTCCAACCAAAAAGAGAGTCTCTGCCAACTTGCTCTCTTCTTCATTAGCCATACCTTAATCTGACAAGACAAGGTTTCGCAAACCTCTGAAAAAGTGTCAACTTTGAAAAATTCTGAAGCTGAAACTAAACTCTTCTGCTTTTTGATGTAGTATCGGTCTTCTCTGACTCTCATCTGATAACTGAAGTGTTGAAACTCACAGGATGGCAGGAAAACAGGCTTTGATACCACTATAAAATACCCACTCAATTTTTTCCTTGATTTCAATATTAATTACAATGCAACACGGACCCGTTAAGGTTAGCTCCAAAACCAAAACGATGCGAAATAGTAACTCTAACCAAGAATGCGCCCTAAGACCCGATAAGGGAGGAGGGGCGGGCATATGGTCAAAGGATCCCTAGGATCTAAATAACTCAATAACTGTAACTGATTACAACTGAAAAAAACTCAGCACCAAGAATGCACACTCAATCCCAAGGAAGGAGAGGTGTTGTCATATGGCAGAGTAAACTAAGCAAGTACTAAAATGAAGTTACAATTGAATGGAGATTAGGCGGTGAACCAGCCATGAGATATTTCCATGCTACCACTTAACCAGTGGGGGGAAAAAGCATTACAATTCAACTAATTCATCTGCTACGATGGGCATCCACTCAATAGTGAGAATTCACCACTTAACAGTGGGTGAGAAAGAGAGATGCATTAGTTTATTCTCCACACTGGCGGTAAACCATCCAAGGGTTGTGAAATTAAACACAAGTAATTGCAGCAATTAGTGTGACTGGAACAGTACTACTGTTTGCAGCCTTACAATGAGATATACAATGAATTTTTCACTAGAAATCTGCTCCAAGTCAACTGCAAAGATCATACTATATCTCCAGTTACAATGTAAGTGTAAAATCAAAGGAAACATAGCATGAGGAAAGAATAACCAGGTCTGATCTGAAGAAACAACAATCCAATGTTCAGACCAGCAAGCATAACTCGATCAAAGCACTCAAAAACTCCAACTTCACTTCACCAATTCACATACAATTTTAACCATAAGGTCTCCAATGCTAGGCGACCCAAAGAGACCCAAGAATATAGCATAAACTGGCATTAACTAAGTCTGATATGAAATTCCAGCGAACCAAAGAACATCCCAGCAAGCAATACAAACTCCAAAATGCTTATTTCTCTCTCAATACAACACCAAACACTCTGAAACTAAGAGCAATACTTCCCAAAGGCTAGGCAACCAGAAATCATGAGTTTAGCAATGCATACTCACACCATAAGACAAACCCAAATCCCAATGCAAGATAAAGGAGATGGTATGGCCCTAGAAGAGGGGCGACCTCTCTCAAAAATCAATGGCTTCAAAATAAATTCAGATATTTAGCATGAAGGGTCGCCCTTGGCATTTAAATAGATTGCAACAATACCCATAATAAAAATAATATCACCTGAAGAGTTGCAATTGAATTCTTCGTTTTAGCCATGGATGGTCCAGCAAACATAAACTGATAAAAACACTAAAATCTTCCAACAATGAAGCTCAATATGCACTTTTGAATGAAGCACACTCACAACAGACCATCTAGGGAACCATAGTTTCAGGCCCAAAGAATGGTGTAGAAAAACTAAGCTCCCCCTTAGCCGGGTTCTGAAATAAAATCAGTAGCATTTCGATATAATTTTCCAAAGATAATGAATGAGAGAGCAAAGGCCTTCTTTTATAAGTTTTTGTAACGACCCCATCCTTGGGTAATTAAAATTTTTCTAACATTTCATTCCAAACATATAAAAGTAATAAGTAACAAAGACATTGCAATAAAATTCTTCCTTTCTTTATTGATAAGTACATGCAAGTTACAATATATATTTCCACATGAATTCCATTTTCATTGTAAATATAAATCAAAGTACAAAAGTAGAACAAATTACATACATAGCTCGTAAGCTTTTGCACAAATAGTAGTAAGACGGTCCAGGTTCCCTTCCTTTCAAATCTTGGTGTATCCGTCGCCTGCGGTGGAGGAGAAACATCACTCAGGTGCTTTTCCGCCAACCACGGACTGTTAATGCAGTCCCCCGCACATTTATCATTTCAATAGATGGCCCTCCCTTCGAACGAAGAGATTGGTAAAGTAACCGGCTGCGACAACCCAACTGAGCATAGTGTTGTGTCCTATACATCTAGAACTTGCTATTTCACAATCCCAAACTAGCATGATGGATCACAATGAACTGACAGTGTAGTCTCGACTATCTCACATCTAAGTGGATGTCATACCTTCCACTACTTTGGCCAAAGTATTCTCATTCAATACTTCGAATGAAGGCCATCTATCATATACACTACTCAGGGCCGATTTGACTTAAGGCTATCTTACACTACGCGTAGGCTAAGTCCTTCTCTGGATTGTCAATCATCCCAGACTATCCTACATCAATCTAATCCAAGACAACAATTATAGGTTCAAGTCCTTCACTGGATTATCAATCATCCCAGACCAACCTACGACATTCTAACTTACTATAAACAATCCAGCTTGACCAGTAATTCATTCTTTCTTTCCTATTTCGGAAATCTTTATCCTAGGAGTTCCTTAGCCTATCTCAGTTAATCCAAAACTCTAAGCTGCTTGATTAGACTTGACCCCTATCCTCATTCCGATCCTAGCATTTAATAACTAGTACAGACATAGCCTCCTCATATGGAGTTCATTCAATAATGCCATCATGCAATATGCAATTTCTAGTTTTACTTTTCTAGAATGCTTTATTTACTCTTTTTACAATCCCTTTATACATTTATCCTTAAATGCATTGCTTATGAGAGTTTAACAAACACAACTAATTATCTTTAACTATTTGCAAACATCAATCACAAGACCAAGAGAATGTAGCATATCAAACAAAGAGTCACAATAAAATAGATTCATGCCTAGTATTTGGAAGCTCCTTTTCCTAGCACTGCTCTTCTTGACACTCCTTCAGCAAACTTCCAGAATCTTAAAAAAAAGGCTTCTATGCAAGTTTTTCAAACTGTGGTGATCTCTCAAGTCACTTCTCACAAATTGGCTCTTCTAATAAAGCTTTTTCAACTATGGCTTCTCTTCACTCAAATCCCAAAAGGATTTAACACAATAATTTGATAATTGTTGGTAAAAGTTTACTGTATTTCTCACACTCAGCATTTAGGAAATTGCAGAAAATAAAGAGAACACAGCTACTCAAAGGATTGGATATGGGAGCTCTTAAAATTGCAAGACTTAGATTGCATAATGATGATCTTAACAAAGAAAGGCTGGCATCTATTTATAGGCCCAAAATTGCAACAAATTCCACTATTGAGGGCATGTAACATGACAGAACTAACCTTTGAATAATTCAAAATGAAATGTGGCAGCTATTTGATACTTACTCGGCAAAGAGGAGAGATGATTCGACCCATTTTATGAAGAACTTTTCAAACTTCACATGGCAAAATAATAATGAAAGACACCTACAGCCTGGCGTCAAAAATGGCGGATGAAACCACAAGTAAGAAAACACGTTTCATCTGCCCTAGATTTCGGGCCTTCTCACATTTCAGCATGTAAACTCAGCAAACCGCGACCTGGTCATGCGCCATGAGGAGCTGCGCACGGGGTTCTTCTTTTTCACTTATTTCGGCCATTTTTCACAATCGCGTTTTTCCTCAATGAAGGATTTTCACGATTTCCAGTCATTTAAAAACTTTTGATTTAGAATCATTTAAAGTCTATAGTATAGCATTTAAATTTCCCTTTAATATTTCCACGTATTTCTCAATGGTTTATAAATTTCGAAATGCCTTTCCCCAATAATACTTCCCACGTATTTTCCAATGGTTTGTAAATTTCGAAATTCCTTTATTCCCTATGATAAATGTTTTATAATTACCAAATAACTATATAAGTCCATTTTCATTATTTCCAAGGCAAAGTCATTTTAATTTATATATTAAAATGTTATAAATACATTTAGTATTATATTTAAATATAAACTATTATAGTTTTTATTTCACCTTTATTAAAATATATGAATATATCTATATAATATCTTAAATATTAATATAGATATACCAATATATTTCATTATCGATTAAACTATAATAATGTCTATATTAAATATATTTATAAATATATCCACATTTACATTTAAACATATCTATACATGTTTATATTCAATTCTCCAATTACGTGTATTATAGGCCAGTCAGAGTACCCTTAATACACGTAATTGCACAAACATGTATATATACATTTAACTGTAAATTCTAGGCATCAGTATAACTTATCAGTTCACATTTCACATTCAAGGTTCACAGAACAGTAAGTCAGTCAATCAAGTAACACCACTCATAAAGCATAAAGAAGTAATCCAAAACTCCTAAGCCTAAGGATGACTTATTACAACCACTCAAACTGACTCGGTTCCCAAAACCCTCAGTGAAGTGTGTGTATGCTCAACTTGATCAACTTTACTGGTTACTCGACCAAGCCCCTCTCCCGAGTGATGTCTCCCCTCCGCTTGGAGGAATCGTTCCTGTTCCTGCATCCACAGACATACAATCTCGGCAGTTACTTGTTCATAACATCAATAGTATACAAAGCATCTTAAGTTAGAATATCCACAATTCAATACTATGCATGCAACACTCATCAAGGATAACATCGATAGAAGTATCAATCAGATGAAACGATCATTTAAATAGAACTAATTCATTTCGATAACAAAAACATGTTTTATTCATCACAAAGATTCTAACATTACAATCAATTGCCCTATGCAATAGTAGCTATACAATCGGGGTGTAACAGTTTTGAGGTGACCCTTCAGCTTCTCCATAAAAAAAATCCCTTTCTTGCTCTTGGAAATATTTTAATTTTTTAAATATTTCTTCCCTCTTATTTTGGTGTCCAAACTTTAGGGAGTTAATAAACTTTTAATAAAATAATAACCATCTCCAAAGTGGCGTCCCATCCTTAAAATAATTAACTGACTTTAGAAATATTAAATATTTCTTTCATGAGACGTCCTCCCTTTTATGACCACTTTTAAAAAACAACATGAAGTTATTATGCTAGGCCAAGGTCAAAAAAATATTAAAATCATTTATTCACAAATGCACCTCAGAAAGCCAAATTAGGGAAAACTCAACTGCTCTGCTCAAAGTGAAAAGCTTACAATGCTGCTGCCGACTGGAGTCCTGCTAAAAATAGAACTTACTAAAAATAGTAAATTCTGAAAAGTTGCTCCACTCACTTTGCATGTCATACCATTGTGAAGCTCTCAAAAAACCCAGAAAGAACCTGCACTCCAAAACTTGAAACTCCAATGTGCTGACTAAAAATAGCAAGTTCTGGAAAAGGTTGTCTAATGGAGATGCATGTCACACCATTCTGAAGCTCTCCAAAAACCCAGAAAACATCACCGAACATGCATCAGAAACTCATACATGCAAACCCTCAAAACTGCTCCAAAATCCCAATAGCATAGGAAACCCTAAATTTACCTCTAACAAGTCTACGGTCTTTTGGAAATAGGCTATCAGGCATTGAAGGGCGAATGGCAAAAATGGGGACATTACAAGTCATTATTCAATAGAGAGAAATATTCGGCATATCATTTGGTAGAGGTGTGAGAAGTTCAACACTCCTTTGCACATGGTTGCCAATGCACTCAACCCAAAGTGGTATGTATAGAGGCCTAATAGACTTTTCCCCGTTGATGATATGGAGATGAAGAGGAGTTTCATGATAGCCATTAAGAAGATGTACAATACAAAAGAAGTCACATTCATTCGACACGAATGGACCAAACTTTCCAAACTTAAAGGCTACATGAGTTCAGCAAAGATTGTTATGAAGAACTTTGGCACTAGAGAACCCGATGAATTGGTGGTGGTGGAATGGACCTTCATCATTGACACACACACTAGCCATTTGGATTTTAACATAGGTTTGCAATTACTCTATTGCTGAGAGGAAATGGTCTACATTGAATGAGAAGTATGCCACAGCATTTGCACCAAACAAAGAGTTAGATTATCCTTTGTAATTTGTATTTTAAAATTGACAAAAAATATAAATATTTCAATTTATTGATTGTTCAATTGTCAAACTTTGTATTAATTTCAGCTTCTTTTCCTCATATTGTTCACATATATTGGTAAATTGCAAATTCTTTTACTATTTTTTGTAATTAGCCAATAAGCTTTTCCCAGTGGGATTTCAAACCCAAAAGTCTCAATCCCATAAATGTTGTCTTATATTGGAAAAGTTGTCTCATGCCAGGAAATAAAAATGGTGAAAAATATTGGTGAGAATGCTGCGTTACACTTCCATCCACATGATATGTCTATGTAAACAATACCATCATTTTCCTATTAGCACAAACATTACACCTCCTAACAATGTAAGTGCTAGTTAATTTTAATATATTATTATAATAGCTGTCCCCAAAAAAGGGGAAAAATTGCCATCACCAAAATCCATGCCCATGTCCTCCCACACTGAAACTCAAAAATATATTGCTAGAAATGAGCCACCATTACTTGGAAAATTTGCTTCACTGACTGGTCATGTATCTGTACTGTCAATAAGTTGTGTGTGTTACATCCCACCCTAGTGGCTTTAAAAACACTTTTACTTTTTGCTATATGAATGATGAACGCTGCAAATGTTGAGTTACCAGTACATGATTGTAGAAATCTTGTGATTGATTTCCGTTAATGCAATGAAAACATGTGCTATGATCTATTCAGAATGAATAAGTTGTGTTTTGATACCCTAGAAAAGAAAAGTTTACTTTGCAATAATTATGTTGATAGAAGATATGCAATGAAGAATTATCTGGAAGACAGACTAATTTCTCTCTTGTTTGGAGTTGGATGCAGGACACCCGCACCGTGAACCTCAGAAGAGGGAAAGTATCATCTGAGTAGAGAGGTAATGTTGGAAATGCTCTAAAATCGCCATCTAAGTTAGGGTTTGGTCAAGGGATCTCAAAACCCTAGAAGTGTGTAGTATGGAGCCCTGTTTGATGTAAGTCATTCGAGTAATGTTACACCCCGGAAATTGTATAGTTGTAGTATGGAGCCCTGTTTGATGTAAGTCATTCGAGTAATGTTACACCCCGGAAATTGTATAGTTACTATTTTAGTAATCCTTAGAGCATTATGATTGTAAGGAAGGTTTTTAATGAATAAAATGTGTTGAACCTTGCTATCAATTTGAGAATCTTTTTACATGTTATGATTGGCTCATTCTGTATTCTTGATTGATGTTATTCTTGGATAAAGCAATGCATAAAGGAGAGTAATTAGTCTTGTTTTAATTTTGATTTATATATACTGCAAATGTTATGAGCAAGTAACTTCCGTGGTTTTGTGCCAATGGATGCAGGAAGAAGAACTATTCCTCCAAGCGGAGGGGAAACATCACTCAGGAGAGGGGCTTGGTCGAGTAACCAGTAAGTTAATCAAATTGAGCATACACACACTTCACTAAGGGTTTTGGGAACTGAGTCAGATTGAGTTGTCTTAATAAGTCATCCTTAGGCTTAGGAGTTTTGGATTATTTCTGTATGCTTTATGAGTGGTGCTACTTGTTGACTGACTTACTATTTTGTGAGCCTTGAATGTGACATGTGAACTGATAAGTGTGGTATAGACAGGATGTATATGCGTATACATGTACCACTCATATGTGCGTAACAACACGTATGACATGTCGATACATATGTATGATGGGCAATTATTATGCCATACACATGTGTCGACATGGCATACATACGAATACGTATACATGGCTGGCACACCTATAAACATATGTACACTAGCTATAATGTTGTTATAACGTTATATTGATGCCTAGAATTTATAGTTAAATGTATATATACATGTTTGTATAAATAGGTGTATTAAGGGTAAGCTGACTTGCTTTTAATACATGTATTTGGATAATTAGATACAAACATGTATAGATATATTTAAATATAAATATTTGAATGTATTTATATATATATTTAATATAAACGTTATTATAGTTTTACCTAGAATAAAATATATAGATATATCTATAGTAATATTTGAATATTATATAGATATATACATATATTTAAATACAGTAAATAAAACTATAATATGATATATATTTAATATAATGCAAAATATAAATATAATATCTTGTTCATATTTAAATAAACATTACCTTGGAAATAATTAAAATTGACTTGAATAGTCTTTTGGCAAATAAAATGCATTTACCATAAGTAAAGAAAGTATTTTCAACTTCCATAGTCTATTGGGAAAATACGTTTGAAATATCATGAGAATTTAAATGGTATATACTATAGTCTTTTTAAAAGGTTTAAAACAAATAAATTTTAAAAAAAAAAAAACTTTGGCTAAGTGAAAATCGCAGATTTCCTTATGCTGAAAAACGCGAACAGTGGGAAATGGCCGAAATAGTGAATAGAATGAAACCGCACGCAGCTCCTCATGGCGCAAGACCTGGTCGCGATTTTCTGAGACTCCATTCCGTGAATACGTGAGGAGTTACCCGAGGGTTTAAGCCAGATGGCTACGTTTTTACCTTGACATTTTCTTGCTGAGGTTAATCCGCCATTTTAGACACCAGGCTATAGGTGTCAACCCTCCTTTTTATCAAATGAAATTTTGAATTATTCTCCGAACTGCTGGAAGTCGATTCACCTCTTAAAGCTATGAGTAGGTATGGAAATTCGCCACATTTCATTTTGAAATATTCAAAGAGTAGTTATGTCATCTTACATGCCTGCAAGAGTGGAAATTGTTGGGCTGAGGACTCTATAAATAGCCGCCCAGTTCATTCATCAAAGATCATTTCGCAAATTCCAAATTTTCTTTTGAGAGAGCTGCAATTTGTCTCTGCTGTATTCACATGAATTTCCTTTATGTTTTTGCTTAAAACCGAATTCCCTTTGAGAGCCATATTTTAACAATTATGTAGAAGCATTTTGTGAGCAATCTTTTATTGATGTGGAAGCATTTATAAGATAATCATATTCTATCATTGTTGTATTGCATTTGTTGAGAGACATATTCTATCATTGTTGTATTGCATTGGTTGAGAGCCATACTCTGTCATTTTTGTATTGCATTTGTTAGAGCCATATTCTGTCATTGTTGAATAAGCATTTGTTAGAGCCATATTCTGTCATTGCTGAATAAGCATTTGTTTGAGAGGAGTGACACTGAAGAAGGAGGAGAAGTAGCTGCAGACTAGAATCATTTACAGCAAGGAAACAGGCATGTGAAATGTATTAGATTAATTTTGTATGTTAATTGATCTGCTTGAATTAGAATTTGCTCTGTAAAAAGAAGTAAAATAGGAAAACTCTAGAAGAAATTCTGTTGGAATAGAATAGCTTGTTGTTATGAAATAACTTAGGGAAAGCTTGTTTGTGAAAGGTGAAAGGAATGCTGGTTTGTGAAAAGGATAGCTTGTTATTAAGAAATACTTAATTTCTTTGTAAAAGCTTGTTTTTAAGTAAATAGCTTGATTTCATTGAGAATGACTTGTTTATAAAAGGAAACTCCTTCATAAGGGAAAAGCCTGTTTATAGCTTGTTATGGAAGAGTAGCTAGTCCATGTTATAAAAGGAATGTTTGAATTGTTTTTACTTGAATATTGTTTGAATTCCTTATATAAAGGAAAAGAGGAACTAGTTATTAAATACTAGGTCGAGGATGGAACCAGTACCAAAGTAGTCTAAAGCTTTAAAGTTAGTAGGTTAACTAGGAAAAGCTATGTACTCCATGGATAAAGGATTCCATGTTAGGAGTTACCAAAGGGACCCTTGTTGACTGCATTTCAATTCCTGGTTAAGTAGTTTGTTTGAAGGTAGGTTGTCTGAAACAGGATAAATCTCCCTTATGTAGCTATGGAAGTAGAATGTCTAAAGATAGGTAATCTGAAACAAGATATACCTATCTTGTGTAAATCTCTTAGAAAATTGTTGTAGGTTAGTCTGGGATAAAAGATTATCCAAAAGTAAAGGATGATACCTATGCGTAGTGTAAGATAGCCTTAAGTCAAATCGGCCCTGAGTAGTGAATATCATAGACCTTCATTCGAAATATTGAATGTGAATACTTTGGCCAAAGTAGTGGAAGGTACGACATCCACTTAGATGTGAGATAGTTGAGACTACACTGTCAGTTCATTGTGATCCATCATGCTAGTTCGGGATTGTGAAATAGCAAGTTCTAGATGTATAGCACACAGCACTATGCTCAATTGGGTTGTTGCAGCCGGTTACTTTACCAATCTCTTCGTTCGAAGGGAGGGCCATCTATCGAATGATAGATGTGCGGGGGACCGCATTAACAGCCCGTGGTACCCCATCTTTGGGTAATTAAAAAATTTCTAACATTTCACTTCAAACATATAAATGTAACAAGTAACAAAGACATTGCAATAAAATTCTTCCTTTCTTTATTGATAAATACATGCAAGTTACAATATATATTTCCACATGAATTCCATTTTCATGGTAAATATAAATCAAAGTACAACATACATAGCTCAAAAGCTTTTTGCACAAATAGTAGTAAGATGGTCCAGGTTTCCTTCCTTTCAAATTTTGGTGTATCTGTCGCCTGCTGTGGAGGAGAAACATCACTCAGGCGCTTTTCCGCCAACCACAGACTGTAAATACGGTCCCCCGCACATCTATCATTCGATAGATGGCCCTCCCTTCGAACGAAGAGATTGGTAAAGTAACCGGCTGTGACAACCCAACTAAGCATAGTCTTGTGTCCTATACATCTAGAACTTGCTATTTCACAATCCCGAACTAGCATGATGGATCACAATGAACTGACAGTGTAGTCTCAACTATCTCACATCTAAGTGGATGTCGTACCTTCCATTACTTTGGCCAAAGTATTCACATTTAGTACTTCGAATGAAGGTCATCTAACATATACACTACTCAGGGCCGATTTGACTTATGGCTATCTTACACTACGCATAGGTATCGTCCTTTACTTTTGGATAATCTTTTATCCCAAACTAACGTACAACACTTTCTCAAAGATTTACACAAGATAGGTATATCCTATTTAAGATTACCTACGTTTAGACATTCTACTTCCATAGCTACATAAGGGAGGTTTATCCTGTTTCAAACAACCTACCTTCAAACAAACTACTTAACCAGGAATTGAAATGCAGTCAACAAGGGTCCCTCTGGTAACTCCTAACATGGAATCCTTTATCCATGGAGTACATAGCTTTTCCTAGTTAACCTACTAACTTTAAAACTTGAGACTACCTCGGTACTGGTTCCATCCTCGACCTAGTATTTAATATCTAGTTCCTCTTTTCCTTTATATAAGGAATTCAAACAATATTCAAGTAAAAACAATTCAAACATTCCTTTTATAACATGGACCAGCTATTCTTCCATAACAAGCTATAAACAGGCTTTTCCTTTATGAACGAGATTCTTTTTATAAACAAGTCATTCTCAATGAAATCAAGCTATTCTAATGAAATCAAGCTATTCTAATGAAATCAAGCTATTTACTTAAAAACAAGCTTTCACAAAGAAATTAAGTATTTCTTAATAACAAACTATCCTTTTCACAAACCAACATTCCTTTCACCTTTCACAAACAAGCTTTCCCTAAGTTATTTCATAACAACAAGCTATTCTATTCCAACAGAATTTCTTCTAGAGTTTTCCTATTTACTTCTTTTTACAAAGCAAATTCTAATTCAAGCAGATCAATTAACATACAAAATTAATCTAATACATTTCACATGCCTGTTTCCTTGCTGTAAATGATTCCAGTCTGCAGCTACTTCTCCTCCTTCTTCAGTGTCACTCCTCTCAAACAAATGCTTATTCAGCAATGACAAAATATGGCTCTAACAAATTCTTATTCAGCAATGACAGAATATGGCTCTAACAAATGCAATACAGAAATGACAGAGTATGGCTCTCAACCAATGCAATACAACAATGATAGAATATGGCTCTCAACAAATGCAATACAGCAATGATAGAATATGATTATCTTATAAATGCTTCCACAGCAATAAAAGATTGCTCACAAAATGCTTCTACAGAATTGTCAAAATATGGCTCTCAAAGGGAATTCGTTTTTAAGCAAAAACAGAAAGGAAATTTGTGTGAATACAGCAAAGACAAATAGCAGCTCTCTCAAAAGAAAATTCAGAATTTGCAAGATGATCTTTGATGAATGAACTGGGCGGCTATTTATAGAGCCCTCAGCCCAACAATTTCCACTCTTGCGGGCATGTAAGATGACAGAACTACTCTTTGAATATTTCAAAATGAAATGTGGCGAATTTCCATACTTACTCATAGCTTTAAGAGGTGAATCGACTTCCAGCAGTTTAGAGAATAATTCAAACTTTCATTTCATAAAAAGGAGGGTTGACACCTACAGCCTGGCATCTATAATTGCGGATTAACCTCAGCAAGAAAATGTCAAGGTAAAAACGCAGCCATATGGCTTAAACCCTCGGGTAACTCCTCACGTATTCACGGAATGGAGTCTCAGAAAATCGCGACCAGGTCTTGCGCCATGAGGAGCTGCGCGTGGTTTCATTCTATTCACTATTTCGGCCATTTCCCACTGTCCGTGTTTTTCAGCATAAGGAAATCTGCGATTTTCACTTAGCCAAAGTTTTTTTTTTTTTAAATGTATTTGTTTTAAACCTTTTAAAAAGACTATAGTATTTACCATTTAAATTCTCATGATATTTCAAACGTATTTTCCCAATAGACTATGGAAGTCGAAAATACTTTCTTTACTTATGGTAAATGCATTTTATTTGCCAAAAGACTATTCAAGTCAATTTTAGTTATTTCCAAGGTAATGTTTATTTAAATATGAACAAGATATTATATTTATATTTTCCATTATATTAAATATATATCATATTATAGTTTTATTTACTGTATTTAAATATATGTATATATCTATATAATATTTAAATATTACTATAGATATATCTATATATTTTATTCTAGGTAAAACTATAATAACTTTTATATTAAATATATATATAAATACATTCAAATATTTATACTTAAATATATCTATACATGTTTGTATCTAATTATCCAAATACGTGTATTACAGGCAAGTCAGCTTACCCTTAATACACCTATTTATACAAACATGTATATATACATTTAACTATAAATTCCAGGCATCAATATAACGTTATAACAACATTATAGCTAGTGTGCATATGTTTATAGGTGTGCCAGCCATGTATACGTATCCGTATGTATGCCATGTCAACACATGTGTTTGGCAAAATAATTGCCCATCATACATTTGTATCAACATGTCATACATGTTGTTACATACATATGAGTGGTACATGTATACGCATATACATCCTGTCTATACCACACTTATCAGTTCACATTTCACACTCAAGGCTCACAGAACAGTAAGTCAGTCAACAAGTAACACCACTCATAAAGCATAAAGAAGTAATCCAAAACTCCTAAACCTAAGGATGACTTATTAAGACAACTCAATCTGACTCAGTTCCCAAAACCCTTAGTGAAGTGTGTGTATGCTCAATTTGATTAACTTTACCGGTTACTCGACCAAGCCCCTCTCCCGAGTGATGTCTCCCCTCCGCCTGGAGGAATAGTTCTTGTTACTGCATCCATTGGCACAAAACCACGGCAATTACTTGCTCATAACATTTGCAATATATATAAATCAAAAATAAAACAAGACTAATTACTCTCCTTTATGCATTGCTTTATCCAAGAATAACATCAATCAAGAATACAGAATGAGCCAATCATAACATGTAAAAAGATTCTCAAATTGATAACAAGGTCCAACACATTTTATTCATTCAAAACCTTCCTTACAATCAAAATGCTCTAAGCATTACTAAAATAGTAACTATACAATTTCCAGGGTGTAACATACTCCCCCCCCCTTATGATTCATTGTCCTCGATGACCAAAGGTATTATTCAAAGCATAAAATCCTAACACTACATTTATTCTTCATTCTTGAAAGTTTCAAGACCGTTTGAATGGTGTAATTTGGACATCAGCTTGTTTTAATATTATATTTAATATAAATGTTATTATAGTTTTACCTAGAATAAAATATATAGATATATCTATAGTAATATTTAAATATTATATAGATATATACATATATTTAAATAAGGTAAATAAAACTATAATATGATATATATTTAATATAATGGAAAATATAAATATAATATCTTGTTCATATTTAAATAAACATTACCTTGGAAATAATTAAAATTGACTTGAATAGTCTTTTGGCAAATAAAATGCATTTACCATAAGTAAAGAAAGTATTTTCGACTTCCATAGTCTATTGGGAAAATACGTTTGAAATATCATGAGAATTTATATGGTAAATACTATAGTCTTTTTAAAAGGTTTCAAACAAATACATTTAAAAAAAAAAACTTTGGCTTATTGAAAATCGCAGATTTCCTTATGCTGAAAAACGCAGACAGTGGGAAATGGCCGATATAGTGAATAGAATGAAACCGCGCGCAGCTCCTCATGGCGCAAGACCTGGTCGCGATTTTCTAAGACTCCATTCCGTGAATACGTGAGGAGTTACCCGAGGGTTTAAGCCAGATGGCTGCGTTTTTACCTTCACATTTTCTTGCTGAGGTTAATCCGCCATTTTAGACGCCAGGCTATAGGTGTCAACCCTCCTTTTTATCAAATAAAAATTTGAATTATTCTCTGAACTGCTGGAAGTCGATTCACCTCTTAAAGCTATGAGTAAGTATGGAAATTCGCCACATTTCATTTTGAAATATTCAAAGAGTAGTTCTGTCATCTTACATGCCTGCAAGAGTGGAAATTGTTGGGCTGAGGACTCTATAAATAGCTGCCTAGTTCATTCATCAAAGATCATCTTGCAAATTCCGAATTTTCTTTTGAGAGAGCTGCTATTTGTCTTTGTTGTATTCACACGAATTTCCTTTCTATTTTGCTTAAAAATGAATTCCCTTTGAGAGCCATATTTTGACAATTTTGTAGAAGCACTTTGTGAGCAATCTTTTATTGCTGTGGAAGCATTTATAAGATAATCATATTCTATCATTGTTGTATTGCATTTGTTAAGAGCCATATTCTATCATTGTTGTATTGCATTGGTTGAGAGCCATACTCTGTCATTTTTGTATTGCATTTGTTAGAGCCATATTCCGTCATTGCTGAATAAGCATTTGTTAGAGCCATATTCTGTCATTGCCGAATAAGCATTTGTTTGAGAGGAGCGACACTGAAGAAGGAGGAGAAGTAGCTGCAGACTAGAATCATTTACAGCAAGGAAACAGACATGTGAAATGTATTAGATTAATTTTGTATGTTAATTGATCTGCTTGAATTAGAATTTGCTTTGTAAAAAGAAGTAAAATAGGAAAACTCTAGAAGAAATTCTGTTGGAATAGAATAGCTTGTTGTTATGAAATAACTTAGGGAAAGCTTGTTTGTGAAAGGTGAAAGGAATGCTGGTTTGTGAAAAGGATAACTTGTTATTAAGAAATACTTAATTTCTTTGTAAAAGCTTGTTTTTAAGTAAATAGCTTGATTTCATTGAAAATGACTTGTTTATAAAAGGAAACTCCTTCATAAGGGAAAAGCCTGTTTATAGCTTGTTATGGAAGAGTAGCTAGTCCATGTTATAAAAGGAATGTTTGAATTGTTTTTACTTGAATATTGTTTGAATTCCTTATATAAAGGAAAAGAGGAACTAGTTATTAAATACTAGGTCGAGGATGGAACCAGTACCAAAGTAGTCTAAAGCTTTAAAGTTAGTAGGTTAACTAGGAAAAGCTATGTACTCCATGGATAAAGGATTCCATGTTAGGAGTTACCAAAGGGACCCTTGTTGACTGCATTTCAATTCCTGGTTAAGTAGTTTGTTTGAAGGTAGGTTGTCTGAAACAAGATAAACCTCCCTTATGTAGCTATGGAAGTAGAATGTCTAAAGATAGGTAATCTGAAACAGGATATACCTATCTTGTGTAAATCTCTTAGAAAATTGTTGTAGGTTAGTCTAGGATAAAAGATTATCCAAAAGTAAAGGATGATACCTATGCGTAGTGTAAGATAGCCTTAAGTCAAATCGGCCCTGAGTAGTGAATATGATAGATGACCTTCATTCGAAATACTGAATGTGAATACTTTGGCCAAAGTAGTGGAAGGTACGACATCCACTTAGATGTGAGATAGTTGAGACTACACTGTCAATTCATTGTGATCCATCATGCTAGTTCGGGATTGTGAAATAGCAAGTTCTAGATGTATAGGACACAGCACTATGCTCAGTTGGGTTGTCGCAGCCGGTTACTTTACCAATCTCTTCGTTCGAAAGAAGGGCCATCTATTGAATGATAGATGTGCGGGAGACCACATTAACAGTCCGTGGTTGGCGGAAAAGCACCTGAGTGATGTTTCTCCTCCACAGCAGGCGACAAATACACCAAGATTTGAAAGGAAGGAAACTTGGACCATCTTACTACTATTTGTGCAAAAGCTTTTGAGCTATGTATGTAATTGTTTTACTTTTGTACTCTAATTTATATTTACAATGAAAATGGAATTCATGTGGAAATATATATTGTAACTTGCATGTATTTATCAATAAAGAAAGGAAGAATTTTATTGCAATGTCTTTGTTACTTGTTACATTTATATGTTTGAAGTGAAATGTTAGAAAAATTTTAATTACCCAGTTTGGGGGTTGTTACATGTGGAGCCCTGTTTGATGTAAGTCCTTCGAGTAATTCTAGGAAGTGGTTTCACCGTCAGTGGTATTAGGGTTTCGTAAACCAATTTATTTTCCTACGTTCTTCTGTCGTTGAATTTAACCTACTTTTTGGCTCTGGAATTCGTTGGTAGGATATTATTACCTGTTGAGTTGAAATTGCACCTATTAGCTTAACTATATATATCTATAAATATTAACATATATAATATTATTCATTCTTCAAGAGAATATAGTGACGTCACATGATAACACCCAATGGCATTGTAAAAATATATATATAAATAACCTTTTTAAAGTAGAAAGATTAATGCTAAAATACACAGGTATTAAGTTGAATTACGTTTTATTCAAAATGAATATTTATAAAATTTAAAGGGCGGAAGTTATAATTTATCTCCACCAAGTTTGTTGAAGTAAAGAATTGGATATTAGATATGTAAATTTTAACCTTCTTTTGGAACGAAGGAGGTGGGCCATTTTGAGTTGGCTGACCTTTATTTTGCAGCCATTTTTATATTTAATATATAAATATATGTATCATATTGCCATAATCTGGATTGTAGGTTGAAGTCGTGCTTTAAGGTTCCTTAAATTTAGCCACAAGAGTGGCATAACACCAAGAGATGATTTATTATATCATCTGCCACCTTGAAATGAGGATTTGGGGATTTTCTTCATCATGGGATGAAGCGCGATTTTCTAGAAGAGAGGGGGTGCGAGAAAAATTGGGAGGTGGTTATCTAACCACCCAGGGTAATATCGACCCTTTAGTTTTGGGAATATCATTCTCACAAGAGAGAACATACGCTTGGGTGGCTGGGAAGAAAAACAAATAAACGAGAGAAGATTGTTGGTTGGAAGGTGTGAGGAGAATAGACGTAGCTGTAATAAGTAAGCTCCAAGAGACCGAATTTCCATATAAGAGAAGGGGTCTTTAGGCGTCTAAAGCAAGGTTGGAGTTACCAAGGAAGCATTCAAGTTAGCAAGGAAGCATGTCAGAGTTCTCATCATTAGCTAAATCTGATTCCAGAATTCCTCTCAAGCACGTATTGCTTTGAGCTAATTTATTTCTGAAATTAAGTGCTCTAGATTCGAGAAACATCCTTTGGTATGTAGCTGCATACATTTTCAGATTTATCATTTATGTCTTCTAGCAAATGAAAGATTGGTTGCTGCGTGCATTTCTTCCCTCTTTCAATCTAGGCGATTCTTGGTGAAGAATAAAACTCAGAAATATTCTTGCGGCATGTATATTAATCTGTTTTACCAGATATCTCTCTTTTGTTGCTTAAAATTTGTTGTACAGTGTATTAACATGATCTATAGAAAACTAGAGAGAACTTATCCTTAAGTTGCTCCTAATAAAGATTGACAAGAAATCGAATGTTAAGCTGATCAAGTACTGTTTGAGAATAAAGATTGAAATTCGATTAATGAAAACAAAAGAACTATATGCAATTCGATTTTATGTATATATACCTGATTTTGATCAGATACCAAATGGTGCCATGCCATGCATGCCATATGGTTGAACTAGCATGTGTTAAGTGTCATGTGAGCACTAAATCAATCTTGTAGTCTAGACAAGTTTATGTTTGCCTTCTCTTTCTAAAAAGAAACTTAAATTTTTCTCTATTAGGAGTATTTAAGTAAAACCCTAGCATCATGCTTGTTGAACACACATGGTAGGAAGCCAGAAAAGAGCGTCGCGTTGGAAGTCCTAGTTCTTGAATGTTAGTCACACATGGCAAGTAGCCAAGAGAGGTGTGTCTTGTTGAATAACCTTAACTAGGTTTAGAGAATATGCCCTAGGACAGGTGTCCTTGGTAAGAGTAAAGGGCGGAGAGAAAGTCTCTCGGAAGCCCTAGATTAGTTGAGTATTCCAAGTCGAGCAGGGTGGGTGAGTGAAATATTCTCTCTCAATTTTTTCTTTTTTTTTAGTGAACATTTACAATAGAATCAATCACCCGTTAAGGTTAGCGTAACCCAAAACGTACAAGAAATAACTCTAACCAAGAATGTGCCCTCAAACCACTTAAGGAGGAGGGGCGGGCATATGGTCAGATAATCCCTAGGATCTACTGAAACAATGAGTACGAGATTACATTGAAAGAGAGATATTAAACTCGACACCAAGAATGTGCACTCAAGATCCTTTGACAGGCGAGGTGCTAACATATGGTGGAGTACTACTATTGAATTGAAATGAAACTAGGCAGAGAACCAGCCAAAGAACTTTCCACGCTACCACCAAACAGTGGGGGGAAAAGATTACAAAATTAATACTTCTTCTTCTGCGGCAAGCATCCACTGAAGAGTGGGGATTCGCCACTTGAAAGTGGGCATGAAAGAGATTACAAAACAGATTATCCACACTAGCGATATACCATCCAGGCGTGCTTAATGTGAAGTTAATTAAATAATGCAACAAATGCTAAAACTAAAACAATACTACTGTTAACAATTTGAACAAATAAGAAAGTTGCAAATTACATTGTTTTTCACCATTTTCCAAAGCACCACGTTATACAATGTTTCCAAGTTAGAATATAATAAGAAGTGAAGAAAGGAGATGGAAACAGCAAATGAATTGTTTCTATCTCAGAAATCTGCAATTCTGGAAATGACAATCAGCAACTACAGAAATTCATAAAATATTCATAACTCAACCAAAATACCACCAATTGCGTGCAACCAAAGGCTATGATCAACTGGAAGCTAGGCGCCCCTGCTGAGATGAAGAAATAGCCTCAAAACACCAATATTTATTTATGACACACATCCCAATGCAAACAGGAAAGTATGGCCCTCCTTGAGGGGCGATTTTTCTCTTTAAAAAACCACACTTCAAATTAAATTCTGGAAATTGGTGAGAATGGTCACCCAGACTTTAGAGATAGATAGACCAAATACCCAAAACAAAACAAAATTCATACAAACAGCTGTGAGTGAATTCAACTTTCAGCTGTGCAAACAGCAACTGCAAAAACCAGGAAAAACTCCAAAATTCCACCTTGAAGCTCTATCTGCTAGTCTGGATGAGAAGCAACAACAATTCAATAAGGTGTTATCTTGCAAACACAAAATTGAGATAGGTACTAGGAGGTCAGCATTCCTCGAGTGCAAAATGAGAAATCATTTCGACAACATAAATTTAGCAAAATATCAGATAACCAAATGTTGGAGCCAAGCCTCATTTTTAAAGGAAGAGAGAAGACTGTTCAAATCCCAGAGATGGTACGCCAAAAGCCATCACACATTCTTTTTCAAAAAAAATATAATCCTTCACTAAAATGCGTCCCACTTGAGACAAGGAAGAATTAATAAAAACCTTTTTTAATTCCCTTCATGAGGCGCCACCCTTAAAGCCCCTCTTTTAACACAACTTGAAGTTAATGCCTTAGGCCAAGGGGTCAACTGCAAATTAGAACAATTTGCCTTTTTAATGAAGAAATGCATTAAATAATATTTTTCAAAAGGCCAAGGCTTAGTTCTGAATAACTGCTCCAGATGACGTGATGGACTAAAAGCTGACAATTGCTAACTGCCAAAAATAGTATTTATATAAATAGTAAATATTGAGGAACGACCACAAAACCTCCAAAACTGGAACCCTTTGATTCACCTCAATGAGCCTACAGGATTCCAAAATAGGCTGATAAGCCACTGACAGGATTACTGCCAAAAAAGGAACATTACAGTGAGTCTGTACAGTAGTACAAGCTATGGCCATAGTAGGTGCAGGTGCCTCTGACTACACTTAGTACTCACATGTAACCCAGATACCTAACTAGCCAGAGTTGCCTGCTTAGTAGGAAGGAATCCTTAGTAGCAAGGTAGAGTCAGTTAGGTAAGGTTTTCACCACCAGAGCTCAAATGATTGTTTCAAGGGTTTTCCAACTTTACCTTTCATAAGAAGGGAAGGTGTGCGAGGGATTGCACATGTCCATGGTTGGTGGAAAAGCACTCAGATGATGGTTTCCCTCACTTGCAGATGGCGAGCCGAGTCTTGGAAGACGCAAAACCAGATGAGGGTTTCTAATCTCTTACCTTAATTCTCTTGCTTAGTACTTGAATTTATGAAATTAGTTATGTACAAGTTCTTATGTAGAGAACAATCTTACTTGATGTTATGTAGCAGAAGATGCATTTTGCTATTTTGTAAAAAATGAAATACTCTATTGAATGAGATGTTTTATCTATTTTCAAGTTCCAATGCAATGTGGAACTAACAGTGTGCCACTAACAGGTCAAAAGTTCACCCCATCAATTGGTCCAGGGTCAATTATGTCATCTAATTTAATAGTATTCTAACCCTCCATTGCTTGCAAGGCTGAATCTTGCAATGAAAGCATGAAAACACTAGCTTTTGATTATTCTTAACCATTCATGTCTTCTTTGAAATCAAAACCTTCAAAAATACAATCCAAATGCACAGTTGTAGAGCATGTCTTCTCCTTAAGGGTTTGTACATGTTAAATATGGTCTTTATTCTTTGACACTACTGTAGAATGAAATGGTGTATTGTACATCTTCAACAATGTGCAAATTTCATGAGTCTTCAAAGTGTTCATATCATTTTTTATTGACATTACCAACATATTCCAATTTCACTTCTAATTCAATACCATTATCTTTCCAGGCCTTGATTCCCTCCATTTGTTGTTCATATTCCAGTTTCCTCTTAAAGAATTGACTTTGAAACTTGTTACTTCTCTATATCCACCTTGAATCCATCAATCATATTAAAAAAAAATTGTGATTAGGCAGCAATATTGGACAATTGGAAGACTGTTGTCTGCGAACATTCATCAGAAGTACTTTTACATTAACATCTCTCCAAATAATTTGGGTATTCACCACATATGTAAATCAGGAAGATTGAGATATAATCTCCCTTGCTTTGTATAATATGCTTATTCCTTTTGTTAGAGGTTTCATTCTAGAGTTCCATGGCATGACCAAAAATACAACACCATGTAAATGAAAGATTTCAATTTATCAAAAACTAAAAAAGACATATAAGAGGAATTATGAAGCTAGGACCATCATAAATCCAAGAATTCCTTAGCCGTTGTAGGATTTGTCACTACTCATGAAAGTGGACAAAGAAGGATATCGGGAGCACTAAAATGAGAAGGAAAATTTTGTACTTTGTGTTCTTTTCCTCAAGGACATCAATTTTCTCCTCAACCTTTTGCAAAAAGGTTCTTGGAATTTTTGAGCTTATATTTTTAGTTCTAGCAGTCTTCATTAGCAGTTCTACAGATCTTTCTCATCAACAAATTTCTTGAATTTTGCAAAAGCAAATTACTAGATAAAGGGTCTTTGAACACTTCCCAACAATGAAGATTTTCTCATAAGTACAGAAGTAGATATAACGATACAAATTGTGTAACCACTAATTTTTTAAGAATCATCATCACAAGAATTTGCTTATCATGCAATTGCAAGCTTCGTCTCCTCACAAATAAAGAGAAAATTACTCTCATGTGTGTTATAGGTTACTTCATTGTGTGCCATTTGAACTTGTGTGATATCGCTTGCCAGACCTCGATTTTTATAGATTCACCACTTCCCATCTTGACCTCATTGCCTCTATCGCCTTCCTTATTGCAATAGAAAAAGTGCCTTCTCGTGACTTTCAAGTTGCTCAAAGTAATTATTCCATTGTCAAAGCCAAGTGCTCAGTTTCTTTAATCAGGAGGATCCCAACAGGGGTAATTATTTTCATGGGTACCATAGAAAGTTTGAAACATTAAGCATTGAATTACAAATTAATAAATTAGTCAAAGGAAGAATAGAATTGGTTTTTAAACAAGCATTCTTTATTACTTCTATATATGAAAATAGGCAAATACAATCCAGAAAGTCTATTTCTTCTTCTCTATTCCACAAATAACAAGTGCGCTAAATACAAAGATCTAAAATCTATGACATACTAAAACACTAGGAAAGAGCTAACTCTTCCACCATTTCCATTGATTTATTAACAAAATTCAAAATTCAGACACCATTGGCTTTGTCACATATGCATGTTCATGTAATAGCCACCCTAGATTTTTTTTTAAATATAACAAAATGGAAATGAGATACAAGCAACTTCCTTTCCAATTTCTATTCACTTAGATTCTAGAGTGGGCAAGGTGAGAGCATATGGTGTTCAAGATTATAATTAAATTGAAAGCAACAATTGAAGGGAAAGCATCAAGTGGCAAGCTAGCCAATACCACTTATTCAATAGGAATTACAAAACGCTTCCAATTTTCAGTGGGAAAGCTTATACAATATTGGAAACAAAATTCAAGCTTCTTCCACTTATCCTATGGTGAGCGAGTACAAACATGAATAACAACTCTTCCACTTTTCAGTGGTGAGTGATTACAATAAACCACTTATTCAGTGGAGTAATATCAGCATATCAAAATTTAAACCCACTAGTGGTACTACCATCCAGTGTTACAATATAGATGCATAGAAAATGAAAAGCTTTTCAACGGTATAACCATATGAAGCCTTACAAGATTGTGCATATGCCAAAGTAACATCCAATAACTGCTGATATGAGTGCTGATGTAAAATAGAACTGTTGTAACACCCCAAAAAGAATCAAAAATCATGTACAAACCCTCCCAGCTTGAAACAATAACAATATACCTTGATTATTGATGATTAATATGCTGGTACATGTCTGATTACACTCTAAGAACATGCAGCAACATGTCTGATCAGCAAAAAAGATACCCAGAAGTCTCTCCAACACTTATCTAACAAACACCCAAGCTGCAACTCCACTGGAAACACTTCAAAATCACTCCAAAACATGTCCAAACATGAGATATGGAAAGGTATATCAGTCTGATATAAATTTCAGACACACACAAGTCTCAAACAGAATATTTCTATTGCTGGTACGGTAGGTAAAACAACAATAAATAGCAGCAAACTCCTCATATAACCCTTTCTCCACCAAAATAATGCATTGAAATTGGTAACTAGGATGGGGCGACTCCACACCAAGTGAAATGTCTCACAAAACCTAGGCACTTCCAACACCCTCCCAAGGATGTACAGCTCAGCATGATCAAGAGTACAACATCCTCCAACAATACGGCCTGCAAAGGATTTATTTGCCACCAAGAAATAGCAAATAATGTTCAATCAAAACCTTTATAACTACTACAAGCTATACGGCTAGGTTGAAGGGTATGGCCAGCCAAATCTCCTCTTCAAATCGCCTCAAGCACACATAAATAAAAACTCTGAAAACTGAAAGTATTTGCACCATAAATCTGCAATTCAAACTCTGCAAAAATCTTCATCTCAGCAACCCAGAATCTGAAACTTCAATTTGAAGCACAATGGTGCTGTATGAAATCACTCAACTAGCTAGGGGGGGTTTCATCCCCGAAACCAACAACTCTAAGAGGGTTTTCGTCCTCAAAAAGTTTTGGAAGAACTCAAATTCATTCCAACAACCTAACAATATCATTTATCAAGTCTATCTTTCAAATGAGCCCAAAACCTCCTTATATAACTTTTTGGAGGGAAATATTCATTTTTAAAATATAATAATTCTCTTTTTCCCTCACAAAGACCTTTTAGGAAAAATAAGATTACTTTTCATGAGAAAAGATCCCCAAGCCTAGGTGTCCAACTTAAAATATAACTTAACACCTTTCCAACGAGCTATTACACTAAGTTGTTTTTTTATTATTTCCCAACATTAGACATACTTAAGTGAATTAATTAAATAATAACTCGATAGCTTATCAAAGTTGTGGAAAGCACTGAAACTACATTGGAATCAAACTTCGATTGCACCAAGATGATACTAAAGATGCAAGATGATGATCAAAGCCAACTGAGTGACTAAAAATAGATAAGCTCTCCAAGAAGTTTGGAGAACACCCCAAGTGTTGAAAATCACTTCTAAAAGTGGCATAATGATCCATATTGCCAACTAAGCTCATTTCCAGGAACCAAAGTCACTGCTAACCAACCCTAAGCACTCCAAAAAGTTTGAAGTTCTCCCCAACTCACTAAGAAGCTTATGGGAAAACTCAGAAACTAGGTAAAAGCTCACAAATCAATATTGCTAAAAATGGGGCATTGCAGTTTGTCACAGTACTCTAGATAAATCTTCAACTTAATTTCCTAAAAAACATGTATTTCCTCAGCAAGGTCACCTTTCGTGGGCAATCTAGGTAGGTAAGCAAAATCCTTAAACCAATTATTGTCATCATCCCTCCCATAAATTGAAGTAGACTATTGTCACTAAATATCTTAGTTTTCCACAATTCCATGAAATTTAGGTATCGTAACAACTAATACATCATATGCTCTTTTTGCTTCATTAATCTGACAGAAGCTTGCCCAACTGTTCTTGGCGAATTGAACTTGGACCTTTGTTGTGATAATACTCCATCTTTACCACTCCATCATGCCATTGGAATTATTTAAATTTATTTTATGAATTTGTAAATATTTTTAACTTACCAAGTCTCAAGTCTGAATCAAAACTTTGCACTTCTGAGTTTTTGCAAGTCCCTAAAAGGCCACTCCAGTGAATTATCAGACAAACCTAGCTCAAGTATCTATAAGCATTTGTGAAATTCTAGGTTTAATCCCTTGTTGAATTCTCATAATCAAGCGAGCACTCCAATCTGCCACCCATGACATTAACCCCGTCAGTCTCACAAACATCAGAGCCACAAAATGGTTTGCCTAGATATACCATTCAATGCACAGCCACTTCACAATTGACTCACGAACCCAGCCCCATAAAGATCCCTTGAGAGTAGACAACTCTCTTCACATAAGTGATAAAAGAAATCACACCCATTTGAGATCAGCGATTTTAGGACGAAGACTAGGACTCTCCAGATGATAGTTTCTCGATATTGTTAGAGTACTTGAGAGAATAGGCTGGACCCTTGATGAGGTTTCTGCATATATTGCTCTTTGTGCAATGTTTGCACCGTGATTGACCCCACTGGGAGTTTTACTATCAAGGACATATGTCAGCAGCAGGAGCCTAAAATCATTTCCATTCAAGAGGTTGAGACCTGGATTTTTTCCTTCAAATGGTGTCAAATAATATTTGACCCAACAATATCCAATCGACCACATCTCACCCAAAGGAACATGGTGGGAGCACTATTTTAGGCATTTATCTAAGCTTTAGTGGATCGAGGCCAAAATCCCTCTCATTGTGTTGTGTTGGTTGTCTTTGATTTAGACAAGCCTTATGCATGATCTCATTAATATCTATGCATCTAACAATGCAGTTGAGTGAGTTGAGATAGAGTGGTGGACTGTCAAATGATTACCAAAACCACGTAGGTTAATGTTCAAAGATTTCAATACGGTCAAATATCCAAAAGATAAAGAAGGCCTACTTCCTTGATGTGTTTGGCACGTGCCAAACATGGTTTTACATGAGGAATTAATGGTAGTTACATGACCAAAATAATTGAAAAGGACTCGACTCCACCATGTCCTAGTTCATATTGTCAAACCTCTAGTAGGGATCCGAATCAATTTTGTAAAACCTAGACAGAGGTATTTTGTGAAACCAAAAAACCTTCAAGTTTGGAGACAATTCAATTAGGCCAATTAAAGTCATCCTTAATGCAGTTTTGTCAATCCCCTGATTTCTTTGATATTTCTTGGCATTTTATTGCATCCAAGGTGACTCATGGTCAACTATTTATTAACACCTATTTTAAGAAAAACACAGGGTTTCTTAAACATATTGTTAGGGCTCAATCCAAAGGTATGTCAGGAAGGATCCCTTGGTGGTGTGGAGTTCTCATACATTACTTCCTGTATCAAACACTTAAGTAACTAAGCAGCTTCTATTCGTTGAAGATCAAACTTTCTTTTGATTGAAGAATTTGGGAGATTAATGAATCAGAAAGAGAATAATCCCCTTTATTCAAATTATTAGGCCCAAGCAACCCCTCTTTAGCAAAACTTAAAAACTTTTGAGACTTACACAACAAAAGATGCACAACTATGTACAAAAACACACTGGTTCAAATTCAAAGATGGGGAATCCAGGTTGGTAGTTGGACATAAATAAATATTATGCAATTGGCCTGGAAATTGTTAGATAGCTTTATGTTTTTTTTACTTTTGTCATATTTTTCGTAAGGCTAATTGTTTAGCTAATAGACTCTCTAACTTCGCTATAGATGGAGCTCATGAATATCAAATAAATAACAATTTGGAGATATGTGGCAATATTTCGCTCATTAAAATTGAAGATGAGGAACATGCTAGTGGCACCCCTAAGTACTCACCTCAAGTGAAAAGGCCTAGATTGTAAAGGCTTAATTAAGCATTCGCAATCATTATCGTTTACTTACTAACAGTTTGTTTGTGCAGATGGTATAAATCATACTTAATATCAGAAGCATAACACCGCAAAAAATCGCGATTTTGAAAAAAATTGGGGGTGCAACCAAAAAATCGCAAAATTTTGAAAAAGTCATTGACCGAAGTTGGTCAACAATTTTAATACGATATAAACTAGAAAAAATTGTGTTTAAAACTGCAAAAAAATGTAACCCTAACTACGTGCCACTATAACCCTAAAAAATGCAGGAAGTATCTATTTATTGGTCGCCGTTCACAATGCCATTCACACAAACGCGATTCAAAGGACATTCATAGTCGATTTTCCAAATGTGGTTGAGAAGGCGTGATTGAGATGATTTTTTTGATGCGATTCAAAGGTCTAAAGATGGCATTCAGAGACGCCTTAAAGGAAAATCTTCACTTCAGGTAGGCCTTTTTTGTCCATCCACCATGTCTAAGTTACCCTGCGCTTGAATGGTTTGGTGTTTTTATTTACAATGTTTACCTATTTACCGTGTTTCCCAAATTTTCACCTATTTACAATGTGTATTTATTCAGAGATTTTTACAATGTTTACAGTGTATTTAGTCAAAATTTTACCTGCTTACCATGTTTCCCAAATAGTTTAGTTAAAGCCCTCCTTGCCTAATAATTCAGTAACCAAATAAAATATTAGTTAGGAAGATAAGTGACAGTTATTAAAAATTGAAGAATTAATTCAAACTGATAAATTAATAATAGTTATAACCTTCATTGCTTTGAAATATGCAAATCCTGGCATTTTTATTGGAATGGATATACTCCTACAAAATCACAAAATGTAGGAGCCATTTATTTCTTCTGTTGAGATACCCAAAAGTTGATTTGCCATCAAACTGATTTCTAGCTGCATACCATACATAAGTTTACTGTTACCCAATCGAACAAATTCAAGAATGATTTCTTTCAGCTAAAAAAAAAGATTGAAACCAAATGCAGTATACTTGCCTTTCTACACTCATCTTCAAAAAACATCTTTCTATCTTTCCATGTATTCATTGTCCTTTGTAGAATGACTTGAATATCTATATTGAAATTGTTTTCCACCTTCTTTGAAGTCATGAGATTTATGGTAATGCTATGAAGTTTCCTATGGTCTCCATGTATAGCAGTCAAACCTTTCTTTCCTACCCAGTCTCTAAAAGATTGTGGATAGCCTGCCTTGAACAGCTGACCTTCATTTTGTAAGATTGTAAGAGTATTTTTAGATTTGTGTGTGATGATTATTGTGATTTTTGTAATGAAATGTAAATTACTGAATGTTCATATTGAAAATGAAAATCTGACTTCTGTTAAAATTTACTTCAATTTACAAAAATAAATAAAAAATCATTCTATTATATTTTTTAACATTAATATTTCTGAATAATAAACAAAACTATTATATCTCTAATAAAATCATATTAAAATCTGTACATAAAATTTAATTAGTTACACAGTATTCTACCTAGAAAAAGAATAACATCAATTTGTCAATCCTCTTCTTAGAAAAAGCTCTAGTTGAAATTTGAATGTTAGTCAAATACAAATATTCATGTTTCTTCCAACCCTCATGCCACTTTAACTGGTAAACTTTATGTCTCACAAATTCTGCTTTTGTAACTTTATATTAGATTCCATTTCTTAAAGAGATATTTATTCTCAAAATATATTCTTTCATTTTTTAGAGAGAAAATTAAACAGATTTATACGAGTGATAGAGGGTATGCAATTTATTTAAATAGATGCACATAGAAATGGAACATTGATACTTTCATTCAGCCACATCACCACATGTATTGCTAGCTTATTTTCGCAGTTGATACCTGTTGGGTGAAAATAATGTAATCAACTTTTCAATAGATTACGCAATCTAGATTTCAACCACAACTATGTGAGATATAATCTCTCCTCTCAGAAAGGGGAGGCGCCCTTCTTACTGCTAATAGAAGCTATAGTAAAACTAATAAAGTACTTACAAAATGTACACTACACTTACGAAATGGGGGGGGGGGGTGTGTTACATTCATGCTTCTCTCTTTTTTCAGAGAAGATGTTTACAATGCTTCACAATTTCAAAGTTCTAGATCTAATAACTGAAACGTGACAAAAAGCAGTAATGCCAATATCTCTATCTTGTCAAAGCAAAGCGTAGAGATACCATATGTGATTTATAATAACAAAAGTAAAGTGAAAGGGAAAGCTCATAAAGGCACAAAGTCGTTTCGTAGCTTTTTCAATGTTGGATCTATAGAAAACGTATCGTTTGTTGCATTAGAAGCACAAAGTCTTCTTAGATGTAGCAATTCCTTGAACAGCATGAACGATTACAAGCACAAAGTCTTGTAGATCTTTCAACCAAAGTATCCACACATAAAAGTAAATTCAAACAATAGATGCAACACAAAGTTTACATGAACTATTTGAAGACCTTCAAATACCATTCGCTAATCACCACCAATCTTACTCAAATCCAAAGAGAATTAATTCCAACACAAAGTCTGGCATGCAACTTCCTTCTTTATTGATTAAATTCAGTTTCGCAAAATTGAACACAAAGTTTCAATGCTTGTTTCAAAAGGGCAGCACTTCGTTGCAAAATATCAAAAGGTAAAAATTACAATGGAAATCCCTCTTATTTATAGAAAGAGGGAAGAGCTAATTTAGGAAATCAGTTGAGTAAATATAGGAAACCCTAATAGTGACTAAGTCAAAATGTAAACTATTTTTGTGTAATTACATCTCATATTTTCGGTGTAATTACACTTTACAAAAAGACATTTAAGATGTCAAAAACTATTTACAATATGCATAGTAAGGAGCATCAAAATTGATGAACACTGGAGACAAAAAGAAGACTTTTATTGTTCTTTGCTCTGGGCGTGGAAGTCTTCATACTTCTTTGCAGTCTCCTGAAGGAACGCTTCATCTGGTCCAACCATGTAATCTACAAGAGTGTGTTTTTTGGTGATTGTTTTCTTGGCAGACAAACAAATCTTCTTGCATCTTTGTAGATGTGCTTTGAGACAATCAAGTGATAGCCATGTATCACATATGTTATGCATGGTGTTCTTTGAAAAATCTTTATCATCTACCTACTTCATAATGGCTTCTTTGAAAACTCCTATTATCTCACTAAGAGGAACAAAGGTATGATTGTCATCAAGGAGATCACCTGGTAACTCCTCCATTCCATTTATCAGAAGAACACAATAACCTTCAACGTCCTCCTGTACCTGGTGAATATCATCAGTCAAAGACTTTATTACCTGTATTCTATGCTTTAGTGATTCCTTCACCTCCACATATTTATCTTTGTCATGAATAACCCCATTCTTCACCAATTTGCTGAGTTTGGCCTCTTTCATCTGCAACCATGATGATAAGCCTTTTTCCATTTCTTGTTGCTCCTTAGATAGTAAACCTTCCTCTTTATCAAGCTCAAGTTGAAGCTTGGCTATTTGTACATTTCTCTCACTTGCTACGGTGATAACCTGAGAACCGTGATCTAAGATTTCATCTATAAAATTGTACAACACTTTACCTTTAGATGCAAGCTTCTCCGCTTTTTGTACCACCGGTTCTTCAACATTCACCAAGGTCATAGTTTGGGTATCACCAGTAGAAGATCCTGCTATGTTTCTCAAGATGTTTGCATAGCGCTCAACCTTTTTTTTGTATAGATTCTTGGCTTGTTCCATCTTGTCAAGCCTTCCCGCAAGGGCATCCAGCACTACTTGGGCATCTGCTTTGGCACTTTCATTGGTTACCTTCCCAAGTTGTATTCTTTGAACAGTGTAATCCTCCATACTTATATTGCCTTCTTGTTGCGGAGGAAAACCTACCTCAACAAACTTTTGACCAGCTTTATCACTATGAAGTCTCGAAAGAACCTTAGCCTTTTTCTTCTCCTTGATCTTTGGCAGAGGTATTTCTTCAAGGTCCAGCTCATCAGGGGAGATCATTTGTTTCTTCCGCTTAGAAACCTGTGATACCAACCAAGGAGGGAGGGAGGAAGTATATATGTCTGCTGACACTGCCAATTCTTGAGCTCTCGTGACTTCCTGAGAAATGGCTGGGATTGTAACTATAGGTGTTGTAGTAGTCATTATTGGCCCAGTAACTTGTACGCCAAGCTGACTCTGCAAAGATTCATCCATGAACCTGTTAAATTCAGCTTCAGAGGAAATGTCAAAAGATGGGGATGACAAGTTGGGTATAGAAACTGGCAAACTGGATAAAACATTAATAGTTTGTGTCTGGACAACTATAGAAGAAGTCAACATGGTTGATATTGCAGGTGGGGAAGAAACATTTTCTACTCATGTTACTATAGTAGGAGGAGGAGAAGAAGGAATAGGAGGAAAAGGAGTCTTGGGTGTTGGAGGAGTGTGAGGAATGTTGGCACGGCCTGGTGAAGATGTAGGAATATCTTCAGTTTCATTTCGAGGAGGGGATAAAATTTGCTCATCCTGATGGAGCTCTTCCTCATGATTTTTCTCAACTTCTTCTTGAGATTCCTCAAGGGATTGTTCTTCTTCTTCATTTGACTGTGTTTCCTCAGACTCTTCACTTTCTGATTCTTCGAATTCAAACTCTATATCTCCTCCTTCATCTGAGGACAGCTCTTCGAAAACAAGATCCTTTCCTTTTGCATGTGGCGTTTTAGATCTTGTCTCTTGCTCCTCAACGGTCTATGCACTATTCTTTCCCAGAGTAAATTTAATTCTTGGTCCTCTTCAAGATGGAGTCGCAGCCTGCTTATCTTTGGTGCGGGATTCTGGCCGTGGACTAGATTTTTCTTTGGGAGGTTCTGCCTCTGAATCAGTTTTAAAAGCTTTCATTTGATAGCCATGCTTTTGAAGCCACTCAATTGTGTTATGTAGAATAGGAGCTAGCCTTACTCTCATGTAAATACATTCTTTCTTTGACCATTGTACCGGAGGTAAAGGCTTCCTGACGATTTCATCTTCATCATAAGCAGAATTTAGGATGTCTCCAGGATCAGTGAAGTCTTCAGGCAAGTCAGCTATACTGAGGGCCCTGATCTGATCAACTGTCAATCTACAATAATCCATCTTACGGACATCTTCCTCATCTCTACAATCTGCCCATATGTCTTCAAAATGGTAAACATGGTTGTGACCTTTCTTGAGTTTTTTCTTTAGATCTCGATAGTCAAAGTCACACCTATACCTGTAGGTCTTAATAGTCATTATTTGCATTTATGTTGCAACATTCTTGGCCTTTTGTACACTTTTGATAGTGTACCTGCTGATGGTTAGAGGAAATTTGAAAACTGGTTTATGTATCCTTTGTCGTTCTTTGTGTACAGAAATCAACTGTCTGCACAACTCCATGAGGATCCATTTATCTGAGGGATACCTGGGTAGCATGTAGGGGCACCCAATGAAACAACCTACTCTTATATAAGTAAAGGTTGGGAACTGTAAAAAGACACATCCAACCTTGCTGACTACTTTGTAGGCTTCATCTGATATTCTTTTCTTTTCTAGAGTAGGATCAAAAGTGAACAACAAAGGTGCAAAGAAAGCATCCGTAACCCTCCTCAAATGGTGGAAGCTTTCTCTCAAGTTCAATTGGTAGTAATAGTCATATATCAAGACGGAGTGTTTGTTCCCCTTAGTAGACAAACCTCAGAACTGCCTTATCACTGCAACCGCATACACCAAATAAGAGTTCATATAGAATTTCAGAGTGGTGGGCACATTAATCAACTGTTCATGGATTTCATCGCTGATCTGCATTCTCCAGTCAATATGCACTTTCTTCCTTCTGATTATCCGAACGTATTCATACATCCAATCTTGAAAATGAGAAGATTCAGGTAAGCCTTTAACTCTGCTTAAAAGGGTGATCATGTCTCTTACATCCTCCTTGAAATCACTCTGAGGAAGTCCCTTAGGCCATCTAGATACAGCATGTCTAGGAGTCTTTAACCATTGTGTGTTAATCAATGCTTTAGCCCTGACAGAATCATTATACCCGAGCCTTCTGAATTGTGACAGGTGTATATTGTTCCATGTGTGGAACTTTGAAAACAATATCAAAAAATTCACTATCAAGCCTCATCACAACTTGACCCGTAGAATCTCTTACAGTTCTATCTTCTTGAATATAATGGGCTGCAACTTGAAGCACAAATTCAATATGATGAGCAAAAGTTGGGAAGGTAGATACCAGATGGAGATTACTGTGAGGAATGGCCTTTAGATTTTCATCCCATGGCCTTTGTTGAATCCTCTTTACGAAATCTTCCAGATCTTGGTGACCAATCTCAATATCCTTGATTTTGTCTACTTTAGATAACACCACAGTTGGAGGGAAAACGTCCTAGTATTTATACTTCATCTTTCCTTTTCCTTTAGGAGATGATGGAGGCGTTTCAGCTGTCATTTAGGGAAGTCGAGACTGATGTTTTCCCACCTCTAAAGACCTCTTGATGAATTTTGAAGTTAACTGCAAGAATGATGGATCCACAAGTGTCAGGAAAGATATTCCACATGGGGAAATGTGAAGCGATCAGGCGATATGGAGCAACTGTTGTTTGGCAATATGGCGCGAAAAACAGAGCGTGAATGGCAAGCTAGAAGCTAAAGTGGCGAAAATACATGTTTGGAGTGTTTATGGAAAAAATGCAGATTTTGGTGCTCGAGCGGTGAAAATCACCGCCTCAACACCAAGAGGTAGATCTTTGGTGTTCGGGCGGTGAAAATCACCGCTCGAGCACCAAAAAGTAATAAGAAAAAACTAAGTGTTAGGGCGGTGATTTTCACTGCCTTAACACCGAGATGTTGGGAGAGTTGAGTGTCTTACCGGTGAAAATCACCGCCATGACACTTTGATATTTCCATGAGTTTGAGTGTCACGGTGGTGAAAATCACCGCCAAGACACTTTGATAGTATAGGTGTCTTGATGCCATGGTGGCAATTTTTCATCGCCTTGACATCAAAAACAATCAATTTCGTAGCATGTGTAAAGGCGGAGAATTTCTTCGCCATGACAAGAGGGTTGGAAATAAAACGAAATTGCTAGGGTTTCAGTGAGAAACAAACCGATGCTAGGGTGCAAGGTTTGAAAAGAAAAGGAACAGACCGACAAATCGACAATGATCCTGAAAAATGATGTTCATAAACAAGAAAGAAAGTGTTCGAAGAATAAAAAGAAGGATGACTGACAAAGAGAAAGGAAGAACGCAATGTACATACCTCAAAGTCTCAAACAGAGACAACCAGACGATGACGAGGAGGTTGAAGCGAAATCTGCGAGCTGGTGCAAAGAAACGAAGATCCAAACTCGAGGAAAGCAAACAGAAAGCGTTGGAGCGATGGGAGGAGAGGTATGAGAAACAAATGTGAAAATAACCCGTTGGCGAGCAAATAAACACAAAGACAACTTAAATCCCACGAATTAAATGCGCCACAAGTGACTTAAGTTAACCAACGATTAGGTGCTCGGGCAGTGATTTTCACCGCCTTTGCACCAAATGTGCAAAACATAAGTTAGGTGCAAAGGCGGTGAAAATCACCACTTGAGCACCAAAAAAGGTAAGACAAAAATTAGGTGCAAAGTCGATGAAAATCACCGCCCAAGCACCAAAAACAGAAAAATGACTAACTCCTGGTAAAAAGGAGTTGTAAAGATTTTAGTCTCGAAAGTCGAGCCAATCGTCACTCACATGGACTAGGTGAGATCAGAGACCACGCATCAAGGACAATTTAAGATTGCCTCGTTTTCCATGCTTGAAACACACGGGCCTAGAAAACAGACTGGTTTCGTAGGGGGGTTATCCGTGGATCGAGCACTGCTAGATTTCATGATAACAATACCTTCTTGACATTTAGTGCAAAGGAATTAAAATGAGTTTGCTAGCTTTTCCCAATTAATTATTCATGCCTTAATACTGAATTAAGATTCTTTTGTAGATTTGATCATAATGCCATGTGTAAAAGACTTTGCATGGACACATTGCACGTCAATAGCAGGTAAAACGAAGGTTAAATGCAATTGGTGTTTGAATGACATCAATAGTGGCATTTATTGCTTCAAATGGCATTTGGCAAAGGTGTCAGGAAATAACACCATTATTTGTACACAATGCCTTGCGGAAGTCACATATCAAGCAAAACAAGCTCTTGAAGAGATTTTTGAGGGTAAGGCTAAAAAGGCAATAACAAGGAATGAAATAGACTCCAATTCTACAAAAGGTCGGAGGAATATTTTGGAAGGGAAGATGGTGCACATGTGTTTTCTAGGGAATCTAGGTCGACACCTTCTTCTACAACACATGGCCCAAACACAGGTGGAGGAAACAATAAATTCTTTCTTCACACCTTGTACTACACCAGGATCACAAACCACTTTGGAGAGAACAAGATGAAGGAAGACTGTCCATGAACAAGCAAAGAAGGCAATAGCAAATTTATGGTACTACTCTAGCTTGCCATTCCATGTTGCCAGGTCTCCATACTAGCAAGGTATGGTGGATGCTATTGCAGATGCAGGTCCCAGATTCACAGCCCCATCTTATGAGTCATTGAAGGTTCCTATGATTAATGATGCAGTACAGGATTTTAATGATGTTGTTGATGAACATTGACTAATTTGGGTAAAGACTGGTTGTAGCATAATGTCAAATGGATGGACAAATAAGAGGAATTGAACACTCATCAACTTCCTTGTATCTTGTGATATTAGCACAATTTTTTTTAAACCTGTGGATGGATCAGACATAATCAAATCTGCAGCTGCATTGTTCGACATGTACGACTTAGTGGTCAAAGAAATAGGGCCACAAAATGTGGTTAAATTTATTTCAGATAATGTTGTTGCTTGTGTTGTTATTGGAGACTCCTGACAGACAAATACCCCTCCATATATTTTACTCCATGTGCAGCACATTGCCTTAATCTAACCCTAGAGAACATTGAAAAACTTGTGTAGTTTAAGGAGGTATTGCGCAAGGCTCGCTCAATTACCAAATTTATCTATAATCACACAAGGGTTTTGTGTATGATGCGCTCTTTCACAAAGGGCAAGGAGTTAGTTCAACCAAGGATGACAAGATTTGCAACACACTTCCTTGCAATACAAACTCTTTGCGAACAAAAAATTAATTTGAAACGAATGTTTGTTTCAAACGAGTGGATAGAGTCTGGCTTCACAAATCAAGTAGATGGCAAAATAGTGTCGAAGTACATTTATTCTGCTAGTTTTTGGGATGTGGTTGAAGAAGTACAATTCTCAGAGCCTCTAGTGAAAGCCTTGAGACTAGTGGATGGGGACAAATCCCCCATGGGATATTTGTATGAAGCCATGGATAGGGCCAAGGAGGTGATCAGTAGGATGGAAAATGACAAGGACATGCATATGCCATTATGGGACATAATTGATAGAAGATGGGATCGATAGATGCATTCTCCTCTCCATGTTGCAGGATACTATCTTGATCCAAGTTTATACTATAACTCTTCATTTAGATATGGTGATGGTGAGGTTGCGTAGGGCTTGCTCATATGCATGGAAAAAATGTTTGTTACCACAGAATAGTTAATGACAGCTATGGAAGAGTTAGCAATGTACAAGAAAGCAACGGATTCTCTCATCTAAGGTTGTCATGGAAGGAAGGAAGACCTTGCAACAAGGTAGAATCTATTGATTTTGTCCACAAAATAGAGATTATCAAAATTTTATAGACTATACCTAATTGCAAGGTCTTCCTACCTTCCACGGCAACCTTAGATGAGAGAAAACCCATTGCTTTCTTGTACATTGCTAACTCTCCCATAGCTATCACTAACTATTATGTGGTAGCAAACATTTTTTCCATGCATATGAACAAGCGTTGTGCAACCTTACCATCATCATCTCTAAATGAAGAGTTATAGTATAAACTTGGATTAAGATAGTATCTTGCAGCATGGAGAGGACATGCATTTGTCAATCCCATCTTCTATCAATTATGTCCCATAATGGCATATACCTGTCCCTGTCATTTTCCATCCTACTCCTCATCACCTCCTTGGCCCTATCCATGGCCTCATACAAATATCCCATGGGGGATTTATCCCCATCCACTAGTCTCAAAACTTTCACTAGAGAATAAATATCTCTTTAAGAAATAGAATCTAATATAAAGTTACAAAAGCAGAATTTGTGAGACATAAAGTTTACTAGTTAAAGTGGCATGAGGGTTGGAAGAAACATGAATATTCGTATTTGACTAGCATTCAAATTTCAACTAGAGCTTTTTCTAAGAAGAGGATTGACAAATTGATGTTATTCTTTTTCTAGGTAGAATACTGTGTAACTAATCATATTTTATGTACAGATTTTAATATGATTTTATTAGAGATATAATAGTTTTGTTTATTATTCAGAAATATTAATGTTAAAAAAATACTTAAACGAAATTTAAATTTTTCTTTTGTAAATCGAAGTAAATTTTAACAAAAGTCAGATTTTCATTTTCAATATGAACATTCAGTAATTAACATTTCATTACAAAAATCACAATAATCATCACACGCAAATCTAAAAAACACTCTTACAGTCTTACAAAATGAAGGTTGTTTGTTCAGGGCAGGCTATGCACAATCTTTTAGAGACTTGGTAGGAAAGAAAGGTTTGATTGCTATACATGGAGACCTTGATAGAAAACTTCATAGCATTGCCATAAATCTCATGACTTCAGAGAAGGTGAAAAACAATTTCAATATGGATATTCAAGTCATTGTACAAAGGACAATGAATACATGGAAAGATAGAAAGATGTTTTTTGAAAATGTGTAGAAAGGCTAGTATACTACATTTGGTTTCAATCTTTTTGTTTTAGTTGAAAGAAATCATTCTTGAATTTGTTCGATTGGATAACAGTAAACTTGTGTATGGTATGCAGATAGCAATCAGTTTGATGGCAAATCAACTTTTGGGTATCTCAACAAAAGAAAAAATAAATGAAATGGCTCCTATATTCTCTGATTTTGTATGAGTTATATCCATTCCAATAAAAATGCCAGGATTTACATATTTCAAAGCAATGAAAGTTATAACTCTTATTAATTTATCAATTTGAATTCAACTCTTCAATTTTTAATAACTGTCACTTATCTGCCTAACCAATATTTTATTTGGTTACTAAATTATTAGGCAAGGAGGGCTTTACCTAAAATATTTGGGAAACATGGTAAACAGGTAAAAATTTGGGAAACATGGTAAAAAGGTAAACATTGTAAATAAAAACACCAAACTATTCAAGCACAGGGTAACTCAAACATGGCAGACAGACAAAAAAGGTCTACTTGAAGTGACTAATTTCCTTTATGGCGTCTCTAAATGTCATCTTCAGACCTCTGAATCATGTCAAAACAATCATCTCAATCACGCCTTCTCAATCATGCCCTCTCAATCACATCTGGAAAATCGACTGTGAATGTCCTCTGAATCGTGTCCATGTGAATGGTGTTGTGAATGGCAACCAATAAATAGATACTTCCCACGCTTTTTAGGGTTATAATGGCACGTAGTTAGTGTTATGTTTATTTTCAGTTTTGTTGTACCCAAACCAAATTTTTTGATTCATTAAAGCATTTTGCTTAAAATGGTTTGAACCTTGTTAAAATGATGTCAAAACATAGTTTTTGGGCAAATCAAGTATGGACTTTGAGTCAGTGTGATGTCAAGAAGATACTGGCAAAATTTGAAAAAAATGAAAATTAGGTTTTCTTGACCCCTTATTTTTAGATCAAAAAACCCTAAAAATTGAAACTTGTTAGAATTGATTGAAAATTGTTTTGATTGGCTTATTTTGCTTCATGATCACAATGGTGAAGACAGATTCAATTATGACTCAGTTTAAGTTTGGTGGGTAGTTTTCGCTTTTCCAAGTGAAAAGTTAGGATCTCCGAGGTCAACAATGGTAGATGGTCAGGTGCCAGGTGTTGAAATCTAAGCTTGAAATGCTCTGGTGAAGATTCTATGGCGAGATTTGACCAAAATGATGCTTCGTCTCGGAGGGGATTTTCGTCGAGGTGAAAATGTTGAAAAAATTTCTAACTCTGGAGCAAAAGCGCACCTATTAGCCAAGGGCACCCTTGATTTTAGGGGCCCAGATCAACTTTCTGAGACTTGTCACTTCCAAGAGGACTTCTCTGGAATCATGTTAGCTTCACCATGAGCCTTCCAACCAGTCCGACAAATCTGTCTAGCACTTGAAACTAGAGATTAAACGTGAAATGAGGGAGATGACAAAATGACTAACACTAGAGTGAAAAGCGTGCCTCTTAGCCAGGGGCACCCATCTTTTTGAAGCACCAAATGGAGGCTTTTGATCAAATGACAGCCAGGATGTTTGTCTCGCACTTGGTCTGGCTACGCAACGCATCCATCAGTGGGTGAACCTAAGTTGTTGAACTACCAGAATCAAGAGTCAAACATAGGGTTTTAGTCATGGTCAAAATGTCAAGCAAATAGCAAAAGTGCCCCTAGAGGCCAAGGGCACCCAAGGTTTTGGAACCTCAAATGGAGTCTTTTTGGTCAACTTAGATACTCATCCTATCCGTGACGCTTCTAGCTTTCCATTGCATACCTCAACCGGGTCAGAGGACTTGTCAGTTGCCTGCGGTGGGAGTTTAAGTAATTTTTAGCCAGTTGCAAAAATGGCTATCTTCGGGAAGAAAAGTGCCCCTGGAGGTCAAGGGAGCCCATGTTTTTCAGCTGTTAGATAATGCTTTTAAGAGAAGTGCTCTCCAGGAGCTCTTATACAGAATCCAGCCAACTCCACAGTGAGCCTGTCAGCTAGTTCTGAAGTTTTGTCGAACACTAGGAAACATAAGATGAAGTAAGGTTAGAATCGCCTTCAAAATGATGAAAATGTATAAAAAAAAATTGTTTGAGGTCAAAAGCATCCCTAAAGGTCAGGCGCGCCCTAAATTTTGAGGCCTCAGATGATAGAATTAGGGTTTGCAGCTTCAAGGAGATTCTTATCAATTTTGATCTTGCTCTTCAATGAAACTGTTAGCCAATCAATCTGACATGTCAGTCAGTCAGAAACAGTGATCAAACATGGACTCTGGTGAGGTTTTCAAACTTAAATTTTCGAAAAATTGGTTGTCTGGAAAGTGACGCCTAGAGTTAAAGGTTGACTTTTTGAACTCAAGAGAAGTGGCGGCCTATAAAGGTGGAGACAGTTAACTGAAATTAACTCTTCAGTTCAATTCTTCAAGTTGACTTCTTCTTGACTTCATTTTTGCTTGTAACTAGGCGACTTCTTTTTGCATGCACAATTTAACTGAAGTGTTGGAGGTGGCGCCCTAATTAGGGCATAATTTTCACTCAATTAACTGTTTTAAGGCCTAGTAAGAAGCAAGGTGTTGGTTTTAGAGGTCCAATCAGAAGGCTAGAAGATAATTCATGCATTTGTGACGCCTTTAAGCATAAATTCTTATTTATTAAGGCATAGGCGTCGTCCATTATTCTTCATTGTAGGTGAGAGAAAACACATCTTTCTTGAGCATATAAAGATCTGAAGGTGCTACAAGTGTCAAATTTCAATGTTCGTTGCAGCACCAGGTCCAAAATATTCAGAGGAAGAATATTACAGACTTCATTTTTCGATTGCATGCAGACTACATCAAATCCAATTCAAGCATAGGCGACTTTTTCAGAGACAACAAAAATTTCTATTTCTCTCTCTAAAAATTCTTCTATTCTCGTCTTAGGTTTTCTCCCGCATGTCAAAGTAAACGGAAAAATTTTCAGACACAAATCATCTAGGTTCACATATTTTAGCAACGGCAACAAAACCCATGTCTAAGATTTTTTCAAGAAAATTGCCCCGATGCTTCCATTCTAGAGCACTGTGTTTTTTTTTTAAAGATTATTTTGCATGTGGGCCAAAAACTCATTTTTTCCAAAATCAAATCATCTAGGTTGTCTTAGAATTCCATTTACTACAAAACCCATATTTCAGATTTTTTCAAAAAAAATTGCCCCTACAGCCTCTGCAGTTCTCGATTGGAAACCTTTTGCATGCCTTGTTAAAACTCACTTTTTCAAATTTATGATGATCTAGTGTGCTTAGAATTCAATTCTCTACAAAAACCCATGCCTCAAAAAATTTCCAAAAAATTTTACCTCGACCGGCTATTTTTAGCCTATCTTAGAGTTTTTTTCAGCTTTTTCTAGAAGTTGTCCGAACATACCCAACTTTACAGTCAAAAATCCAAATTTTCAAAATGCAATTCAACCCCATAGATTACAAGGCCAAATCGGTCTTGATTCATGACTTTTTGAAAATTGTCGATACAGACTTGGGTCAAGTATATCCGGTGGTCAATTTGAGCACGTTGGAAGGCACTAGCACCACCACGATCAGAAATCTTGAGCGTTCTGGGTTGTTGGTAGCAGCGTCTATTCCTATCACAGTTTTCGATCTCGAGTTTTTGATTGCTTGCATTAGGCATTATAACTTGTCTACAAGACAAATTAGGTCAGCCGATGGGAGAGTCGTTTGCAACCTCAAGCCGAGGGACGTTGAGAAATGTTTTACTATTCCTCCTCGCTCAAACAATTTTGTTGTATCCATTCCAGACTGCGACAAGATATGGGAAGAGGACAAAGATAGATCATAGAGAAAAGTTGCTCAGAGATGGTTGAAAATTCAGAAGACCAACATGTCGAAGAAAGTTGGGCATGGTGAGTTCAAAGATGAGGTTGCTATCTTAATAACTTTGCTCAACCGGGTTTCAAGTCAGGAGGAAGCAAATATTTTCCGACCGTGGATGTTCTATATCATCTCTCAGATTATTGACAAGAAGGAAAGCTTTGATTGGGCAATGTTTATCAACGAGTGTCTTCACCAACAAGTCACAAAGTTCCTCAAAATCCACGAGTTTCACATGGTGTCTTTTTTGGTCTATTTAATAGCGTTTCAAGGCAATTTTAGAACTCTGAAGACCAATGGAACTCTTGGCGTTCAGCACGTTCACGAATATTACTCACAGTTGGAGTTTTCAAAGGCTGAACAGGATTTTCAGGCGGTGAATGATCACTTTCCCATGAAGATAGTCAGAGACCTCAATAACAAGATGCATATCAGGATTTCACCAGAGGCAAAATCAGCAATGGAGAGTTGGGCGGATTGGTTCATTCAATTCCCTACTTTCACATATATCCGAGTGTATGGTTACACCGGAGAGCCTCTGATGCTACCAAGGTATCTGTCAGACAGGGTCCTATTCATGTAGTTTATGAGACAAGCTCAAGAGGTTCACTTTTTTCTCCGCAATCGACACAAGTCAGCATTCACCTTTCTCTTCAAATTGGGTATATACAACTGCAAGTCTACTACTGGTTGCAAGTAATGACGAACGAGTTAGAAAAACTCCAGCTCAAGTGTCTCACTAAGAGGCGTACTTATGATCCTTTGGGTCATTACTCACCACGGTTGTTGCGAAGTAATTCACATAGGGCAGCGCTTGAGGATTTTTGGGTCAACTGCGAAGATGAGTTTGAGGTGCGCTGACATCATTACTGCAGACTTACTCTTCCACAACTTGCTGATTTCCTATCAAAAGATGTTGAGGGTTTGTCAAATGATGATGGAGAGGTGCTTCTTAATTCATTCGTTAAAGACCAATTTGCTCGCCAACCTGATTGGTATGTCAAGGAGAATACTTCAATCGAGGACCTATCGAAATCAGTTATTAAGACAAGCATGTACTTCTTGGAGAGCAAGAGGAAGCGAAGGGCAGTTCCAGCTACAGAGCCACCAACAGGGTTTTCTTCACTACCTTCCACTTCTAGGTCGAGGCCTCGAGTTAAAGTTGTCTTGAAGCTGATTGAAGGTGTCAAAGTTAGTGGAAACTCGAGGGGGAAAAGCATCACAAAGCGGAAGCAAGTTGAGAAAGTGCCAAAAATCCCAGTGGTACAGGCTGAGGTCGATTCATCATCTCCAAGTCCACATTTTCTCCACGATCGTCTCCTATTGATATCGACTCGGAGTCAGAATCGCCAGTTCATGAGACTTTCATTCCAGTTGATCCACCAGTGGTTGACGCAGTAGGAGCAGTTTCTCCTCAAGAGGGCAACATTGATCATTCGTGTTGGCTCAAGAGGTTGTTGGGAAGAGAAAGGCATAGGCCTTCATATCAGCTTGATTTGTCTGAGTTTGGCAATCCTTATCAAGATAGGTCAAGCAAGAGAGTCAAGAAGCAAGTGCACATTGAGAAGACTCCTGAAGCAAAGATCATCATTGAAGTTGCTACACCACCAAAGGGAAAGAACCTGGATGAAGTTGAAGTTGGTGATTTCACCTTCGTCAAAGCAAATCTAGGCAAGAGCACTCGGCATGTGGACGTAAGCCTTTTCAAGGTCGTAAAGTGAGTAATCTAGAAGAGCATGTCATGAAGGATGGAGAAGATAAGGCAACCCTCAAGGCTGAAATCAAGTAGCTCCGACAGTACATTTTGGATCTACTTCATGGAAACACAAGACAGGCATCTATGCTCCCACAGCTTTGAGAGACGCCTGCAGATCAATAGAGACTTAGTCATTTGGTCAATCGTGGGAAGCTCTTGGAGAATTGGATTGAAGACTTCATTGTTGCAGGTCGGTACCTCCTCACAGAGTTATATCAGTTGAGGTACGAGGCTCATGAGCTTTGTCAGAAGATTCAGCAACTCAAGATATTCATAGCAGAACGCAAGCCGAAAAACTTGATACCCATATCTCAACTGGCGATTGCCCATGACGCCATTGTAGTAGAGGAAGATAAGAAGAAGGTTTTCGCGTGGAGAGAACAACATCTTTTCAAAGTAGAAACATATGATAGAATCTCTACAAAGATGGCCACACTCAAGGAGAATGTTGCTGCAACTCTCAGACTTATCAGCGAGTTCATCACCCAGATCCCATGCCACTATCGGTGTGAGGATGGTACATGCATTGAGTTAGATGCAGTACAGGCTGAGTTTGAGAAACTGGTTCGTGATAACCTATGTGGAGATCCTGAGGCATCCAAGTTGGATAACTTCGCAGGTATTGACTACCAATTTCAACAAGGCAACTGCAGAAGTCCGAGAGAGTCAGAGGGCGATCGAGGATGGAGAGAAGGAGTTGAACAGGCAATTCATCATCATGGACGGCGTCAAAGTGCCAGAGGACGAGACCATCAACAAGTTCCTGGACGAGGTGATAGACAGAGAGGGATTGTAGAAGACAGCTAGTTAGAACTTGCAGTTATTTTTGAGGATAGAGTCAGAAGCAATAGTTAAATCAATGTCATTTCTTGAGTTCCCATTGCTGATCTCATGCACACCTATCTCATTCTTGGAGATATCTTCGCAGAAGGATGAACTTTCAGTTAAGATCCAGTTGACTGATGTTAGTTATCAATTAGCTTTCATTTCAATAAGGACATGCATGTTGCACATGTCCATTTAGTCTTGTCTTCTTTCGGTTAACTAATGGTAGCTTTCCAGTTAACTATATAGTTTCATTTATTTAGACTTCGAGAATAAATTCTCGCATGCTTGCGAGATTGTAGTTGACTCAAGGTGATTTTAGGGTTTCCTACACCTTTGATGTCTATAAATAAGAGCTCTTTGCTCATTTGTAAATAACTTTTGCATGCAATAGTAATATATGCTAAACCACCTTGCCTGAAATATTGTTGTTCTGTATCTGTTCACAAGCTTTTACTGTGATAATAAATAGTTGCGCCACCTTGCCTGAATGTTATGATCATGATACTTGTTCATCTTAGTTAAATATAGTTGCTAGTTTGATCGTTTATTGTATGTGTGTCTCACCAATGCAATTTGCTGTCCTAATTTGCTATCTTATGTTATGATTAATAGTTGTTCTTTCATATCTACGCCTCGAATAGGGGTTCCTCCTCCTTGGAAATTTGGAAAGAAGAATTATTGTTTAAGTGTTGTTGCCAATAAGCTTGTTGCATATCTACACCTCAAATAGGGGTTCCTCCTCCTTTGAAATTTAGTAATTGAGCTTGTCGTTTGATGTCGTGCCTAATAAACTTCATATCAGCCTATGCCTCGGCTAGGGGTTCCTCCTCCTTGGAAATCTTGTTGTAAAGTTTATCGTATATCACATTCCTACTCCTAATTCCTCATGCTTTGTTTTTCTTGAGGGAATAGGATAGATTAAAGCATTTAGTTAGTTGTAGTTAGGATCTGCAAAACCAGAGAAAACCCTTGGCTGCAACATTCTTCGTCTCCTTAACCTTGTGCCTCTTCCAGTTGAGTCAAATAGGATTTTAGAATACTTTACTTTTACACATATCAGCAAAAGAGGGAGCTTCCCCTCCTAATTTGAAGAGCAGTCATTACGCACTATGCATAGTTGTTTATACCAACTCGCACTCCAGCGGTGCTAATTATTATGCCAACAAGTTTTAAATGCGATTTTTTCCAATTTTTACCATTTAAATTGTATGAAAATTGTTGACCAACTTCAGTCAGCAACTTTTTCAATTTTCGCGATTTTTCGACTGCACCCCTGATTTTTTCAAAATCACGATTAATCGCAATTTTTTGTAGTGTTTTGCTTCTATGATAACAATAGTGTGAAATATGCTTTGAAAACTGTAATAAGGAATCCTCTTCTAAGTTCTAACCAAAGACTTTGTACCAGCTAGTGGTTCATTCTAGGCACCACCAAAAGATTTAGCTAGGGCAAAGGATAAGGACAAGCCAATGGAAGCTAGATTTGTTGATGCCAATACACTTGTGCAAGAGGATCCTTATGAAGACAACAATTTGAGGGACTGTGGTGCAATTTTCGTTCCCATTCGAAGGCTGCTAAAGGTGGTAGATGCAGGCTCACTTTTTTCTTCTTCAGGCAATGACTATGGGAAAAGTTGATTGTATAAAACTGTTAGTTTTTGCTAATTGTGAAGATGTTTGTAAAGATTTACTCCTTGTCTAACAAAACAATTATGTAATGTTGTTAAAACTTAAGGGAGTCTCTTTTTTGTATTAGGGGGGCTATAATTTGAGCTCAAGTCTAGCAAGGTTGGTGATAGTTAAGGACCATTTTGGTCTTGGAAGATATTTTGTTGGATCCAATGGGGTTTCGTGTTTCTCATCCCCATTGTTTTGTAAATCTTTCTTATATATATATATATATATGATAGCCACTTTTTATTGATAAAAAAAAGACAATTGATTAAGCACATTGAACCAAGTAAAATCATGAATTAGCACGTTAATTCATTATAGAGCATAGCCGACATCTTTATTGAAAACTACAAAATGGCATTTCAATCTCAAGACATAATACTCAAAACACGAGCAAGCCTTGCAGCCACATTTAAAATTAGTCTCTTACATGATTACTCCTAATCAACTGATGATATGTGATGGCCCATTATTTTGGATGAGCTTCATTCAATTGTTATGCAAATAACAAATTACAATCCATCTAGAGTAAAAGGATGCCTTTATGAATTTTATGAACCATGTTACCATTTTTATGGGCCAAGACCTAATTTGTATCATGAATCTAGGGAGTGCTATAAACTAGGGTGGTATTAAATTCACACCTAAGGCAAGGGATCTTGAGTTCATCACAAGTGGGCAGCCTAGCACATTGTTTGACATCTTGTATAAGATTATAGTCGAAGTCTTAAACTCCAGCCATCTAACAATTACCTATCATTGCTTGACCTAAACAAACAATTTTTAGAACAAATACTATAAAGAATATAAGTTGCTTGTGAGGGCATGAAGTGAGCTAGAGACACTAATCAAAATGCCCTCATCATGATTCCCTCCTAAATGAAGTGAGCTAGGGATTTATGTGCTTGCAACTAAATTGTTTGGTTGCTTTCTCACAAGGCTTCTTAGGGGGTTGTTGAAGGCATCAAGCTTCCTCATGGCCAATCACAATTAATTGATGAGCACTTTTCAAATGACTCCCTCCTCACTCTCCTTGAGGATAAGCACTTCGCAAGGCTTCAGAATCCAATATCTAGTAGCAAAAAACATCTAGTTACAAATATAATAGGCATTTCCCAATTTGCCTTGCCAACTAATGTTGGACTTAGATCCTGTTGATGCGTGTTTTGTGACACACACAAACACTCTAGAATAAAGTATCCATAGACGCTCTATCCTCTCTTGAAAAATTACCTCTTGTGCTAAGATTGCAAGAAAGGTCACACAGTAATTCCAATGTTTCGTAAGTTGGGGTGTGGATAAGCTCTGTGGTTGTTGTGCTTTGCTGGTAATCACGAGAGGACTTACGCTAGGCTTGTTTAATTCACAATGAAGGTCTAGACAATAAAGCTCTATTGTTTGGGTCTCGGATCAAACAAACTAAGAAAGGAGATAAGGGTTTAGAATTTCTAAGCTACTTCCTAAGAATCCAAGAGACGGTATTAACTTGGTGAAACCAATAACCACGCTTTGCTTCGCCACGCTCAACGACAACTACACAAAGTGGGTGCAATCTTCTGGGGTTTTGTGCTTTAATATTTCTTTACTACGAACAATACCATCAATAGAACAACATTATTCGAGGTAAACATTGAAGCGTACACATCAAAAGCTCAGTCTAACTTTATGCATTGAATGAAAATCGTCCATTCAAAGAAAGTATGAGCAGAGTTACACCATAAATTAATACTTATCAAATCTTACATTCGTCTAACATACGTGAAATAAAATCTAAACTATGATGAGGGATAAGAACCATGCCAACTCCAAAATAAGAAAAATAATCACCATCAATTTTGAACAATGCATTACTTATTACTTTGGCAGTCGTATGCAACAATTTACTTATCTCAACATGTTTTGCAACATGCTCCCATGCTTTACAAATGAGGGATGAGCTCAATTTATAGGCTCCCCAATTACAATTCAATGGCCAAGATTGATTTAGAATCAACGGCCTAGATTACAAAATAAAACCCTAATTAGGGCTTATCATAACTAACTACCTCTCGACCAATGAGAAAATTACATTTTGGGACACTTGTCCTTCCTGCTAAATATGAACCAACAATAAAATAGAAAGTTGTCGCATTGTGGAGTGTCAGGTTCATTGAATCTGGACATGCCGACTTGGAACAATTTGATTGGTCGAGGTGCCACTTCAGCAGGTTGGATGTCCTCCTTGGTCTCCATGTTCGTTTTTTCATGTTCTTGCCTTAGAATATTTTCTTTGCCGATGGCTTTGTCCTTGGTGCTTGTTCCTTCCTAGCCTTTGATCTTGGATTCCTTTTGAGACTTTGATTTCTTCTTCTCACCTGTATTAGAAGTCTCGCCTTGGAGCAAATGTTTAGACTTGAAGCCATTAAGGTTTTCTTTCCTGATTGCTTTGAAATTCCTACAAGCACCTTGAATTTGGAGAAAAAACTCCCCTGTGCTTTCGCCATAATGGAGGAAATTGGAACTTTCTCTGTGAAGTATTTCCCATACTTAGCCAAATTTTTGCTATTTATTTTGTAACACATTCATGTGGACCACTCAATAGTTAGCCCAGATTTTGGCCATCTCTATGCTCGAATGAACTTTGCCTGTGGATTTGCCTTCAATTATGAGTTTGGCTTGTGCTATGTAGGGCGAACTCCATCCTTGGACAAGGATTTTATACATTTCCTCTTTATTTTCCCTTGTTTTCTTTCCAACACTTAGTCAATTTTCTGAATTTTTTTCCTTGGCGGACTTCATCTTGTCTCTACCATTTGACATATGGCGGACTTGCTTGTGCCTTGGCCATTTTCTTCTTACAATGGCGGACTTGGCTTAAACTTAGCCATTCTTCCATGGGCGGACTTCCTTGACGGTTGTGCCATTGCCTTTCTTCCAATGGCGAATTTCCTCATTGTCAGACATGCCATTTGATTTTTTTTTATTTTTTTTTTCAATGTCTAGACTTAGGCAAAATTTAAAATTTTATTTCTCAAATTTTCACATTTAGGCAAAAAAAATCAATTTTTACTTCTCCAAGTATTTTTCATGCCATTCAAGGCCTAGGCGCACTTGCCTTGTGTAATTCTTCATTTTACCAAGCTTGGGGCGGACTTCACTTGTAATTTGCCATTTAATTTAGCATATGGCAAATTTTTTCTTGCAATTTTACCACTTCCAAACACCTTGGAGCGGACTTCTTCGCACTCCCACCCTTCTCCAACCTTCTTGGGGCGGACTTCACATGTTTCAAGCCATTTCTCCTTTGGGCGGACATCAGCTTGTCATTGTATTTATGCTGGGCGGACTTCCTAGTGCATTGGTATTTTTACACATGGCGGACTTCAAGTGTGCTTTGCCACTTTGATTTATGCTAGGCGGACTTACCACACTTTGTGCCATCTCCACTTGGTAGGCAGACTTCCTTGCTCACTTTTTTTTGCTTACTACTGGGCAGACTTGCCTGCACCTTTGCCATTTTCCTCTTGGGGTGGACTTACCAACGCTTTGTGCCATCTACCATCTTGCAACCTACATGGCGGACTTGCTTGTACCTCTACCATTTTTTATTTCTTCATACATGCATGTCCATGCTTTAGGCAAATTTCCAGATTTTTCAAAATTTTCACCCATTTTTCATGTAACCTTCTGAAGTTGATGTTGACGAAGCCATGACCTGCACACTTTCCAGAAATAGAAACCCTGCCAAAAATAGAAATTTTTCCAAAAATAGAAACTTTCTAAAAATAGCCCCTAAAAAATAGGGATTCCAGAATGGGCTAAAAATGCCAAAAAAAGTTCCTAAAAAATAGGGGGTCGGGGTGAAAACCCTAAAATTTAGGAGGTGTCAGAATTGACCGAAATGACAGTCAATCTTCGTCCACAAGGCCTTCTAAGCACTTTTGCAACATCCATGCATTGATTCTGGCTCACAATAGCTTCTTGACTTGGGTGACCCTTCAAAAACTCAAACTTCAAATTGTAAAAGAAACATGGTAATTAGCAGTTGCGACGCCAAGACAAAAAGCAAAAAAGCTAAAAAAAAAAAAGACAAGAGGGTCCCCATTTGCAATGGGGCGATGTGTGAAAAGGTCACAACAGATCCAAAGTGAGAAGATTTTTAAATCCATAAGCATCCCTATTGTCTTTCAAGCCTACTTTTCTAAATCTTAGAACTATGTGTTCAATAAAAAATCCTAGTTGACCAAACTGATGACCATAGCAGGAAAATTATAAATGTGTTCTAAAGTATTAGCTTCAGCAAATGTCTATTACTGCTCTTGTTGGGTGCCTTTGAAAAGAGCTTACTGCAAGCTTGCTAAGTTGTTAAGGGATTTGTGGTGCACCAACTCCCATGACACATACAACTTTCACAAAATGATCTTGTAGATTTGTTGCTTTCCAAGAGAAAGGGATGAAGTATCCATTGATGTCCAATGTTAGGGGATTGTTCTTTATGCTTAGGAGATTGTTCGAGCTCTTGAATGCCTAGAAATCTGAAAATTTCTCAACATCCATTGCGTGTGCTCCTTGTGGCAAGAAATGTCAACAAGGTCTTGGGTTCCAAACCATGCTATTAACTCTTGTCTCTTTCAAAGTTAAAGATGCCTCTCTCATGCAAAGCATCTAGAAAGCATAGAAGTCTTTCATACCACATCTCAAATAGAACAAAGACCAATTCAAAACATAATTATATTTCAATTCCCACTTCTTATTGTGATTGCCTCTAATTACACTTAATGGGCTCCCTCTTGCTAAAATGCCATGGATTGAAGTCCTTAGATTTGTCCAAGGGTATCAAAACCATTAAAGAATGTATTGCCTGCATTAATTAAACCATGTGGCCTGATCTTAAGGAACAATTAAACTAGTGACCTCAAACTTTCCAACGATACAAAGCATTTACAACCAATGCTTAATTTTATGCTTCACAAGGTTGGCATTTGTTACTCACTTAAACCATTGGATGCATCAAGATATGTGATGGGCAACCAAGACACACATTATACTATCTTAATAAATTATCAATCTTAAATATATGAATTATAGGGTTAGTTGGCCTTATTGGTATGAGGAGATTAATATTGCCCAATGATACTATATATAAGAGGTAGTCAATAGTTGTAGATCATCATATTGCAAATTCTATTATTATCAATGCACCCCGGATGCATCCCCTGTAATGTATACCCCTGATTTTTTTTTTGTGTTGTATTATTGTATATGTTTTCAGAATTAGACGGAATGCAGAAGGGGTTTTGGTTTCTAGGTTTCATTCAACATTTATATTGTTTTCATTGTCAATAAACATATCAATTATAACAGCTTGCATAACAACCAAACACTTGATATTTTCAACCACAAAACAAGAGAGATAGCTCACAAATAAATACTCAGATTTAGAGATTAACTCAGACTTGTTCACAGTCCATAAAAAGCTTTATTTCAATCATTCAAAGGGTGTCCATACATTCCAAACTCCTCATGAACCAAACCTTTGCAAGAGCCACCCATTCCAAACTGTTCTCAGTCATTAAACCACTATGTAACATTGCAATGATGCCCAGAAAAGGCAACGTACAGACCTGCAACTTCTGATTTCAACTCAGATTTAGAAAATCCCAATCCCAAGGTAATGGTGCTGCTCCCTAGGAGGGCGATTTAGCTCTAAAATTCAGATTTTCACCAAATAATGAAAGTGAATAGTCATTTTGGGGCGCCAAGCCATGGAGTTTCCAAATAAGCAATACCCAAAAGAAGTCTCTAGCACACCACGGAGATATGACCTGTTTGGCACCTTCCAGCTATTTTCAGACCTCAAAATTTTGTCTCAGACCTCAGAAAATAGGTGGAATCGGCTACAAACCCACACCAAAATGTAATAATCCACACACCAAGACCAAACATCAAAATACTGAAAATATCCTCATGTTTCACCATCCAAAATGCTCAACCAACAAGCCAAAATACTGAAAATCTTTAATCCAAGCACCAACCAGCTAGGGTGGATCTTTCACCACCAAAACCAGCAACTGAAAGAGAGTTTTCGTCCTCAACCAGCAAATGTATGAATTCTGGAAACAATCCAGCAGAGTCTCCTTATGTCGTCAAAGTCTGCAATGCCCAAATGAGAGCTCCAAAGGGAATAAATAGAGAAAGAGGAGGAAATTAGGGCAACACAATTTCAAACTCACATTTTCCCTCCAAAAGCCCACGCCCTTTTCTAGCTCTCCAAAAATTATATTAAACTTAACCTTTTTGAGATTTCATGAAATTCTCTCCAAAGGGAGCGTCCACCTTTTGAGGCAAATATTAAGCCTTAAAAATATGAAATGTAACCACCTTTCTAGGCGTCAACATGAGATAACATTGTCCCCTCTTTAAAAACAACTTTACTCTACTAGGCCAAGGGGGTCTCTTATAACCCACACTCCTTTTCACTTAGTTAAAATAACAACTTTATAAACTTAAGTGACAAATAAACAAATAATAGCTTTGACCACCAAGAGAACTCACCCTTGCCAAAAAGGGAAACGTTGCATTGAATTGATGGATGAAAAGAGCTGAGACCAATTACTAAATATAGCACTTACTAAAAATAGTGAGTCAAAACATCAAACTGGTCCAAACAAAACTTGACTAGAACTTACTAAAAATAGTAAGTTACTTAAGACAGTAAATTAATAAAAATAGCCATCACCATTGGAAAAAACCCAAAAAACTCATCTTAGGTCACCACGCCCCCCAAACAAATCCACTTAGCCTATAGGAACTAGAATAGGCTAAGGAAGAACAAATTGGCTATGATCAAGAAGGGGACATTACATCCCAAAAGTTTTTTAACATTTCATGGATGGGGAACATTTTGAGGATGTAGAAACGGGAATAGAACATGCCCACATGCCAAAAAAACCAAGGACATCCCCAAGGCATCTCCCAAAAGTGGGGGATGTTTCTTGAAAGGTCCCTTTTTGTTGGAAACCCTATAAAGACAGGGAATGTCCTTGTGAGGCTATGACTTTCCAACGACATCAAGATGTCTTCCCATCCATCAAATTTAAGACTTCGAAAAAAATCAAAACAAGAAAATCAAAAAAAACCCCAACATTAAAAATTGTTATTTCGCTGCTGAAAATCCTTAGCCCACATTCATTTTTGTATTTCCATCATTTGTCATTTGCATTGTTACAATATACTTTTGCAAGCAAGAAGAAGCAAAACTGAAAAGAGAGGAGAAAGGAGGATGTCACGTCTTGTTTAATTTGCCTAGTTTAAATACTTAATTAAAGTATTAATTGTTTAATAGCAAACAATTAGGCAAGACAGTTTGATTATGTTAAGTGTTCTTTAAAGTATAAATAAGAATGATTATGATGATGACTAATTGTGTAAGTGTGGTAGAAACCACTGACACTTTTAGGTTGGAGAGAGAGCATCATCGAGAAGGTTCTAGCCAGTGGAGATAATGTGTCATGACGAAATCATGAGTATGCAATTTCACCATCAAAATGGTGTGTGTGTGTGTGTTCCGTACATATATATAATTGTATGAGAATAAAATCTCTTTATATAAATCTAGACTAATTTCATAATTTGGAGAGCTCATATTAATATTGGGTCATGAACCAACTTAATTTTTTCATTGTTGGCTTTGAGAAGGGACATTACATGCTACTTGTTGATATGTAGTTATATTCAAACATTCTGTCAAAATGAGCCCCAAACTAAATAGGAATTAGCATGGGAATACAAATCTCACCATTACAATCATGTATGTACATATATTGCCTAAAGCAACTCAAATTTCCTGTTAAAATATTGTTTGGAACCGTGTACATGCGCTCTAAGCTCTATGGAAGGCATCCCAAGCTCTATGAAAAGAATCTGAACCTTACGCTTTTGGAAATGAATTTGCTCATATATGTGTTTGTGTATGTACATTTTGTCATTTAGACATATGTGTATATGGATATAGGAAAAGTTAAAACTATCACCTTGTGTGGTGCCTATGTGGCACAACAAATTTCAATCCAAAATCTTTATATTAAAGCAAAATGAATAAAACCAAAAAAAAAGGAAAAAAGGCTGAGTGATTAAAAATTTAAAAGTATCCCATGTGCCTTGTGGATGCTTCCATGATTTGCATGCAAGTGAGTCATGGCAGGATGCTGGGAAGGTTGTGAAATCTGGCCTTACACCTGCCAGCTACATTTTGTTTTAAAGTTTGGAAGGATTTTTCGCAAGGGTTCTTCATTATTCAGGAATGATATTCAGCCTGTGGGACCGTAGGGAAGACGAGGAAGGCACTACAATAATAGCATCCTTCCAATTAGATCCTCACAACAATTTTAACCATGTCACAGATGAAATCAATGTTTCATAAGGATTATACAATGTTACACGGGGACGCGTCCCCTGGGTTTTTGCCCCCCCTACCCGTCCCAGGAACGTCTCAGGGACAAGGGACGCCTGGGGGCCGTCCCCGATTGGAGGAAACGGCCTTGACACAGAAGGGGGACGGATAGGGGACTCCTAACCGTCCCTTGACCGTCCCAAGGACGGCCAGCCGTCCCCCTTTGCCCAGCAGCAATTTAAACACAAAAAAAGAAGGTAATTTTAAATTTTCTTTTTTTTATTCTTTCCTTTGTGGACCCCATGCCCTCCCAACCCTAATATGGTGACTTAAAACATCTTCTTACCTTCATTTGACCTCATTTTAACTTGCCAAAAAAAAATTGCAGCCAAAAGAAAAAGTGAGTAGAGAAAGAGGAGGATTTGAAGGAGCTGTTGGAGAAGAAAAACTAGCATTTAGGAGGAAAAAAGGAGAGGATTAAGGCAGCAACCAGCAAAAGAAGTGAAAGAGGTATTGGTTGGAGTTCCATTAGATGGGCCAGCCCCTCACAATGACAATGACTCAGACTCTGAGTCTGATTTTAATGCAATGTTGGCAGATGCCGAGTAGCGGCAGCCATCATACTTTATATTACTATGTTTTGGACACTTGCGACTTTGTCATTTTGACATGTGTACTACAAACTTGTAGCCTTTTGGGCATTTTATTATTTTATATCATATGCACATTGACTATTTGACATGAATTATTGTCCATGGAAGCAATTAGGTAGTTGTAGTATTAATTTGTTCGATAATTCGATTCTATGATGCATATGTCAATATGATTGGTGATTACATTTGCAATTTTATGGATGTTCATTGTTATGATTATCATTACTCATATGAATATCTGAAATTTCCTTATATTTTTAAAATCTCTCTCTCTCTCTCTCTCTCTCTCTCTCTCTCTCTCTCTCTCTCTATATATATATATATATAGCCATCCCCCCATCCCCTAAAATCCCCTCAAAAAATTGCTGTACCCGAAACTTGTCCCGCTGTCCCCCCATCCCGGAGACTCGGTGGAACATAGGGATTATAGATGGTCGTATTCAGTGATAGATCAGGTGTGTTCTCTGTTGACTCAATTGCATATATCTTGAGTAGAAGCTGGTCTGGAATTATAAAACCTGAGCAAGTTATTGTCTATCAAATGTTTTATTAAAATTAGTTAAAAGCGTTATTTATCTCTGACTCTTGAATTGTATGTGAAGCTTGGGGTCTATAGTACAAGTTTATTGTGTGTGAATTTTGTTTGGCACATTTGGGTCTTCAAGGTAGTAATCAGTCATAATCATAGGAAGTGGTTTGTATTGAGTGAAAATGATTCTTCTATTTAGAGTGGGTTTTCAGTTCTAATATATAGAATTGATTCTATGCTGGCCCTTTCAAGCTGTCCGCTTTGAGACTAATACTAAAATTGGGATTTGTCAAATCCTAAGACATACAGAGTTATGCATGAAAATTAAAAATTTCATCTCAACTAATTCTGAAGTTGGAATGTTTCAGTCATAAAACATTCAAGTAAATTATGCTTGCAACATAGAATTACTTCTTTGTACATATTGTTTTAAGCACTATAAGTGCTTGAACAACATGCCATTGTTAGTTCACCTCACAAGCTAGTGATATAGGACGCATGTACTCTGTTGAGTGACTAATTTCCCCAATAATTATCTTTTATGTACGTCTCCACATCTTTACTGTTAATCTATTACCTACTGATAGTAAGTAGAAGAAGAACCTTAGATTTTATGAGCTCCACTGATGTCAATGCCACTTAATCCACAGGAGAAAAAGTTTTCAGCATAGTTCACAAAATGTTGCAGACGCATTATACTTTTAACATATTTTTGTTGTATCATGTCAATGAAAATTTTCAAGAAAAAATGTATTTGAGTAGCTCATAAGTTATATACAAGAAATAATTTCTTCCCAATGTTCTTTTAAATTGCTCAGATCTACTGTATATTTCTTATACAAAGTGTAATACGAGATTGACAATTTGTTAATAATAGGTCTGTTTTATTCATATGAATTTTGCAAACATAAAATTGTACGAGGCAGACTCCTCATTTTGTAACTCTTAGGGAGTATTATGCTTTGTAGAATTGCATATTTCACGAAGACCAAAGACTTGGTGATATCAAATCTTTTTTCTCTAGCAAACAGTATCTACAGTCCACATTTGGGATTCCTCTCCAATTGTACAAAACCTACCTATTTAATTATCAATTTTTTTACATGAAAAATTGTATTCAACCAAGGAAATGTTAATAACATACCATACATTTTGCCAGTGATCTATTTTAACTATACTGGTTTTGTAAAGAACCCCAGATGTCACCTCTAACTTACTATCTCTTGAGTTATCTTTTTGTGGTTTTTTTTTTTTTTCGAACAAAATTTGTAGCTTTTGCAACGTGTTGTCATTCCTAAAATTCTTGAATCCGTGATATGTACGGCATTTAGTGTTGTGGGTTTTGTTTCTTTCAATTTATAAAGATGTCTGAAAGAAAGCTCTTAACTGTAGCTACTGCTAAACCACCTTAGATGTATATAAAAAGCAAGATTCCAAAGCCAATACTCTTAAATATAGAATTAAGACTATCATGTTGTCAAACTGTTGTTCTGAGCAAAAATTTAGTGGACTAGGTTGTTGGAAGAATTGCTTGCGTGTATTTAATATTTTTGATAAATGCTTTCTGGGTTTTGTTCTTTGTTCTTCCACCTTTCTAAACCATGATGAAGTTATAAATTTGGCCAAGTAAGGTAAAAGATATGATTATTTAAATCTTGAACTGTTCACTGCAATCTACAAGTTGAAAATTGTTAATTGATTTCTAAGATGTTAGCTGAATTTAAATGATTGTTATCACATTACTTATAAATGTATTGTTATATATGAGTGAATTTATTAAATAGTTACAATCTTTTCACCGATTACCTTTCATGTAAACTGGGTGATAATCTACTCCTAATTATGTTATGAAGAGGAAGTAAGACCCTTCATCCCTTATATCAGCTAGCATTGAGTGGATTTAAGGAACTATATTTGTGTTGTAGATTAGTTTCCTTGGTGGATTAATCAATAGATATTATTAGCTTGGAAATATATTATTTGTTTAATTTAAAGGATTAAATGTCAGTTACAAACTTTGTCTTCTAGATATTGTTTTATCCATCCGATCGAATATCAAGATATTATAGTGAGATGATTGGAACATTCCACACTGTAGACATTGATTGTTGTTGAATTACATTTATAAGTGCATTGTTTGGATTGATTTGCATTTTTTCCATAATAAATGTGATCAATGGACAGAAGCATTAGATATATGTTGCATAAATATATAGGAATCTTAGCTTGTCAATGATTTACTAGTGCACTAAATTCTATTATGCACGTTGGCCACATGCACTAAATTCTATTATGCATGTTGGCCACATATTGTTAGATCTTTTGTGATGAGTCGAACTTCTCCAAGGAAGCTTAACACTCCATGGCAGGGTGGATATCACTTCAATGATTCTCTCTTTCTACTTCTCTTTTCTTTGCAAATTCTAACTACGGTTTCATGATGTGTGAACTTGTATCTATAACGTAAAGAATTTGAGTTTTGTAGTCATGCTTGAGTATTGTAAATGATTTTGTATTAATTGTAATGATTGTAAAATCATTTTATATATATTTAAAAAAAATAGTCGAATGTTTGACTCTTGATAACTCTTATGATTATTTTATTCATTAATTTTCATATTTTATTAAGTGATAAATTGGTCAGGATCTTTCAGAGGAAGGCATGTGAACGACATTATCAATCTATTTTTCATATTTGTTATATTTTAATTGTAAGTATGTCACAAGTTCATTTTTGTTTTGTACACTTGAGTTGTTCAAATATTTGTAAACAATAGCTACAAGTTGAATGAACAACACATTGTGATTGAACTTAGTTCAGTAATAAGTATAACGTGTTTAACTTATATTTTTATCTTAAATTTAAGAATTTTTGTTTTTGTTTTGTTTTGTGATTGAATAATAAATATGCTGCTATTATCTTTCCCTCTACGAGACATTTGTTTTTTTACTTACTTAAAACTTCTATAGTCTAAATTCATTGATTAACATTTTTTCACACTTCAAAGAACGTAATGGCTGCTGTTTTGTTTTTGTTTCTTTGGTGCTAACAATGCATACAAAATATGTTAATTTTTCTTCTAATACCTTACAAACACACGGAAGGAGCGCAAGGAATCTATTGTTAGGGCAATAATGACTGATCATCGGATGCAAAAACATCTGCATGAAATTTTGTCGTGGAAACTATGGTATTATGAACTTCAGTACCTTTTAGCATAGTTGCAAGACTCGCCAAAAACTCAGCGAGTTTCAAAAAACTCGCGAGTTTTTTTGGCTAGCGAGTTTTCCAGACAATTGTACGCATAGAAAACTCGCCGTACATTCTGGAAAAACACTTTTGGCGAGTTTTTCCAGAATGTACGGCGAGTTTTCTGGAAAAACCCGCGCGACTTTTGGGACATCCAAGCAACTGCTTAAAAGCAAATTTAACTTTATTTTTTTAATTCATTCTCTTCTAACACTCAGCAAAAAACCTCTCCAAGGCATTGTGCGCCCATTTGCAGCGATTTTGCATCCAAAAGACAAGATTTGAAGGGCATTCACATCAAATTTAGAAGGCAAATTGGATTTCCAGGTAGGGTTTCTCATTTTTCTTATTCTTTCATTTTTATTTTTTAAATTCTTCATTCTTGTTGATTCTATGTTAACAAATCATCTGAATGTAGTTTGGAAATGATTTAAATGCATTTATATTCATCAAAACAAGATTTAGATTCATCAAAACAAGATTTTTTTATGAATTTCGTTGATTTTTTCACATATTTTGCTGATTTTTTCATTTTTTTTAAACCCTAGTTATTTTTTTTGTTTTGAATCCTCTTTTTTGTTGAATAACATGTTTACAATCTTAGATTAGCTTAATTTTTTACTAGTTTGAAGTAATTTTCAGATTTGTTACATTTTTTCACATTTCTTTGAAACCCTAGTTATTATTTTTTTTTTTAAATCCAATTTTTTTGTTATGAAAATGTTTAGAATCTAGTGATAGATTTTTAGTAATTTAAACTTAAAGTAATCTCTTTTGATTTAATCTAATTTAGCTTGTTTTTAAATTTTCTATAAAAAACTAACAAGTTGTGCTTTGACTTTCACTTTGTGTAGGTTAATAATTAATTGATAATGGCTACTGAACCTGCTTCCACCTCAAGCTCTATCCCATCCGTGCCCTGCGGGGTTTGTAGGCACTCGTCCTCCAGGAGCTAGAGATCCTGCCTGGAAATATGCTTATCTAGGACCCATACCTGGCACGGTATATTGCATTCAATGTAAAAAAGTATATCGTGGAGGCATCAATTGCCTCAAGTACCACCTTGCAGGCATCCCTCAACGTGATGCTAAAGAATGTCCTAAAACCACGGAAGAAATAAAAAGACATATGAATGCCATACTTTCAGCTGCAGAAGAAAAAAAAATGCAAAGAGAGAAGGCAAGACTAGCAATGCAAGCAACCATTGCCTCTTCTCAAGGTGCTCCAATTGAGTCAGATGATGATTATGATTTTACTGAGGAGATAGTGGGCTCTCTTCGTGGCCCACGTATGCGAAGATCAAGGCAACCCATTAATACCTCCATCTCAGCTTCATCTACCACTAGTAGAGCACCAGGGGCAGGGGCAGGGGCAGCTGCAGGACCTACACGGTTGGATAATTATTTCGTGCCTAGAAACACACCTGGTGCACAACCTTCCTTAGAGGCGACTGGATGGAATAGAGAGGTGCATGAGCAAGCAAACATTGCTTGTGCAGATTTTTGGTATTTTAATAATATCCCTTTCAATGTGGCAAGTTCTCCTTACTGGCACAATTTGGTCACCGGATTGACAGTTGCAGGAAAAGGCTACAAGGCGCCTTCTCGCACAGACTTGAGTGGGAGGTTAGTTTATGTTCTTTAATTTATGTTTTTTAAGTTTAATTTATAATGAATTTAAGCTATTTTTTTGTTTACAAATAAAAATTGTGTACTTAATTTCACTTTGCATTTGTAGGTTGCTTACTAATGCAACTGAAAGGGCAAGGGCAGCAGTAGAGGAGCAAAAAGAAAAATAGATAAAATATGGCTGCTCTATTCTTTCTGATGGGTGGACGGATGGAAAAAACTGTAGCATCATTAATTTCTTGGTTGCATGCAAAGAAGAAGTGGTGTTCTTAAAATCAGTTGATGCCTCCCACATTGTAAAAACTGCAGAAAATTTGGCTAAGATGTTGGAGGAAGTTTGCATGGAGGTGGGGATTGCAAATATTGTGCAAATCATAACTGATAATGCAGCAGCATATGTGGCAGCAGGAAGACTCCTCCAAGATAGACACCCCTCAATTTGTTGGACACCATGTGCAGCCCATGTCCTTGACCTTCTTTTGGAGGACATAGGAAAACTAGATTGGGTCACACCAATTGTAGAGGACGCGAGGAGGATTACTAAATACATCTACAATCACCCTTGGGTTCTTCGCTTGATGAGGGAGCACACCAAAGGGAAAGAATTGGTGAGGTCAAGTGTCACAAGGTTTGCAACGATTTTTTTAAAGTTGCAAAGCATTCTTAATTCTTTGACGGCTTTAAAACAAATGTTTGTGAGTCAACCATGGATGGACTCAACCTATTCGAAGAAGCCAGAAGGAGAAAAGGTGTCAAAAATTGTGTTTGATGCCGAATTTGCACAAAGGGCAACAGAGATTATGAAGGTAACTTAAATTTCAAAACATTGAATTTGAATTCAAATTGAATAAATTTTTTAATGTCTTTCATTGTAAATTTGAAACTCTAATATTTTTGCATTTTTATATTGTAATTTGTAGGTGTCAAAGCCCTTGGTTAGAGTGCTCCGCTTGGTGGATGGGGATAAAATCCCAATGGGATATCTTTATGAGGCCATGGATAAGGCCAAGGAGGCTATAAAAAATTATTATAAAGGGGACAGCCTCAAATTTGATCTCATTTGGGAGATTATTGACAGGAGGTGGAACCATCAACTCCACCAACCCCTCCATGCAGTAGGGTACTTCTTGAACCCTCATTTCTTCCATTCAAGCACCTACTCAAATCCTACTGGAGAGGTTATGGAGGACCTCATGAAGTGCATTCAGAGGATGTCACCCACCCTTGAGGAGGGAGAACTCGTTGTTAATGAAATTCAAAGTTATAGAGAAAAAAGGGGTGCACTCTTCTCTTTAGAGCTAGCAAAGAAGACAATACACAGTCAGCCACCAAATATAAAATTTGAAATTTACAAGTTACAAATATTGATAATTTGATAACATATGTTTTCAACTTTTGAGTTTTGACTTTCCTTTCTAAGTTTCTAAGTTCTTTTCTAACTTTTAATTTGTTTTTTGTAGATGTTTGGTGGTCAAATTGGGGTGGAAATACCCCACATCTCCAAAAATTTGCCCTCCGTGTCTTATCGCAGCCTTGTAGTTCGTCCAATTGTGAGCGCAATTGGAGCTTGTTTGATGCCATCCACACAAAGAAAAGGAACAAACTAGCTCAAAAACGCATGAATGACCTTGTATACGTGCAATATAATCTTCGGCTGCGCAAAAAACAGATTAAGGAAATATCAAATGATCCAATTGATTTGGACGAGATAGATCCATACAATGATTGGATAGGGCAAGATGAGCAACCTCCATTGTTTTCCGAGAATGAGATCTATGACTTTGAGCGACAGGCAATGGAGAGGGGGGAAGGGGGATGGGGAGGGGAGTTGGACTTGCATTCTCATTGGATGACATTGAGGATGATCTTGAGGAGGAGTCATTGGCAGTGCCAAAGCCACCAGTAGTAGGATCTACATCCAGGATGGAGGTTGAGCAGCCGCAGCAGATGCCTACGAGTCAGGCCACGACTACACCCTCTCCCGTATTACTGAGAACTAGAAGTACTACTACTAGACATAGGAAGAGGAAGATGTGAATTTGTAAAAGCTGAAATATATTAATGTTGTATTTACTTTCAGTTTTACAAAAACAATTTGCTATTTTCATTTTGTTTCAAACTATCAGTATCAGCGTATTGAGCATTCCACATGGGGATGCGATTTTGTATCTAATTTTCTTTCAAATCAATCAAATATAACTAGACTCAGCTTGTTTCTTCTATGTACTCATTTTATTGACTCGTTGGATGCATCTTATCATTGAATTTTGCAACAAAAAATGTGTTTTTAATGAAGTTTAAGCAATTTTTTAAGTTGCCGAGTTTTTGCCGAGTTTTTTCCGAACTTTTGCCGAGTTTTTTCCATACCGTATTTTCCAGGCTTGGCGAGTTTTTGAAATTGGTGAGTCTTGCAACTATGCTATGAGTTATACTTTTAAGAATGTCGATATATTCCTAACATGAATAAAAACCTTCTATTTATTAGTGAAATAACCAAGAATCCTAGTCTTTTATTAAATTTTCGAGGCAACAAATATATAGTCAACTCTTAAAAATAAATTGCACTTGGTACTGGTGAGAAGATATTGCATAAACTTTTTTATCACAAATCAGCAAATGCTTCCACACAAGAGGTATGTACACATAAATTATCAATATTTGTCTATGCTTAATAAGACTTACATGGTCAATGGACTTCCATCCATTAAAAAAAAGACTGGTGTAAAGGATATCAAGAGGGAAAACAGATTTAACACCCATTTGGTGCTGACAAAGCATAACATACCAAAAGAATCTTGGACCTGTATTGATCTGTGTGGTCACACCCACTATGTAAGCAGCAAAGTACTTTTTTTTCTATTAGTTGATAATATTTCCAGGAAAATGTGGATCTGTTTCCTGAAAAATAAGTCAAAATGTTTTTCTCAGATTGTAAGCATTCAAAGCCTTGGTGCAAAAGCAAACAGATAAACAAATCAGGACTCTCAGGTCTGATAGTGGAGGAGGACTTGTCTCAAAACAGTTCCAAGCGATCTGCACAAGGAATGGAAAGGAGGACTATTACAATTATGGAGATGTCAAGGTTGCGTGATGAATAATCGAAATGTGTCGTATCAGTATAAAGCAGAAGCTGTAAACATAGTGGTCTACATTCTTAACCAATGTGTTCATATGCATTAAAGGATTACTCTCAGGACTTTGCTCTGTAAAGAAGATTACTTCACTTTTTCCCACTGCTTCACTAGTCCTCAACAAAAACCAACATTGTTGGTACTTGAAATAGGTTGCTTCTTCTTTCTATTGGCATCTCTACTGATAGACGACCTCCTTTAATGTATTACTTGGATGCTCCCACCCAGCTCTTTCCTTCGAAGGGCACCATTATTAGAGCACCCAAAGAGGATATTTACAAATAGTACATTTAGGTCACCTGAACCTCCCCTCCTATGCCACTCAACCCAATGCTTTCTTTTTACACTAAGCATTTCTCACAAGTGGAGGATGGCATCTTATGTCGTCCTCACTATCTCCAACATCATCAGTCACTTAGCTTGAGGTTTCCTCTTGGCCAGCTGAGGGTGTTTACCCACAAGCTACAAGTTGTGATGGATCACCATATTCTTCGCCAAGACCGGATATATTATCTTTGAGCCCTCTACGAGGTGGAGAATGAGGAGCATTTTTCTTGATATGCCCCATTCACTATGAGATCTCAAGAAGATATTACTGCCCCTACAAGGACTCAAGGTACACTCTCTCTACTTTCTTTAGATATCCTAACCAGTAATACTTGGCCCTTTATCTATGGGAGGTCATCACCCTTTGGCACAAATCCTTGCAATGGATCTCTATGTATCCTAGATCCCCTAAGTTGATCACCTCCTCCATCTAGCCCATATAGGAGACTAGCAACTCTAAACAGCTCTCGAATACTGCTACTTCAAACATAGACATGAATAGACATATGAGACGGCATTTCTCACAAATTTTGCCCCAACACATTACCCCTCAACAACATGATTCTACTTCTTCTCAATGGCATAGTTTGGCTCCTTCTTGATGACATAGATCTACTCCTCTTTGGTCTCACCCCTAGCCACAAAGACAAATGCATATTACAAGATTCTTCACTACTATAGGAGTTACTTTAGCCTTGGGTGTTATTGTGATTCTAGGAGCAATTTGCTTCCTCTTAGAATCCCCTCGGCTTGTTCCTCTTGGCCTTAGGCAGTCCCCAATGAGTACTATCAAATCTTGTATCCGTCCTTTCACTATGATCAAGGATGACACCAATGACTCCTACATTTCAACCTTGGACTATGATACTTCATGAGACTTTCCCATTTCTCCAATACTCCTCAACTTATGCTCTTTTGGGGTTCTTGTCCCCCCTACTTAGCTATTTGATTAGTTTCTTGACTATGTGCTAGGATCCCCAACAATATTAAATTTTTGTCTTTGGTTCTTCCCCTTTGTCTCTAGGTTTCTCTCCCTAGAAATTTTTATTGTAATCTAATGTACTCTCAAGTTCCATTGACCTACTTTTGGTCATTTGTGGATATTAATATGATTTCTTTCATTCTCAAGAAACCATAATTAGTCAAGAGACCATTGATAAGTGAATTTCATATTTTTTAATGCGTTTCTTTCGCATTTATTCCAACAAAAAGAAATAATCAAATTAGATGTAAATTGCAGTAAATATTATGTTTGTTTGTTATAGCGTGCAATCAAAAGCATACAAATAACTAGATATCTCTACAAACAAAATTGTTATGTAGATAAGAAGATATCTTTCTTCTTGGATAATGGTAAATCTTCAGACAATATTGCATACTAGCTACTAATAATAATTTTGGAACAAGTTTTGGTGTTAAAATGAAACAAGATGTAGAATAAGGAAAATTAAAAAGAGTACAGTTCTAGAAGGGATCTGATGAAGATCAAGGTGATAATCAAACTTCACAAACAAATCAAGGGAACCAATAATATAGACCGAAATGGTTTTAACTATTGTACCATGTTGAAAGATGTTTGGGAGGATAAACCGCCACGGGCAATGGAAGGCCAATCTACACAATCAAGGAAACAAATTGTGCAAAATTCTAATAAAGTGAATTTTTCTCTTACTTCCATTGTTTTATAGGTGCTTGAACCTAGCATGTATGATGAGGCAACGGGCAATCCTAAATTGAAATTTTCCATAAAGGTTAATATGAGGCCTTGATGCAAAACATGATTTGAGTGATGTCTAAGTTACTTCAAAAGAAGAAGCCCAATGGTTGTAAATGAGTATATAAGGTAACATGTAAATCAAATGGTTCTTTAGACAAGTATAAAGCTTGCCTTGTTGCTAAGGGCTATACATAGCAAGAAGGGGGGCAATATGTAGATAGCTTTGAGCCCAACTACAAAGATGTTGAAAGTGCCTTGTTGATCATTTCCTTGCAACTTGTTGGGAGTCAATCTTAAAATACAAAAAAATGTTTACGACCTAGCCCCCTACATTTAGCCTTATTGTGCTCGTCATATATAGCCAATCTA
>CM021101.1:454710071-454739961 GCA_007115665.2 Sequoiadendron giganteum
TTTAAGACTTCGAAAAAAATCAAAACAAGAAAATCAAAAAAAACCCCAACATTAAAAATTGTTATTTCGCTGCTGAAAATCCTTAGCCCACATTCATTTTTGTATTTCCATCATTTGTCATTTGCATTGTTACAATATACTTTTGCAAGCAAGAAGAAGCAAAACTGAAAAGAGAGGAGAAAGGAGGATGTCACGTCTTGTTTAATTTGCCTAGTTTAAATACTTAATTAAAGTATTAATTGTTTAATAGCAAACAATTAGGCAAGACAGTTTGATTATGTTAAGTGTTCTTTAAAGTATAAATAAGAATGATTATGATGATGACTAATTGTGTAAGTGTGGTAGAAACCACTGACACTTTTAGGTTGGAGAGAGAGCATCATCGAGAAGGTTCTAGCCAGTGGAGATAATGTGTCATGACGAAATCATGAGTATGCAATTTCACCATCAAAATGGTGTGTGTGTGTGTGTTCCGTACATATATATAATTGTATGAGAATAAAATCTCTTTATATAAATCTAGACTAATTTCATAATTTGGAGAGCTCATATTAATATTGGGTCATGAACCAACTTAATTTTTTCATTGTTGGCTTTGAGAAGGGACATTACATGCTACTTGTTGATATGTAGTTATATTCAAACATTCTGTCAAAATGAGCCCCAAACTAAATAGGAATTAGCATGGGAATACAAATCTCACCATTACAATCATGTATGTACATATATTGCCTAAAGCAACTCAAATTTCCTGTTAAAATATTGTTTGGAACCGTGTACATGCGCTCTAAGCTCTATGGAAGGCATCCCAAGCTCTATGAAAAGAATCTGAACCTTACGCTTTTGGAAATGAATTTGCTCATATATGTGTTTGTGTATGTACATTTTGTCATTTAGACATATGTGTATATGGATATAGGAAAAGTTAAAACTATCACCTTGTGTGGTGCCTATGTGGCACAACAAATTTCAATCCAAAATCTTTATATTAAAGCAAAATGAATAAAACCAAAAAAAAAGGAAAAAAGGCTGAGTGATTAAAAATTTAAAAGTATCCCATGTGCCTTGTGGATGCTTCCATGATTTGCATGCAAGTGAGTCATGGCAGGATGCTGGGAAGGTTGTGAAATCTGGCCTTACACCTGCCAGCTACATTTTGTTTTAAAGTTTGGAAGGATTTTTCGCAAGGGTTCTTCATTATTCAGGAATGATATTCAGCCTGTGGGACCGTAGGGAAGACGAGGAAGGCACTACAATAATAGCATCCTTCCAATTAGATCCTCACAACAATTTTAACCATGTCACAGATGAAATCAATGTTTCATAAGGATTATACAATGTTACACGGGGACGCGTCCCCTGGGTTTTTGCCCCCCCTACCCGTCCCAGGAACGTCTCAGGGACAAGGGACGCCTGGGGGCCGTCCCCGATTGGAGGAAACGGCCTTGACACAGAAGGGGGACGGATAGGGGACTCCTAACCGTCCCTTGACCGTCCCAAGGACGGCCAGCCGTCCCCCTTTGCCCAGCAGCAATTTAAACACAAAAAAAGAAGGTAATTTTAAATTTTCTTTTTTTTATTCTTTCCTTTGTGGACCCCATGCCCTCCCAACCCTAATATGGTGACTTAAAACATCTTCTTACCTTCATTTGACCTCATTTTAACTTGCCAAAAAAAAATTGCAGCCAAAAGAAAAAGTGAGTAGAGAAAGAGGAGGATTTGAAGGAGCTGTTGGAGAAGAAAAACTAGCATTTAGGAGGAAAAAAGGAGAGGATTAAGGCAGCAACCAGCAAAAGAAGTGAAAGAGGTATTGGTTGGAGTTCCATTAGATGGGCCAGCCCCTCACAATGACAATGACTCAGACTCTGAGTCTGATTTTAATGCAATGTTGGCAGATGCCGAGTAGCGGCAGCCATCATACTTTATATTACTATGTTTTGGACACTTGCGACTTTGTCATTTTGACATGTGTACTACAAACTTGTAGCCTTTTGGGCATTTTATTATTTTATATCATATGCACATTGACTATTTGACATGAATTATTGTCCATGGAAGCAATTAGGTAGTTGTAGTATTAATTTGTTCGATAATTCGATTCTATGATGCATATGTCAATATGATTGGTGATTACATTTGCAATTTTATGGATGTTCATTGTTATGATTATCATTACTCATATGAATATCTGAAATTTCCTTATATTTTTAAAATCTCTCTCTCTCTCTCTCTCTCTCTCTCTCTCTCTCTCTCTCTCTCTATATATATATATATATAGCCATCCCCCCATCCCCTAAAATCCCCTCAAAAAATTGCTGTACCCGAAACTTGTCCCGCTGTCCCCCCATCCCGGAGACTCGGTGGAACATAGGGATTATAGATGGTCGTATTCAGTGATAGATCAGGTGTGTTCTCTGTTGACTCAATTGCATATATCTTGAGTAGAAGCTGGTCTGGAATTATAAAACCTGAGCAAGTTATTGTCTATCAAATGTTTTATTAAAATTAGTTAAAAGCGTTATTTATCTCTGACTCTTGAATTGTATGTGAAGCTTGGGGTCTATAGTACAAGTTTATTGTGTGTGAATTTTGTTTGGCACATTTGGGTCTTCAAGGTAGTAATCAGTCATAATCATAGGAAGTGGTTTGTATTGAGTGAAAATGATTCTTCTATTTAGAGTGGGTTTTCAGTTCTAATATATAGAATTGATTCTATGCTGGCCCTTTCAAGCTGTCCGCTTTGAGACTAATACTAAAATTGGGATTTGTCAAATCCTAAGACATACAGAGTTATGCATGAAAATTAAAAATTTCATCTCAACTAATTCTGAAGTTGGAATGTTTCAGTCATAAAACATTCAAGTAAATTATGCTTGCAACATAGAATTACTTCTTTGTACATATTGTTTTAAGCACTATAAGTGCTTGAACAACATGCCATTGTTAGTTCACCTCACAAGCTAGTGATATAGGACGCATGTACTCTGTTGAGTGACTAATTTCCCCAATAATTATCTTTTATGTACGTCTCCACATCTTTACTGTTAATCTATTACCTACTGATAGTAAGTAGAAGAAGAACCTTAGATTTTATGAGCTCCACTGATGTCAATGCCACTTAATCCACAGGAGAAAAAGTTTTCAGCATAGTTCACAAAATGTTGCAGACGCATTATACTTTTAACATATTTTTGTTGTATCATGTCAATGAAAATTTTCAAGAAAAAATGTATTTGAGTAGCTCATAAGTTATATACAAGAAATAATTTCTTCCCAATGTTCTTTTAAATTGCTCAGATCTACTGTATATTTCTTATACAAAGTGTAATACGAGATTGACAATTTGTTAATAATAGGTCTGTTTTATTCATATGAATTTTGCAAACATAAAATTGTACGAGGCAGACTCCTCATTTTGTAACTCTTAGGGAGTATTATGCTTTGTAGAATTGCATATTTCACGAAGACCAAAGACTTGGTGATATCAAATCTTTTTTCTCTAGCAAACAGTATCTACAGTCCACATTTGGGATTCCTCTCCAATTGTACAAAACCTACCTATTTAATTATCAATTTTTTTACATGAAAAATTGTATTCAACCAAGGAAATGTTAATAACATACCATACATTTTGCCAGTGATCTATTTTAACTATACTGGTTTTGTAAAGAACCCCAGATGTCACCTCTAACTTACTATCTCTTGAGTTATCTTTTTGTGGTTTTTTTTTTTTTTCGAACAAAATTTGTAGCTTTTGCAACGTGTTGTCATTCCTAAAATTCTTGAATCCGTGATATGTACGGCATTTAGTGTTGTGGGTTTTGTTTCTTTCAATTTATAAAGATGTCTGAAAGAAAGCTCTTAACTGTAGCTACTGCTAAACCACCTTAGATGTATATAAAAAGCAAGATTCCAAAGCCAATACTCTTAAATATAGAATTAAGACTATCATGTTGTCAAACTGTTGTTCTGAGCAAAAATTTAGTGGACTAGGTTGTTGGAAGAATTGCTTGCGTGTATTTAATATTTTTGATAAATGCTTTCTGGGTTTTGTTCTTTGTTCTTCCACCTTTCTAAACCATGATGAAGTTATAAATTTGGCCAAGTAAGGTAAAAGATATGATTATTTAAATCTTGAACTGTTCACTGCAATCTACAAGTTGAAAATTGTTAATTGATTTCTAAGATGTTAGCTGAATTTAAATGATTGTTATCACATTACTTATAAATGTATTGTTATATATGAGTGAATTTATTAAATAGTTACAATCTTTTCACCGATTACCTTTCATGTAAACTGGGTGATAATCTACTCCTAATTATGTTATGAAGAGGAAGTAAGACCCTTCATCCCTTATATCAGCTAGCATTGAGTGGATTTAAGGAACTATATTTGTGTTGTAGATTAGTTTCCTTGGTGGATTAATCAATAGATATTATTAGCTTGGAAATATATTATTTGTTTAATTTAAAGGATTAAATGTCAGTTACAAACTTTGTCTTCTAGATATTGTTTTATCCATCCGATCGAATATCAAGATATTATAGTGAGATGATTGGAACATTCCACACTGTAGACATTGATTGTTGTTGAATTACATTTATAAGTGCATTGTTTGGATTGATTTGCATTTTTTCCATAATAAATGTGATCAATGGACAGAAGCATTAGATATATGTTGCATAAATATATAGGAATCTTAGCTTGTCAATGATTTACTAGTGCACTAAATTCTATTATGCACGTTGGCCACATGCACTAAATTCTATTATGCATGTTGGCCACATATTGTTAGATCTTTTGTGATGAGTCGAACTTCTCCAAGGAAGCTTAACACTCCATGGCAGGGTGGATATCACTTCAATGATTCTCTCTTTCTACTTCTCTTTTCTTTGCAAATTCTAACTACGGTTTCATGATGTGTGAACTTGTATCTATAACGTAAAGAATTTGAGTTTTGTAGTCATGCTTGAGTATTGTAAATGATTTTGTATTAATTGTAATGATTGTAAAATCATTTTATATATATTTAAAAAAAATAGTCGAATGTTTGACTCTTGATAACTCTTATGATTATTTTATTCATTAATTTTCATATTTTATTAAGTGATAAATTGGTCAGGATCTTTCAGAGGAAGGCATGTGAACGACATTATCAATCTATTTTTCATATTTGTTATATTTTAATTGTAAGTATGTCACAAGTTCATTTTTGTTTTGTACACTTGAGTTGTTCAAATATTTGTAAACAATAGCTACAAGTTGAATGAACAACACATTGTGATTGAACTTAGTTCAGTAATAAGTATAACGTGTTTAACTTATATTTTTATCTTAAATTTAAGAATTTTTGTTTTTGTTTTGTTTTGTGATTGAATAATAAATATGCTGCTATTATCTTTCCCTCTACGAGACATTTGTTTTTTTACTTACTTAAAACTTCTATAGTCTAAATTCATTGATTAACATTTTTTCACACTTCAAAGAACGTAATGGCTGCTGTTTTGTTTTTGTTTCTTTGGTGCTAACAATGCATACAAAATATGTTAATTTTTCTTCTAATACCTTACAAACACACGGAAGGAGCGCAAGGAATCTATTGTTAGGGCAATAATGACTGATCATCGGATGCAAAAACATCTGCATGAAATTTTGTCGTGGAAACTATGGTATTATGAACTTCAGTACCTTTTAGCATAGTTGCAAGACTCGCCAAAAACTCAGCGAGTTTCAAAAAACTCGCGAGTTTTTTTGGCTAGCGAGTTTTCCAGACAATTGTACGCATAGAAAACTCGCCGTACATTCTGGAAAAACACTTTTGGCGAGTTTTTCCAGAATGTACGGCGAGTTTTCTGGAAAAACCCGCGCGACTTTTGGGACATCCAAGCAACTGCTTAAAAGCAAATTTAACTTTATTTTTTTAATTCATTCTCTTCTAACACTCAGCAAAAAACCTCTCCAAGGCATTGTGCGCCCATTTGCAGCGATTTTGCATCCAAAAGACAAGATTTGAAGGGCATTCACATCAAATTTAGAAGGCAAATTGGATTTCCAGGTAGGGTTTCTCATTTTTCTTATTCTTTCATTTTTATTTTTTAAATTCTTCATTCTTGTTGATTCTATGTTAACAAATCATCTGAATGTAGTTTGGAAATGATTTAAATGCATTTATATTCATCAAAACAAGATTTAGATTCATCAAAACAAGATTTTTTTATGAATTTCGTTGATTTTTTCACATATTTTGCTGATTTTTTCATTTTTTTTAAACCCTAGTTATTTTTTTTGTTTTGAATCCTCTTTTTTGTTGAATAACATGTTTACAATCTTAGATTAGCTTAATTTTTTACTAGTTTGAAGTAATTTTCAGATTTGTTACATTTTTTCACATTTCTTTGAAACCCTAGTTATTATTTTTTTTTTTAAATCCAATTTTTTTGTTATGAAAATGTTTAGAATCTAGTGATAGATTTTTAGTAATTTAAACTTAAAGTAATCTCTTTTGATTTAATCTAATTTAGCTTGTTTTTAAATTTTCTATAAAAAACTAACAAGTTGTGCTTTGACTTTCACTTTGTGTAGGTTAATAATTAATTGATAATGGCTACTGAACCTGCTTCCACCTCAAGCTCTATCCCATCCGTCCCTGTGGAGTTTGTAGGCGCTCGTCCTCCAGGAGCTAGAGATCCTGCCTGGAAATATGCTTATCTAGGACCCATACCTGGCACGGTATATTGCATTCAATGTAAAAAAGTATATCGTGGAGGCATCAATTGCCTCAAGTACCACCTTGCAGGCATCCCTCAACGTGATGCTAAAGAATGTCCTAAAACCACGGAAGAAATAAAAAGACATATGAATGCCATACTTTCAGCTGCAGAAGAAAAAAAAATGCAAAGAGAGAAGGCAAGACTAGCAATGCAAGCAACCATTGCCTCTTCTCAAGGTGCTCCAATTGAGTCAGATGATGATTATGATTTTACTGAGGAGATAGTGGGCTCTCTTCGTGGCCCACGTATGCGAAGATCAAGGCAACCCATTAATACCTCCATCTCAGCTTCATCTACCACTAGTAGAGCACCAGGGGCAGGGGCAGGGGCAGCTGCAGGACCTACACGGTTGGATAATTATTTCGTGCCTAGAAACACACCTGGTGCACAACCTTCCTTAGAGGCGACTGGATGGAATAGAGAGGTGCATGAGCAAGCAAACATTGCTTGTGCAGATTTTTGGTATTTTAATAATATCCCTTTCAATGTGGCAAGTTCTCCTTACTGGCACAATTTGGTCACCGGATTGACAGTTGCAGGAAAAGGCTACAAGGCGCCTTCTCGCACAGACTTGAGTGGGAGGTTAGTTTATGTTCTTTAATTTATGTTTTTTAAGTTTAATTTATAATGAATTTAAGCTATTTTTTTGTTTACAAATAAAAATTGTGTACTTAATTTCACTTTGCATTTGTAGGTTGCTTACTAATGCAACTGAAAGGGCAAGGGCAGCAGTAGAGGAGCAAAAAGAAAAATAGATAAAATATGGCTGCTCTATTCTTTCTGATGGGTGGACGGATGGAAAAAACTGTAGCATCATTAATTTCTTGGTTGCATGCAAAGAAGAAGTGGTGTTCTTAAAATCAGTTGATGCCTCCCACATTGTAAAAACTGCAGAAAATTTGGCTAAGATGTTGGAGGAAGTTTGCATGGAGGTGGGGATTGCAAATATTGTGCAAATCATAACTGATAATGCAGCAGCATATGTGGCAGCAGGAAGACTCCTCCAAGATAGACACCCCTCAATTTGTTGGACACCATGTGCAGCCCATGTCCTTGACCTTCTTTTGGAGGACATAGGAAAACTAGATTGGGTCACACCAATTGTAGAGGACGCGAGGAGGATTACTAAATACATCTACAATCACCCTTGGGTTCTTCGCTTGATGAGGGAGCACACCAAAGGGAAAGAATTGGTGAGGTCAAGTGTCACAAGGTTTGCAACGATTTTTTTAAAGTTGCAAAGCATTCTTAATTCTTTGACGGCTTTAAAACAAATGTTTGTGAGTCAACCATGGATGGACTCAACCTATTCGAAGAAGCCAGAAGGAGAAAAGGTGTCAAAAATTGTGTTTGATGCCGAATTTGCACAAAGGGCAACAGAGATTATGAAGGTAACTTAAATTTCAAAACATTGAATTTGAATTCAAATTGAATAAATTTTTTAATGTCTTTCATTGTAAATTTGAAACTCTAATATTTTTGCATTTTTATATTGTAATTTGTAGGTGTCAAAGCCCTTCGTTAGAGTGCTCCGCTTGGTGGATGGGGATAAAATCCCAATGGGATATCTTTATGAGGCCATGGATAGGGCCAAGGAGGCTATAAAAAATTATTATAAAGGGGACAGCCTCAAATTTGATCTCATTTGGGAGATTATTGACAGGAGGTGGAACCATCAACTCCACCAACCCCTCCATGTAGCAGGGTACTTTTTGAACCCTCATTTCTTCCATTCAAGCACCTACTCAGATCCTACTGGAGAGGTTATGGAAGGCCTCATGAAGTGCATTCAGAGGATGTCACCCACCCTTGAGGAGGGAGAACTCGTTGTTAATGAAATCCAAAGTTATAGAGAAAAAAAAGGTGCACTCTTCTCTTTAGAGCTAGCAAAGAAGACAATACACAGTCAGCCACCAGGTATAAAATTTGAAATTTACAAGTTACAAATATTGATAATTTGATAACATATGTTTTCAACTTTTGAGTTTTGACTTTCCTTTCTAAGTTTCTAAGTTCTTTTCTAACTTTTAATTTGTTTTTTGTAGATGTTTGGTGGTCAAATTGGGGTGGAAATACCCCACATCTCCAAAAATTTGCCCTCCGTGTCTTATCGCAGCCTTGTAGTTCATCCAATTGTGAGTGCAATTGGAGCTTGTTTGAGGCCATCCACACAAAGAAAAGGAACAAACTAGCTCAAAAACGCATGAATGACCTTGCATACGTGTAATATAATCTTCGGCTGCGCAAATAACAGATTAAGGAAATATCAGATGATCCAATTGATTTGGATGAGATAGATCCATACAATGATTGGATAGGGCAAGATGAGCAACCTCCATTGTTTTCCGAGAATAAGATCTATGACTTTGAGCAACAGGCAATGGAGCGGGGGGGGGGAGGAGGGGGTGGATTTGCATTCTCATTGGATGACATTGAGGATGATCTTGAGGAGAAGTCATTGGCAGTGCCAGAGCCACCAGTAGTAGGATCTACATCCAGGATGGAGGTTGAGCAGCCACAGCAGATGCCTACGAGTCAGGCCACGACTACACCCTCTCCCATAGTACTGAGGACTAGAAGTACTAGACATGGGAAGAGGAAGATGTGAATTTGTAAAAGCTGAAATATATTAATGTTGTATTTACTTTCAGTTTTACAAAAACAATTTGCTATTTTCATTTTGTTTTAGACTATCAGTATCAGCGTATTGAGCATTCCATATGGGGATGCGATTTTGTATCTAATTTTCTTTCAAATCAATCAAATATAACTAGACTCAGCTTGTTTCTTCTATGTACTCATTTTATTGACTCATTGGATGCATCTTATCATTGAATTTTGCAAAAAAAATATGTTTTTAATGAAGTTTAAGCAATTTTTTAAGTTGCCGAGTTTTTGCCGAATTTTTTCCGAACTTTTGCCGAGTTTTTTCCGTACCGTATTTTCCGGGCTTGGCGAGTCTTGCAACTATGCCTTTTAGTATTGATACCTTTAACTATGATTATTTTGGCATCTTTAATAGTGGCGCATGTATATTTTCCTAAAAGAATTTGATTAAGCAATGTTTATTGTTTGATCCTGCATGAATTACGAACCCTGTTTTTTTTTTGGTCCATGCAGACCTACCGGACACAATCTCATTGTAAATACCATCTCAATGTACCATTTTTGCTCTTAATAGAAATATCGATGCCTGCTTCCCAAAATTTTAGAAAGGAGAAAATGCTAAATATGGACCTTGAAAACAAATGGTCTGTATACTCCAAAGGTGGATTTCTTAAGCACGCAAATGCTAAAAATTAAATGGAGGAAATCTCTAATTCTGATATCGCCGCACAATGAAAAGCCATGGTCTCCTATTGTTTTGCCCTTGAGCGGGCCCAATGGTGAGAACTTTTGTGGTTGAATTGGGGAGGCACGGATTCAAATCTTCAGAGGGGTAGGATGTAGTTTATGCACAGTCAGAGGCGCTGGTCATCGTGGTCTAGAAATCTATTTCTTTCCTTTCCTTATAAAATTACTTGAACCGCTGAACGAGCTGAAAGCTAAACCTGGACCCTCCAAATATACCAGTGCTATTGTGCAAAATAATTATGTTTGTAATAATTTTCTGTAGGTCCAAAATAATGCATGTACCAGTCCTGCTTTGATTTTATTTTCACCATAACTGCAAGTTTATTGGTATGATGTTATATGAGAATTAGGGAAAATAAGTTCTTATAAGATAACTGGGAAAGTGTTAAAAACTTTCTGGCTCAGATGTCGCGGATTGGAAAATCTTTCGTGAAGTTTAGCCATTTTTCATAATAAAACTCCTGAGATTCTCTATAGACAGGACTAAAATTTGAGACTGACTTATAAAATTTCTTATTGAGTACGGGAAAAAGAGTGAAGCATAACAGGTTAGGGAGGAACAAAACATACTGAGAAGGGCGAGTGCATGAGCGCCCCCACAAGAAATAGTGGAAATGTCAAGGGTGGCCAAGGAGGGCACAAATTGGGGAAGCCACTCATCCTGCAACCTTCCTGTGCCCAGCTGCCCGTCTGTGCCTGCTCCCCAACTCCATATCCATACCTCTTCTTTCTGCTCCTCTTTCTCATCTTCCTCCATTTTTTTTTTACAGTTGAAGTCGAATTGAGTGAAATTCGGTTCGTAATCTTTATGAGCATGATGGGTGTAAAATCCCAGATTTTGAAAGATATAAAAAGCCTCAATTTGGAAAGAGAGAATGGAAAATGGGAAAGGACACGGTAGAGTTGCACTTCTAATCAAAGAATGGTGGGATAAAAATATAAAAGTGGAGAAAGAAGCTCCAAACAAACAAGTATAGCAGAAAATCAGATTACAATAAGATTGGCTGTTCACTACTTTGTTTCAAAAGACTCCAAATCATATAAGAAAAGGAGTTTAGATCGTGTAGACTTTTTTACCTCTCTAAAAAAAAATATTTTGGTGTTTAACACATTGGGGAAGTTATATTAATAGGTGATTTTAATGCTAGGACAGTTAGCATGCAAACTCTTAATTTGAAAAGCAAAGATAAAGAGAAAGATGGCCCGCTATGGTTGGAAGAAGAGAACCATCAACTTTGGGAACAAACCTCTCAAGATAATAAATGTAATGTCACTCACTATGGGGCAGAATTGTTGGGAATATGTAGTTTATTCAACTTTGGTAATATGCAATGGTATGGTATCATGGTTGAATTTGGGCAACATTACTTGCAAGACTTATAATGTGCAAAGTGTGGTGGATTATGTCATTTTATCTTGTAACTATACAACAAGGATAATAGAGCTAGTGATTGGTAAATGTCCAATAGAGTTGAAATCGGATCATAATCTAATATATGTAAAATTTGGCATTCACATAATCAAACAACAAAGGGAACAAAACCTTATCGGCAAAAAGAAAGCATCCCCACAGGGTAGAATTCTCATGACTCAAGAAAAACAGGAAATTTTCAAGGTTGCTCTCAAAAAAATCTTTCAGGAATCTGAAAAAAAACTCAACTTACATAAAGAAGCACTCAATAAGCAAGAACACATTAATTCCTCTAGTACACAAAGCTTTGGGTGAGTGTAAGAGGGCTAGGCCCAAGAGAGGAAATACTAATACTTTCTCAGCAAACCCATGGTTCGATGAAGAGTGCAAGTTAACAAAAAGAAAGTTTTGTGAGGGGGGGATGACAATAGAAAACAAGAAAGAATATGAAAGGGTGATACGAAGTAAAAAAGAAAAGTATGTAAGTACAAGAAGAATGGAGTTGATTACCTTTGGAAAGAACAACCCCAAAAAAATTGGAAGGAGCTACAGCAGAAAAGAAAACAAATGGAAAATAATATTACAAGCTCTCAATGGCTAGACTATGCAAAAATACTTAATGAGCATGAGCAGGATGAACATAGACCTCCTATAATCAATGCAACCACCAAACTTTTCACTGTTGAAGATATCAGTCAAGGCATAAGAAGATTGGCAGGAGGGAAAGCACAAGATATTAATGGGATGCAAGCAGAACATTTAAAGTGGGGTATTGAGGTCCTTGCACCTTGTATTAGGTGCATTTTCAATAGGGTTATTCAAGAAGGCTTCCCGGAAGGATGGATCACTAGTGTTGTTATCCGCTTGCACAAAAGTGGTGACATAAATAACGCATCAAACTACCACACTATTATGATTAATCCTCTTCTTGGAAAAAATTTTGGGAGCATGATTGAGCACAGGATTAGCAATTGGGGTGAAAAAAGAGGGAAAAAGAGCTAAAGGGCAAGCTAGTTTTAGGCCCAAACATTCCACTATTGATCAGGAGTTACCCTTAGATTCTTGATTGAAAAAATATGGGACATTCAAGGTGATGAAGCTTATTGTTGTTTTGTAGACTTTAAAAAATCCTCTGACACAATTCCATGGGGTAAGTTATGGAAGATAATGAAGGAATTGGGAGTTCCACATGAGCTTAAGGCAGTTGTTCATAGGCTCTATGAGCAGGTTAGAGCTTAAATCAGAACCAATGATGGTATGTTGAAATGCTTTGGCAGTGACATTGGTGTCAAGCAAGGTTGCCCGCTTTCCCCAACATTATTTGGGTTTGACATCAATAAGTTGGAAGAATGGATAGACAAGGTTGGTGGGGAACGCATTCATTTGGCCAAATTTGTAATAAAATTACTCTTATATGCTCATGATCTCATATTAATTGCTAAAACTATGCATGATTTGAGAAAACATTTGAAGAATCTTGAAACATTTTGTCAAGAGGTTGGGATGCAAGTGAACACTAGCAAAACCAAAATAATGATCTTCTCACTGCGAAGAAAAAAATAACAAACTGACTTTCTCTTCGAAGGCAGACCATTGGAAATAGTGAACGAGTTCAAGTACCTTGGGCTTGATTTTCACAACAAACTCAGTTGGGAAACATGTAGAGCAAAAAGAATTCAAGGAGGTTGGAAAGCGCTATACTCTTTGCAAAATAGATGTAGAAATGTAGAATTATGGGACTGGAAAACTAAAAGAACGCTTTTTGGTCTACTTGTCACTCTGGTGATTCTCTATGGGTGTGAAATTTGGGGCAGCAACATGTCAGATCAGAAATGGAGACAACTGGAAAGAGTAAAAAAACATCTGATTATAAATAGCCTCAAGCTCGAGACTATAGTGCCTTATGAGATTTTATTGGCCGAGACCAGTGCTTTTCCCTTGGAAGCATTTGCGATGATTTGGTTATTAAGCTACCTAAAGAAGGTCCAAAATATGGAGAATCATCGTTGGTCTAAGTAATTGTGAAGGAAGAGCTAACTAGAAGAAAGAACACCTGAATGAAACAAAATATCAAATGGATGAAAAAGTGGGATGTTGAGATGCATGAGTGCTCAAACACAAATGAAGAAATAAAAAAATATGTAAGAGAAAATTTTAAATATCTTATATGGACGAAAAAAACAGGGCATAAAAAGGATTATTATATCAAAGAATTCAATCCCACGAGGGACCATAAAGAAAAAGTCTATATAAGAGCGAATATCAAATGGAAAGTAAAAATGTTGATAGCTCAATTGTGAACTAGTTCACATCATCTTAACTGTGAAACAAGTAGGTGGGTGGTTCCTAAAGAGGAGTGGGAAAAAAGAATATGTTAATTTTGTAACAAGGGTATGGTGGAGACAAAATGGCACTTCATCATGGAGTGCTCAGTGTATAAATACATTTGGGCCAACTATGGGGACATCGTGCAGGTTGATAATTTAAATACCATGTTTGAAGAGTCAAGGTTGGACAAAACTGCAAACTTCATCATCAAAATACGTTGCAAAAAGATTGATCTTGAACAAAGTTTATAAACTGTATAGGGCCTTTTTGTGGGAGGCTCTTGTGCTATCCTTGGGTCCCATAGGCTTCTTTGGCCTCATGGAGGTCATTAAAATATTTATTTCATTTCATCCATTTTATTGGGTAAATGACAGTAGAATGTGAATTGAGGTTTGTTAGAAATTGTGAAAGAAAATAATTACCAAGAAAATAAAATAATAAAAACAAGTTTATCAAAATCTTCAATAAACAATGAACGCATTAAATGAAAAATGAAATAATAACTAGCATATATATTTATATATAAATAATATATATAAAAACGTCAAGATATATCCTTCTCGAGGCGTCTATTTATATCAAATACTCACATAAAAGTGCAATAGACACCTCGAGAAGGATATCTCTTAGCATTTTTATATATATTATTTATAAATTAATATATATGCTAGTAGCATTCGCAACGCGACATGGAAGACAAAATTATTAGGGTTAGGGTTAGCATAAGAGTTAGGGTTAGGGTTAGGGTTAGTGTCATCGTTATAAATAGGGTTATGGTTACGATTAGGAATAGAATAAGATTAGGGTTAGATTTACGATTGGGATTAGGGTTCGGTTAGCCTTAGTAGTAAGATTAGGGTTAGGGTTAGAGTTAAAATTGGGATTAGGGTTGGGTTAGCCTTAGTAGTAAGATTGGAGTTAGGGTTACAATTATGATTAGAGTTAGAATTAGAATTTGGGTTGGGGTTATCATCCCAATTACAGTTAGGGTTAGAGTTACAATTAGGATTAGTGTTATCATTATGAATAGGGTTACGGTTATAGATAGGGATAGGAATAGGGTTAGGGTTAGAGTTAAATTTTGGATTAGGGTTGGGTTAGTGTTAGTAAGATTAGGATTAGGGTTAGGGTTAGGGTTACAATTATGATTAGTTATAATTAAAATTTGGGTTGAGATTATCATCCCAATTAGGGTTAGGGTTAGGGTTAGGGTTACGATTAGGATTAGTGTTATCATTATGAATAGGGTTAGGGTTACAGCTAGGGATAGGAATAGGGTTAGGGTTAGAGTTGGTAGTAAGATTAGGGTTAAAATTTGAATAAGGGTTGGACTAGTGTTAGTAGTAAGATTAGGGTTACGATTATGATTAGATTTAGAATTAGAATTTGGGTTGGATTTTTCATTACAATTAGGATTAGGGTTAGGATTACACATAAAATTAGGATGAAGGGTATGGTTAAGGTTAGGATTAGGATCAAAGATAGAAATACGATAAATATTGGGGTTAACATTAGTATTGGGATTAAGGTTAGGGTAAGTGTTATTGAGAATAGGGTTAGGGTTAGGTTTACATAACATCATATAATAGATATTAATGTCTATTTTTTGAAAGGAAGATAGCTACTCTGAAATGAACCACATAAAATAAAATAATACGAAAAATGTATTTTGTCCTTTTTTGCATAAGTCAATTTTGCAAACTATAAAAAATTAGACTTTTTGTGACATTACAGATTGACAACTTATCATTTAAGAAATAATAAAAATGAATGTAAAGGTGTAGTTGTGTAAATGAAACAAGATTGTTGAATTGGTTGGGAAGCAAAGCAAGATGTGTGTGCATACTATTGGAGAGTTGTAACTGGTATTTGACAATTATAGAACAAGGTTGGTGAATGGAGTCTACAGATGTAACCTGTAAAAATGAGTCAAGACAAGACATGTCTACAAGAATGTTGTCAATGACATTTGTAGTTAGCATTGTGTTGGTTATGGGTGTGATCTTATTGGTTAATATTTATAGTGCAAGAGGGTGCAAGGGGGTACCTCCCTTGTGAGGTCTAGGGGGCTCATCCTCCCAACAAGAGGTTCAAAGGTCGCGCATCTCAACAAGGGTTCAGGGGCAGTGCCTTCAAAAGACACATTTATATATATATATATGGAGCTTGATCTTATTGGTTAATATTTATAGTGCAAGAGAGTGCAAGGGGGTACCTCCCTTGCAGGTCTAGGGGGCTCATCCCCCCTCGATGAGAGGTTCAAAGGTTGCACATCTTAGCTAGGTTTTAGGGGCAGTGCCTTCAAAAGCCACATTTTATATATAAATATATATGTATGTATGTATGTATGTATGTATGTATGTATGTATGTATGTATGTACGTACATATATACATATACATACATGTATACATATGCATACATATATATACATATATACATGTGTATGTATGTATATATATATATATTCATTGTAAATTTCGACCATTCAGCGTTAGATAACATATTTGATGATAGAGATTATGCTGGCTTTTTTTCATAGAAGGCAACCCCTTTTTTGAGGGCATTATATTATAGCTAAGTATTGTATTGTATTGTGTGAGGAGACTATAATAGAGAGAAGAGGAAGTTACAATGGATGTGTTGTAAGTTGTATTCCTTCATTTTGCTAGATGGAATAAAAGAAGGATTGGTTGTTTCTTTGTGGACGTAGTTCATATTGGTTGAACCACATATATATGTGTCTCTATTTTTTTAGGTTATTTTATATTTTATTTATGCATCTATTTTTACTATATATATAGTTCTACAATCCTGTTCATAACACATTGTCATCATGAAACTAAAACTGAGTGGAAGAAATTGGCATGCGAGTAAATTGAAATATGATAATTAGGTATTGCAAAAATTTCAATCTAGGCCTAAAAGAAAATAGTTTGAGCAAGTAGCTTTTCACCTTTTAGGATATTTGATAGATTGTTTTCTTGGAAAATGGTTAAGACCTTTAGAACATATAAATATACACCAACATTAAAAAAAAGACTTGATAAAAGAGGTTCCTAGTGTAGAGCTTCCTCTAGTGCTTAATTAATTGATGTAGATGATCATACATGCGGCTTAACAAATCTACAAATCCCTAAATTAAGCAGTTCATTATCCAAGAGGGGGCTTCATTGAATTATCAGCCAAGGAGTCATAGACTTAAGATGATGTTGGCACTATATATGTGTATACACCTAAAATTGGTCTGGAGAATCTAATTAATTAAATACGACTTATTTGATTAATTACCCTAAATTACTCTACTATTGAATAAATAGAAATATTTATTTATATAGTTCACGTTTAAATTCTTATTTAAATTCTTCTAATTATTTTATTATTTCATCTTAATTAAATAAACAAAATTAAATACTTTGTTTTATTTAATTATCAAATTTTCGTATTTATTCTATCTTAATCACATCATTCAATCTTAATTAATTAAACAAAGGTTAAATATTTTATTGTTTAATTATCATATTTCTTCTATTTTAATTTAATAAACAACTTCTATAGTTTGTTTTATTAAATTATTTATTCCCCTTTTTGCTAATTTAAATAAATCAAATATTTAAATAAAAGCATAAATCAAAATTCCTCTATTCACTCACCTATCAAATCAAATATCATATGTCTAATTTAATGCGATTGGCATTCATGAGAAAGCTTGCAGGCAATCCTCTCAATCTTCTCCCTCTAATCCTTCCTATCCTCTTGCGTGATGTTTTCATGGGGAGGAACCATTCCCATAATCAGCTCAAGTCTCTCCATCTCTCACCATTCAATCCTCCAGATTGAATCCAAACCTCTACTTTTTTGCCCCTATGCAAATTTGTTGTTGGGAAATCTATAAATACAACGTCACAATACAAGAAATAGATCCCATCTTTGTGCAATTTTACTCTGCAAGAAAGCAATCAAGCATCATAGCAATAGCAATAGTATCTTAGTATCATAAGCATCAGTAGAAATCATATCACGACTGCATAGTAGTTTTACTGTAGCTTATGCATCATAGTTTCATGTCAATTTTAGATTACATTAGTTTCCTTTATCATTTAGATATCATCATATAGGATTTCGTCTTTGCATTTAGCATCATTCCATTCTTTAGATTGGCATTTTAACAGTCACAGAGCTTATCAAAATCTGAGAGCCCTCTGTGATTTAATAAATCTCTAAAGATAGGAGACAATATGACGCTTTCATTAGATTCTTGCTTTAAACTAGTTTAATTTGTAGAATCTTTAATATAATGTCTTATTAAGAAGTGTTATTTTACTTGTTACTTATTTTACACTTACAATATGCATTCAAGAATCCTAGACTTCCTATATCGACTGAGTACAGGTGATTGAATAGGAATAAACTCATCAAAAGTTTCTAATTGAAAATAACTCCTATCTAAGAACAAGATAAGAAAATGTTAATTATTGTTAACTGTTATAGGTACCTATCATTTATGATTGTAACTAATGAATATTTTTGTTGCGGCATGTCCTAATTCAACTAATCACTCAATAGCAATGAAAAAAATTCAAACTAGAGACTTAATTAATAAATTACAATACAATATTCAATGTAATGTAAACTATAAACTATAAATTAGAAATGGCAATGCATAATTCAATTAATCATCTAAACTAGCGTGGCTCTGCAGTACCTCAAGTGGCCCTTGCTTGAGCTGCTACATCCACAATATCTTCTTCAATTACTTAGCTCAAGAAAACATGCAATTGAAATATCTTCTTTATTATATTCCAATCATACACAGAGTTCTAAATAGAATGTAACAAAATTTTCAATTCAATCTAATGAATGTAAAGATCTAGCTCTTGACTTCTCAAAAAAGTACCCTCCTATATAGGGTTTGTGAGATTCCACTTATTCAAAAACTATAAACAAACTAAAATAAAATTTTGCCTCTCCCATGAAAACATAAAAAGTGCCAGGTGTTTTAACAAAAAATAACAACTAATGAGAGCAAGAGTGTAGAAGTTGAATAAGGACTCTACACTATTTAAGATTACCATTATAACTTGGAAACATGCCTTAACAGGGCAACCCTTATTATAATTGTTATTCCTTATTAGAATAGACTTTTTCCTCTATAACTTATTGAAAATATGGAGTGACGCTTTGCCATCCATGTTCATGTCCTCAAATAATCACCTACATCTCATTCTGGTAATATGCTCATGTTGTAGCAGATTAACTCCTCTGACTGTGTTGAACTATCATCTTTCTATTGCGGGTTGAAAATCCTTTTGTTGCATGTTGACATTTTCTTTACTACAAGGGTTAGTCTTATTTCTCAAGGAATTTCTTCATTGTTAGTAACTATGATCAATCATGAAATTCTACTAAGCTTATAGACATTCAAAGTTCACAAACACATTCATTAATATAATATATATTATTTTTAAATGCTTTGAAATACTTAAAGTATATGAAAAGGTTTAGTATAGTCTTTTGAAGTTTAACATAAATGAGATAAAATATGAAATTATAGTAAGGAAACTAGATATTCTTATAGCTCATCCTCCCCTCAACTTAAATTTTTATTTCTCCGCAAGCAGCTCAAGGTCTCTGGTTATATTGCATTGCAACCTCTCTATAGTTCATTGTATTAGTGACCCCTTCACCCTACTTCAAGTACAACCCTCTTTTCTCTATTAATTTCTCCCATTTGGCTTTCTTTGTTGCATCCATCTCTTGTCTCCTTGTCTAATGTGGGATTTGGAATAAGATAAGAGGAGGATGGAATGTCAAGGGAAACTAGGTAATCTCCTTTTCAAGGGAGGATGAAATGTATTTATGGGTTCTTTTTACTATTGCTACATTGTTAAAGACTGAGTGGGGCTCCTTTCTTTTCAGCTCTAGTGTTAATTATCTCCATCTATCCTGAGAGAAATTAAGTGCTTCTTTCCCAATCCCTGTTGCTAATTCTTGAAAAAATTTGTAGTCCTTTTCTCAGCAATCTAGAATCTTTTCTCTCATCCACCTCCTTTCTACCAAATCAATCCATTCTTCCCCTATTTTTTGAGGATGCTCAACCTCTGCTCTAAGTAAAAGGGGAAATAGTTTCTCCCTTTCTTAATATTTAATTTGCACTTGTCCTCTTTGATGTTCATTCCTCATAAATGAGGCAATTTCCTTTATTTGAACATCCTCCGCAATCATGAGTGGGTTTCAGTTTGAGTCATGAGGGATAGCCAGGTTATGTAGGTAGAACTCACATAATTGATCTTGCATATCTGTGGTAGATCATTGGTATGTCTCTAAAAATAGGGTAGGTAAAGATAGGGAAATTGGAAGATCGATGATCAACTATCTGAACTGAAAGCTTAGAAAAATTTCATGTAGATATAGAGTGTAAACCCTAGTAGGGGGTCTACAATGTAGAAGTTGCACTAATTTTTCAGCCAAACCCTCAATTTTTAATTTTAATTTCTTGATTTTTGCATCCTTTCTTACAATTGCTTTGGTATGTGTTGTATTAATTTAATTTTTTATTTCTTACATTCCTTTTGTTTTTTGGAAAATTCTCTCACTCTATTCCACAGCTCTATACCAAGGGTTATCACAATGAGGGTTCTTGCATTTTGGGGGGTGTATATTGGTTTACAGGATGTGGAGTTCCTTTGTTGATCTCAAGAATGGTTAATTGTGTCAATTTTTCCAATCATGACCCTTACTGTTCAAAAGCATGCAACCTTTTATCTAATTCCCAAATTATATTGTCCAATCCTTCCTCCCTTTGTTGGTATCCTTTGAGTTGTTCCTCTAAGTCTTATTTTTTGCAATACTCATTCTTTTCTTTCAAAAGCAATTCTTCTTTTTCTAAAAAGTATTTCTTCATCAACCTCATCAAGTGAAACAAACCCTTCCTCTAAAACTGAGTTGTTTTGGGGTCTTTTCTTTTTCCTGACTGTAAAGAAATTTCAGAATCAGAGTTTGAACTATTTCTCAAATGCAAGGCTTGCAATGTTTTGGGTTGCTTATTACCACTAGGCACTTGTTAGAAAAACAATAAAGGAATAGCAATAATGGAAGCTTTAATAGATTACTGTAAACCAGATTATGCAGTGTAAACCATATGGAGATTTAAACAACTGTAAGTAATGAAATGCAAAGAGTAGAAACCACAACACATAACATAATTCTTACGTGGAGAAACCCTTTTGAGAGAAAACTTCACTAAAGAAGAGATGAATAGTTGTATTTACAACAATAGTTTTCACAATAAAATCACTCTAACTCCTCTTCAATTTGGCAGCATTTGTGTACCTGTAAAACATCTCATAGTGTCTCCAATTCAACCCCTCAATATATACTCACAGGGGCTCAAAATACCACCATAAAACATTATCATGGGTCAAAACAAGGTTCAGAAATACCATGGTAAAAATTCATTCAACCCATTACATGCTAAACATGGTCTCTTACATGAAATTACACGTTACAAGATGTCATAAGAATCCCTATAAAATAGGAGATGTTCTTGCATGCATCATAAACCATCAATAGTTATGCAAAGATTCTCTTACGCATGCCATAGATGATTCTCACGTCCAAAATGATATTCCCCACTTTTATCCCTTATAGTTGTCATAGAATTTGTCATAACATCCTTAAAAATAGGCTTTCCATGTTATACCACTAAGTGGGCATCTTTTGACAACTAATAACTTATTTTCCAAGGCACCAACATGTGGGAAAAGTGTCAACTCAGAATATCACGCCCCTTTTGATGGAGCACAACTATTTAATAACATAAATGATATATATCCATGGGAAAAACAAAAATAATAATAAATGAACAACTTAGGAATTGTCAAGGTTGATACACCTTAATTCCCACAATTCTCCCACTTGTTGAATACCTTGCAAGAGCTAGGGGAATCACACCATCATGGAATCAATTGGGTACAAGCAACAAGGGCCATGGCCTTCCTGCACCAAGTAAATTTCTCTATGCTCACAGGTTTGGTAAGAACTGTTGGAAGCTTTGCAACATGAGCATGAAGTATGGATGGTTGTATTGGTTGTTCCTCCGTTGTCATTGATGTCAACATGGTAATACATGATGATAACTATATGGGAAGTTTGCTTGGTTTATCGAAAGTTATTCTCTGCCGGTAATAATCCTTTGTGATGGATCGGTGTGTTGGTATTTGAGTATGAAACTCATCACAAGATTTGATATGACTAATCTCTTAACCATGTTTTATTGACTCATTTAGACTACTATTTTCTAGATCTTGAGACGTCTTTTTCTATGAACAAAAATTTATCTCTGACAAAGTTTAATTCTGTATCCCACTATTTTTATGTGTGAGGTTTAATGTGTGGGAGACTCTGCATTCTACTAAAGTGAACATTCTTATACTATGGTTTTTTCGATAATCTCTTGACTGGTAGTATGATGGAAAATTAATGTGTTGTTAGATCTTAAAGGTGCTTGCTTTGAGGATTATTTGTTGGTTTGGAGAATTGTGGTTTAGTCTTGGTCGACTCAGCAAATGCAATATATTATGAAGACTAATAGTTGACTTGGCATAATGCACTACATGGATAAAATGTTCAAATCTTATATGGTGTTACGAAGAAAGGTTTTTATTATTTTGTGTTCATCCAATTAGGCCGACCTAATTGATGAATAAGATATACTTGTATATATATAAGACAGAAGCAAGAGAAAGTGTGAGTAGGTGGGTGTATGTGTGTGTGCAAGCAAGTGAACAAAGGAGAAGATCAAAACCTAAATGCTTTATCAATAGTACATATTTGTTGAGCGATGTAGTACTTATATTCTGAGCTTCAGTGGAATTGAACCCTGCACATTGAAGGTGTATTCCATCAGTCCATTATTTTGGCAGTGAGCCACTATCATGTATCTTGGCAGTGAGCCATCTTTTGTACTCAAGCTATGAGCCTTTTAAGGATAGTGAGTCTTGGAAGTGAGCCCCATAATATTTTGTATCTAGATATAATATATTGTGAGTTAACCCTCACCATGGTTTTTCCCATTCTGGGTTTTCCATGTAAAAATCCTGGTGTTCATGTGTATGATTACATTGACTTATTTATATGTTATCTCTTGCTAATTCAATCAAAATTGTGATAATGGTTAAGTGGATTTTATTATTGGTTTGTGGAATATTGATTCACCCCCGTCTTAGTATTTTGGATGTTCAACAATTGGTATCAGAGCTTGGTTCCTCAAAAGAAGCCTAATAGCTTGAGGAAGGCCCCAAAATTTGAACATGAGAATTTTTTTCCTTCGAAATTAATCCCTACTAAATTTTTAAAAGAAATGGAAGCTTTGAAGGACAAGTTGATAAAAGAAAATGAGCATATTGAAAAGCTACAAAGTATAAGTATGGATGCATGTGATTTGTTGACTGAAGGAGAAGAAATCATCACTAGCCTGCTGGAATAATTAGATGAGAAGAAAAGAATTGAAGAATGTCAGGAAATTGAAATTCAAAAGAAGATGGATGAATGCACAAAGCTTGAATTAGAAGCAAAATTCCTGAGATCTAATCTAGAAAGGGAAAAGAGTTTTGAAGACAAATTTAAGATAAGCTTAGGGATGATTGATGAATTGATTACCTCTCAAAGATTGTAAATGGACAAGAGTGGTTTAGGGTTTGAAAAAGGTCAGAGTTTTAAAGCGAAGCAATTCATTGGTAAGAAGAAACGGTACAAAGACAGACAAATCAAGGAGTGAAGAAGCAATTCCAGATAAATTCCAATCAAATGACATGATGCAAAAAGGTATTTATACTTCAATGGTGTTTTTCATTCTTGCAAGAAATTTGGTCATTAGGAAAAGGACTACAAAAGTAATGTGAATGATTCTAAGGGTAAGAAGAATGGATATAAAGATAGTCAACTGGATAAAAGGGAAAATGGAATGAAGAATTTTACTTGTTGTAAGTGCATAAAATTGAAACATTTTGGTAGTACAACATAAGAAAGAAGAACATCTATCCAGCGAAGAAGAATGACCAAACCTTTGATCCGGGAAAGGAAAGAAAAGAAATGGAAAAGATTTGGAGAAAGGAATCATCAGTATTATCTATTCCAACCTTCAGTACATATATTCCCACCAATTTCTAAGTAAAATTAGTGGCTAAGGGGGAGCAATCATCAAAAAATCTAATAAACCCCCTCATTGGTACTTGCGTCATATCATGAAAAAAGTATGTTTAATGTGGTAACAAGATTAAGGTATTTTATCAGTCACATGAGTGAAGAATGAGGTCTACAAAATTTGAAAGAATGGAGGCGTACATAGCTTTTGAGGTAGTCTACCTACAAGTTGAAACATTTATTGTAAAATCATTTGGAATGAAAGGAATAAGTTTAGATAAAATTAAAGGCCTATGTATTTTTGGAGAAGCATGCAAAGAAAATTTAGAAGGGAATTCAGAGTTTCAAAATTTGAAGAAAATAATAGACGAATTTGAAGTGAGCTCATGAAATAGGATGTCTATACATTTTTTGGTTGACATTTTTAGAGGTATTCTCGTTTGCACAATCTTTCACTTTTATTGATGGATAATTCAAAGATTGTGAATTGTACGGATAAAGCTAGGTTGAAGAGATATATGAGGAATGTTCTAGAAGAATTTGTTGGTGCATTCTCTTGCATCCCTTTGAGAGTGTTTCCTACAGAAGATATCTATGCATTTGTTTATAGTAAGATTGAAGAAATGTCATCAATTTAGTTGAATGTGCTTTGGGAAAATGAATTGAAAGAGAATCATGATGCCTATAGAGTATTAGTTGAGAAAACTTTGGATGTTTGGGGGAAAGTTCCTTTGTTTGAATTTGAGAAGAAGTATATTTGGATGGTATTGAGAATAATTCATGGTGAATTTTTGTGGATTGATGAGGCACATCTGGTCACCAAAGAAGCAATTAGAGATGTAACTGGTCTATGTTCCTCTAGACCGGTTCCTAAAATTGAAGACTATGAATGAGAAATAAATAATTGAGGTTACAGGTGCGAGTCCTAAAGGAAAAGAGATTGGTTTGAGATCGATTGTTGATTCGGTAATAAGGTATGTTGCTATGGTCACCGGTCATAAATTTTTTATCCCTAACAATGATTCTATAGTCTCTACTATTGTGGTAAACATTGTTGTTGATATGGTAATAAGAGGTATGGAATATGACTTGTGTGAACTACTTCACATACATCTTTTGAAGAATTTAAAGGAGATCGAGAAGAGCGAAAATAATACTTTTCAGTATGGCAATTTGGTTGTTTGTCTACTCCTTTACTTTTTGAAAGAGTTACCAATAATAGGAAGGTTAGAATGGTAAAATTCAAAGCCTATTGCCTATCAAATCAAGAACTTCATGATAAATCTTGGTAGTTTGGATGCAAAAGATTCTTCCCTTAATGCATTATTTGGAACATTTTAGATGAGGATGAACAAAAGGTCTAGGATGTAATGAAATAACTTACACAAGAGAAGAATATAATATGGAATATGCTACAAATACTTGATAATAATATGCCACCTCAAGGGGGCAACCTCCTAATCCACTTCAAGGGGGATACCTCCAATAGTCTTCAATAGGAACACAATACTTAACATGTTGATCAAATAAGACTCACAACCTCCTATATATACCTATTCATGCCTAGGATATCACCTAGGCCAATTTAGATAACCCTATATAAGTCTAAGGCCGACCTAAACAACTAAATAACAATATACTAAAGATAATATGACTTAATTAGGAGTTAAGATAGCCACAATATGACTATTCATAACCCAATGTACACCAATAGTAAGAGTGTAGCATGCCCCCCTCTTCAAAGAAGCATTGCCCTCAATGCTAATCAAGTGTGAATTCTTTTGAATGAACTCCTCATCCTCCCATGTGGCATCTTCAACTGGTAAATTCTTCCATTGGATGAGATACTCGGTGAGAGTTCTATTCCTCAACTTCTTCGTCCATGTTTTACAAATGCATTTTGATTCCAAAATGATTCTTCCTTCTTCATCAAGCTCTAGTAGTGTTTTTTGAGTTGGAATATTATGCCCAATTACCTTCTTCAAACAAGAGACATGAAAAACTAGATGTATCTTTGTTGTTGGTTTCAACTCTAGCTTGTAGGCAACACTACCAATCCTTTGCATGATTTGGTAAGGCCCATAATACCTTGGTGACAATTTATTATTCTTTTTTTGTTGCTTCAGTGAGATTTTCTTATAAGGCTGCAATCTCAAGAAGACCCAGTCACCAACTTCAAAACTTCTTTCACTACGATGTTGGTATGCCAGTTGTTTCATTCGATTTTGTGCCATGGCTAAATTCTCCTTGAGTCCTTAAAGCACCTGTTGTTGATGAAGCAAGTGGTCCTCTACTGCCTGAACTCTCAGTGACACCTTTAATGATGATGTGATGGAAGGAGGATGATATCCATAAAGCACCAAAAATGGAGACATTTTTGATGAGCTATGAAAACAAGTGTTATACCACCATTAAGCAAGTGGTAGCCAATCCACCCATTGAGACTATTTCTCTAAAGTGAAACAATGCAGATATCCTTCCAAACACTTATTAACAACCTCAGTTTACCCATCTGATTGAGGGTGGTATGAAGAGCTATGAGCCAATTGAGTACCCAAACATGAGAATAAATCTTTCCAAAAGTGACTAGTGAAGATAGGATCATGATCACTGACAATAACCTTAGGTGTACCATGTAGCTTTTGAATATTATCCAAAAAAACTTTTTCCACTGTACTTGTTGTAAAAGGATGTGATAATGCAATGAAATGAGCATATTTAGTGAGGTGATCAACTACTACCATGATGACATTATGACCTTTGGATTTGGGAAGCCCTGTGATGATGTCCATGGATACCTCTTCCCAATGCTTGCTAGGAATAGATAAGGGTTGCAAGAGACCCGGTGTCTTAATCTTCTCTCCTTTATTCCTTTGACAAACCAAACATTCAACCACAAATTTTTGAACGTCACCTTTTAGCCCTTCCCAAAAAAAATCTTGCTTGACTCAATGATATGTCTTCAAAAAATCCTGAATGACCACCAACTAGAGACTAATGTAGTTCTATGAGAATCTTGTGTTTAAGAGTGGAATTATTGCAAAGATACAAGCACTCTTTATACCAAAGAGTATCTCCCTTCCAACAAAACTTGTCGGAACTACTAGGATAACTTTTTAATTGTTGGATGAGATTACTTGTCACAACATCATTTTGCCACTTTGCTTTGGCTTCTTCCACCCAATTTTATTGTAATATTGAAAGAGAACACAATAAGGCTTCATCTTCTCATCCTTCCTAGAAAGTGCATCTGCCACAATATTTTCCTTCCCTTTCTTATATAAAATCTCAAAGTCATATCCTAACATCTTAGTGACCCATTTTTGTTGCTCTTCAAAAGATAATCTTTGCTCCAAAAAATATTTTAGGCTATCATGATTTTTCTTAACCTTGAAACTGTGTCTACCCATTAAATAAGGCCTCCATTGTTTAACTGCATGAAGGATTGCTAGCATTTCCTTCTCATAAATAGGTTTTAGTTGATTCTTACCCTTTAATTAATGAATCTCAAATGTAATTGGTCGACCTTCTTGTATGAGAACTGCTCCTATCGCATTTCCAAAAGCGTCACATTCCATAATGAATTCCTTGGTGAAGTCAGGAGGGGCAAGCACTGGAGCTGTACAAAGGGCCTCCTTCAATCTCTCAAATGTTGCATTAGCGGACTCATTCCAATGAAAAGAGTCCTTCTTCAATTGAGTGGTGATGGGTGGTGCTATACGACCATAATTCTTCACAAATATTATGTAGTACCTTGTCAATCCCAAGAAACTCCTCAATTTCTTAATGGTTTTTGGAATAGGCCATTCCATGATAGCCTTAATTTTGTTAGGGTCCACCTTTACTCCTTCATGTGAAACTATGTGTCCCAAATACTCCACCTCCTTAAGACCAAAAGCACACTTGGATGGCTTAGCATAGAGTTGATGATCTTCAAGTATTTGTAATGCTTGATCTGCACGCTACAAATTTTCTTCCCAAGTCTTGCTATAAATCAATATATCATCAAAGAACACTAATACAAACCTTCTCAAGAACTTCTTAAAAATGGAATTCATCAAACTTTGGAATGTAGATGGGGCATTGGTAAGACCAAATGGCATCACAAAAAATTCATAATGACCCTCATGAGTTTGAAACGCTTACAAATATCTTCCTCCTTAATCTGAATTTGGTGATAACCAGATCTAAGATCTAACTTGGTAAAATACATAGCTCCATTCAATTCATCTAGCAAATCATCAATAACTGGAATAGGGAACTTATCTTTAATGGTGTACATGTTGAGAACTCTATAATCTGGACACATGCACCAAGTTTCATCCTTCTTACATACCATCACCACTAGAGAGGAGTAAGCACTTTGGCTATGCTTGATAATTCCTGCTTCTAGCATCTCCTCAACAATTTTTTCTATCTCACTTTTTTGTATGTGTGGGTACCTGTAAGGTCTAATGTTCAATGGTTGGCTCCTTGGAACTAGTTGTATGGCATGATATGATCCCTTTTAGGAGGAATTCCTTTAGGCATATCTCCAAGAACAACCGAGTGACAATCAATTACTGGTTGTAAATCTAGATGAGTAGGAGCATTAGATTGAGAGACTTCTAATGAACATAGTTGGGCCACAAATCCATCCACTCCTTTCTTAAGAATTTTTTTCATTTGATGAGAGCTAACCATCTGTGGTGACTTTTCCTTCAACCCCCTTGGCTCTACTACATTTCCTTCTGATTAAAATCTCATGAATAGTTCTTGGAAGTTCATCTCAATTGTTCCCAATGTAGTAAGCCACTGTACTCCCAAAACAATATTTGTTGCACCCATGGATATCACATACATTGGGGTATCAAGTCAATAATCTCCCATGGATAATTTAATGCTATGACACTTCCCCGAACAACTAACTGTACCACCATCTGCAATCAAAACTTGAAACTCTGGAGTTGGACATATAAAACAATTTAAACGAGTAGCCAATTTTTTGTTGATGAAATTATGAGTACTACCTGAGTCAATCAACACTGTTACTTTCTGATTCTTTAAGAACCCCACTACCTTGAGAGTTTGTGGAGCACTAAAACCTGAGAGTGCATGACAATAAATGATTGGTTGAGAATCATTTAATTCCTCATTTGAATCCTTTTCATCCTCTAATATGGTTTCCTCCTCTTCTTCCTCACTTGGCCCTTCAATATAGAACAATTTCTTTTCACTACATTTATGTCCCCGACTGTATTTGCTATCACAATTGAAACACAACCCTTTTTCTCTTTTCTTCTCAATCTGTTTTGGAGTCAACCTAGTAGGTTGAGGAAGAGAAGGTGTTGAATATCCTTTCTCTCTTGTCACATTAGCCCCTCACTTATTAGGAATCAAATACTTCTCCTCTACCCTACGTGCTAAGGTAAATGACTCATTTATAGAGCTAGGACTAAAAATGTGTAACTCATGTTGAATGTGATCCTTGAGACCACCCAAGAATAAATCATTCAAGTTCTCCTTTGTAATTGTATCCACTCTTAAGGATAGAATTTTGAATTGATGAATGTAATCCTTAACTGATCATGTTTGTTGAAGTTTAGCAAGTTGGTTGAAGAAGTTGTCTGTCACACTATTGCTATATTATGCTTGGAGTTCCTTTGTAAAAATTGACCATGAGACGGTGAGACTATTTTTCCTTCGATGAGTACAAAGCCAATGATACCAAATGAATTGATCTGGTTCTAGATATAGGGAAGCCATTGTGACCTTTTGTCCATTTGGGATTTGATGTACTTCAAAAAAATTCTCCATTTGGTTTATCCATGTTAGAGCATCCTTGCCATCAAACTTGCGCATATCCACCTTTAGAAACAAATTCCTAGATCCCATAGGAGTATTA
>CM021101.1:454745923-454807822 GCA_007115665.2 Sequoiadendron giganteum
TTTCAACTTAAGGCTTTAAAGTCCTTAAGCTTGGTGAAAAAAATAGATTTATGTCACATAAAATATAACCAAGTAAACCTTGTAATTGTTAGCAATCAAATATGCACCCCGTCAGATTTGCAAAAATAAAACTATCTGTTGCAACATTGAAACTCTTTCCAGACGTGGGTAATCTATAAGGAAAGAGAATCTCCAAAGTGAGTTGGTTCTCTGTATGATGATCCTATTCTAAAAGTCTTTCTAGAGAAAAGGGTAGAGAGCAACAAAATCTTAAAACCTATGATTTTGAAATTATTTTCAATATTAGATGGTGAACCAATGACTATTCTGGATTTTCCTCACAAACAGTGCTCAAAAACCAACACAATTTCACAACCTCTCAAGAACAATTTTACGTAAGTATTTTGCATGAAGATCTATTTTAAAACACAACATGCAACCTATATCCTTGCACTTTTCTGCATCAAAACTAGAGCCTTAGGACATAACAAGGACTCCCTAAACATAAATCACAAGATAACATCAAACTATAACTACAAATAGACACACAAAACGATAGGTAGGAATGTTGTTTTTTATTCACTGTAGGAGTATACCAAAAAACCAACTGAGTACAAAACAGTTTCAAGCTCAAAAATGTGTAAGAGCAAAAAATAGACTGAACTAGAAAACCCTAAGTTTTTTCCAAAGATATAAGTCTCAAACCCTAATCCGAGCTCTTGAAAAAAGCTCCAAGAAAAGGTCCCAAAAACAGTGCAACAAGTCAGCACAAAAGTGGAAAGTCACACTTTTTGCATGCACAAACTGTCGAGCTTCTAAAAATAGCAAAAAGCTGCTTTAAAGCAAGGAAAACACCTTATCTCTCCAACTGAAAACTCAATTCCGACCAAGAAGAAAAGTCAATGCTCAACTGCTAAAAATAGCAAGAAAACAAAACAATTTATAAAGTATTGCTTTGCTTCTGCTTTACAACATGTAGTTTCATAATTATTCTATTTTGCAATTAAAGATTTTCAAAAAATCTTTTGCACACAATACCTTATATCTCCCTTTACAAAGTTTGATTTTTTTCTATAAAAAATCATAAAAAATATAATACTCCTCCTTACATATTTTAATTGTTTTCTCTAAAAACAATTAAAAATAAAATAAAGCCTAGGTCTTAAATCCTAATCCTAAGGCACATCTCCAAGACCTATTGACTCTTCATAAAATCCATTTGATAAATAACACTAAGGCAACATTTCCAATTAATTTCTAGAAAATTAATAAAAAATGAAACTAAGGCATAAAGCCTTCCCCAAGGTATAACCATAGAATGAATGCCTTAGACTTCATGAGTTGTCCATCATGGCATATTACTTTGGCATTCATAAATTTCTCTAACTTAAGCAACCACCCTAAAGTTGACTTGGGGATTTAGGAAACCCTAAAGATCAAAACACAAGCATACCCTAACATTTTTCACTTTTGAGAATGGAGACTTTGGCTATGTTGGGAAGGAAGGCGCTGCCATGCTTATGCTTGACCTTGCAGCTTGGGAAGGCTTTGAAACTTCTGATCTCTCCTCCATTCTATGGTAAATGTGACCTATTACTTCTCTATGCATTGTTTCTTGGTTCTTTTGTTGAGAACATGGCCTCACAAGCCGCGGCTTCTCCTCTATTCAGCTATGATTTCCTTTGCATTCTTTCTCTGTGCTTGCCTTGTCTCCACCTTGGCCGCTACTAGTGAAACTGACCCATGCATTGTGAGCTCTGAAATGAGCTTGGGGGCAGCTTGTGTGTTCTTCCACAACCATCATAATGGTAAGTTCTTCCTTGCTACACTCTTTCTCTGTATTTTCTCTCTCAAACTAAAGCCTACGAGCTTTATTTCTGCAAAAAATGGTTGTTATTTTTAAGAAAAATCACAGGCCTATTGACTGGCCATGCCATGAATTCTTGAGTTGAAGCTTATTTGTTATGAAAATTTTGTGCATTATCCTCCTGATAGGCCATGGCATGACATTATTTGACTGATGACTTTCCTATGAAGAAATTCTCACTCCATGCATTCTGTATGTGTTTTATTTTTAAAACCCCCATATGGGTAAACTGAAAAAACATGACAAATCTGCATTTCCTTATGAAACCCCATGGGGGTACTTCTGTATATGAAGAAAATCTTTATTTGAGCAAAAATTTGTATGTGGGTATTTAGTATTTTTGTGTTTTATTCAAAACCCCAAAATGGGTGCTTGTCAAATATGAAGAAAATATATTTTAAATTGAAATCCTTAGATGAGCCTCCTGTATTTTTGAAAATACTGCACTCTTGCCAAAACCTAATGTGGGTATCCATTATTTCGAATAAAACTGTATTGTTTAAAAAACATGCTTATGTAGAATTCTGGAAACCATGATAAACTTGTATTTGAACCCAAAACCATCATGTGGGTATGTCTGAAACCATGAAAAATTGAAGAAGACCAGACTCTATACATATTGTTCCAGCTTGCATCTGTAAAGCTCCTTCATGCTTTGATATTGCTTATTCTGGCAACAAACTCTTCACATCCTTACCTGTCCTTGCATATCCTTAGTTTCTATACCTAGCACTCTCCATGCATAATGCACATGTGGACTTGAAACTCCTACAGATACTCCCATTTCCTTTTAAAATAATCCATTAATGAGGCATATGTATGCCTGTTCACTATCATTGTTAAGAGATAGAGCACTGCTTTTCCAAAATAGAAAATATGAAACAACACTATAAAGTGAATAGTCTTAAAAACAACAGAACCAAACCTTTCAGAAAACATGATAGATTGATAATTTTAACTAAAACAAGTTGTCCAATTATCATTCATTTTCAATTTTCACTTCCATATGTTGATCTGATTGTTATAAATGCATGGTAGTTCGATTACTTGTTCAGTTGTAAAGCTCGGAAGAGCACGATGATTGCATCTTCCTTTCATTCTCGGCCCTCTTGTAACATATAAGGGTAGCATGTCGAGCTCTACCCTTGTGGGAGCCCATTTTTCCCCACATGCTTGGTCTTCAAAAGATAAACAGCTACATGGCTTTTCCTATACCTGCACAAGGAAACAAACAGTGTTAGCACAAAAAAAAAGAAAAGAATGATGATGTTTTCTCTCTTTTTCAGTTCATGCTTCTGCTCTTTCCTTAGTTGTTTCTTTGCACTGTAAGGATTGAAATATATCTCTATTAGTATGGCATGAAGTGTTATTCATATCCTGAGCTCTTAATTGACACCCTTCTCAAACTCTTGCAGGTACATTCGGGAGTGGAAGCATTCGAGAGCGGAAACAGAACGGAGCCAGCTTCGAGAAACCAACAAAAGACCACCTCAGGCAATGAAGGATATGTCTAATGTTATTTTCATTTTATTTCCAATTGTATATTTCCTTTCCTATTATAAATGGAAACGGCTAAAACTATGACTTGTGTGGATGTTTAATTTTGTTCTTTCATTTCCATTATGAAAGAAAAGCATTAAAATGCAAGATTGTACCAGCATTTGTATTCTCGCAATTAAATGACTTATGTAAAAAATAATCACTTCATGAAATAAATGAAAGCATTCTGCTTTATCATTCGTATACTTAGTTCTATATTCCATTTGATTTATGCAAAAACATGAATGATACTTAAAAAATCAGTTTCTCAAAACACCTACACAACTGTCACTTGAACTAAAATGAAGTGCAAAACAACACTCAACATATTCAGAAATAACTGCATTTTCACTTTAAAATATAATTGTATTTAAATCAGCTCCACCATTTGTGCTGTAGCGAAAAATTGGTAACATCATCGATAAAGGAGACAAAATGTTTAGATTTCCCAATTGATTCAACATCCACAGGACCAAACACATTCGTATTAATTCCAATTTAACTTTAGATTTTGTTTACCAAAAACATAATGTTCACAAAAATCAAAACTCTCATCAGAATAGGATAAACCATCTAACAAATTTTTATTCAAAATAGACTTTAAAACAGTCTCACTTATGTGACCCAATCTACAGTGCCACAACATACAAGTGTTTTTAGATTTTTCAGCTACATATGCAGAGTTTACAAAAGTAGTGACTTCCACCTTAAACAAGGTTCCTTTCCTTGTTCCTCTAGCTATCACCAAATTCCCTCTTACCAATTTGCAATCATTCTTATCAAAAGTTACACTTATTGCCAAATCATTCAACTTCCAAATTGAAATCAGATTTCTAGCTACTCCAGGAACATGCAAAACACTAGGAAGGGTTTTAATCCTCCCATCACTAAAACACAACTTAACATTACCCCTTTCAATAATTGGGTATGAAGTGTTATCACTGAGGTAGATTTCACCTCCATCATATTTATGATATGTGGTAAACCACTCCTTATGAGGAGTCATATGAAACGAGCATCTTTAATTAATTAACCAATTTTCATTAGTCATAACCTGAAGATAAGAAATCAAAGCTTCATCACCCGAGTTTGAGGATTTCTCTGTGGAGGAATCAACTTGTTTCTTTGGATTTTTTCATTCCTTCTTCACATGTCCTCTTTTCCCACAATTCCAACACTTCACTTTGTTCTTCTTTCTAGGAGTTATAGATCTGCCTTTAGACTTGTCCTTAGGCCCATTCTTATCTCCTTTAGACCCTCTTTCTTTAGGCCTTCCCCTTATGTTGAGAGCATCACCTGTACTATCCATTACCTTTTTCCTCATTTCTTGTGACAAAAAAATTGCTACAAGAGCATCCATCTTTGGATCTTCCATGTTAGCAATGATAACAAGTACAAAATTATCCCAAGGTTCAGGCAAAGAACAAAAAAACATAATACACTTATCTTCTTCTACTACCTTGACATCAATAGAGGCTAACTAACTCAAAACCAAATCAAAAGAATTTAAATGCTCGGCTATAGATTCACCTTCCCTCATCTTAAGAGAAAAAAATTTCCGCTTCAAGTAGAGTTTGTTTACCAGATTTTTCGCTTGATAGATTTCACCTATCCGGTTCCACAAAGCGTATGCAATCTTTTCCAATGACACGTTTAGGAGAACATAATCAGAAAGACACAACATGATAGTGCCTCATTCCTTTTTTATCAATCTTCTCCCAATCTTCATCACTCATTTTCTTGGGTTTCTTTTCATTTGTTACAGCTACCCATTGATCTTGTTCTTCAAGGAGATCCTCCATTTTTAGCTTCCACAACTCAAAACCAACTCCATTAAATTTTTCAATATCCAAATGGTTAGAAGTTGCAGCCATGGTTAAACACTAAATACTGTTGGAAATAGGATGCCATTTAATTGCAATCCTAAAACATTAGTTATTTCATGTATCTCCTAAGTTCCTGAAATGTGTTTATCAACACTAGGATTAAGAAGGAATTAATAATTGTTGAAATAATCATGTTAATTGACATTTGTAAGTTATTCTATATGATGGGAACATGTGGGGATGCCTTGGGATGGGCTCCTACAAAATAGGAGCACATGGGCACACACATGAGAGGTGACACACACCTTAAGTTCAGTTAACTGGTTGGAAAATTGAGTACACTTCAAAAATGCATCCTAGGTTCCTACAAAAATAGGGATTTTGATTTATGCATGTTGTGGTCCTATAAAATAGGGGGTGATGTGTACAAGGTTCAATTCAATGAAGTTCAGTTGAAGTTTAGTTATGGTTTAGTTAGATTCAATTAGTTTTAGTTGCATGTTAGTTGATTTCAATTAACTTGGAATGCATGGCTAATAACTTGAGTTGCATGAAAGATAATAGGAGCTACCTTTAGTTAATAGGAGATGATCATTCTTGCATGAATGGTGTTGAGAAATGTTTCAGTTAACAAGAATTAACTTGGACCCACTTTGGGCACCCAAGTTGGCTTCTTGGAATTAACTCCTTTGCATGTTAAGATATTTCAGATGGCTGAGTTAAGTGGGCCCTCTTTTGGGTGCCAACTTTGAGGATAAGCTTTGGAGATATCTTTGGAATAAAGGTTACATTACCACTTCAGTTTGGCGTGCCCAAATGCATGAAAATGGGGTTTGCATATTTTTCTTCATGAGATAACTCAATTGGCATGAGATAGGCGTACCTTTTAGGGTTAGGGCTTGAGCATTGTAATTGTAACTCATCTTGAGTTTACAAAGCTATTTAAAGCCTATTTATCTCAAGCAATTGGATAGAGTTATGATCATTTTTTATTGTAGGTTGTGAAGAATTTTTGGTGAAGGCAAAAGAAGCATTCTCAAGCAAGAATTGGAGCTATTGTAATCTACTTCAGAGATTGAATAATAGATTAATTCTTGGTGGAGTTTTTTACTCGAAAGGGTTTTATTCATGGTATATGCTTGTGTAATCTTTCTAATATCCTATCTACTTCTTCTATCAACTTCTGTCTACATTCTACAACAATAAAATGGATTAATCAAGATAATCACCCACAAAGAATTTGTAACAAAAGGAAAAGCTTATTTAGATCAGCAATCTTAAAGTTTTACAGAGTATTAAGCTAATAAAACACCTCATTTTTCAACAAATACTGCAACAAATAGCTCAACAAAACTCCCACTAAAACTCAAAAAACCTTCATTCTACCACCCATAACACATAACTAGCCAAACTCTGATACCAAATGTTAGAAAAATGGTAAAGGAATAGCAATAATGGAAGATTTAACATATTACTATAAACCGATTATGCAGTGTAAACCATATGGAGATTTAAACAATTGTAAGTAATGAAATGCAAAGAGTAGAAACCACAACACAACACAGTGTTTACATGGAAAAACCCTTTTGAGAAGAAACTCCACCAAAGAAGAGATGAATAGATGTATTTACAACAATGGTGTTCACAATACAATCACTCTAACTCCTCTTCAATCCAACAACATCTATATACCTGTAAAACATCTCATAGTGTCTCCAACTCAACCTCTCAATATATAAACTCATGGGAGCTCAAAATACCATCATAAAACATTGCCATGGGTCAAAACAAGGTTCAGAAATGCCATGGTAAAAATCCATTCAATCCATTACATGTTAAACATGGTCTCTTACATGACATTACACCTTCTTACAAGATGTCATAAGAATCCCTACAAAATAGGAGATGCTTTTACATGCATCATAAACCATCAATAGCTATGCAAAGATTCTCTTACACATGTCATAGATGATTCTCATGTCCAAAATGATATCCCACCCACTTTTAGCCCTTACAGTTGTCATAGAATCTGTTATAATATCCTTAAAAATAGGCTTTCCATGTTATGCCACTAAGTGGGCATCTTTTGACAACTAATAACTTATTTTTCAAGGCACCAACATGTGGAAAAAGTGCCAACTCAAAATATCACGCCCCTTTTGATGGAGCACAACTATTTAATAACATAAATGATATTTATCCATGGGAAAAACAAAAATAATAATAAATAAACAACTTAGGAATTATCAAGGTTGAGACACCTTAATTCCCAATAGCACCTTCTCTTTAGAGTCTATCTCATATTCAACCACAACAATTCTTTCCTTTTGGTTTTTAGTCTTCTCTTTTGTAGGGCCCTTCCTCTTGAGATGATATATCCACCTTCTTGATTATGCTAGCCTCTTTTTCTTCTTTTTGGGTATAGAAGTAGAGGCTTCACTTTTCCTTTTCTATTGCTTAGACTTGGAGGGGTTCTTGGTAGAGGCAGGGGTTTTTGGTTTCTCCTCTACTACAGTTTGCTCCTTAAAAGTTGTAGGTTTTGTTTCTTGCACTTTTGGCCCTACCTTGCTCACCAATACTACGGGTAGGTGAGACAATAGGTGAAAAAAAGGGTACACATTCTTTTTCTACAGTCGTAGAAGGATCATTCATTTTTTGTTCTATATTTATTCCATCTACCTTTGGCCTCATGAGAACATCATTGATATTATTGTAGGCTAAAACTTCTTCCCAAGATACATTGGGAAATTGAGTTCTGAGACTTCTTTTAATCAATAGGGTGACTAAGCAAAAACGTGACAATGCAAATTGGTTTCTTTTCCTCTTATATTCATAAAATATTCTCTTCAATAGGTTATATGAAAAGTTAGGGACATTCACCAACCTTTGATGGTGTAGGTTACTAAGGAGTTTAAAATGCACAATATACAAAAGGGACTGCCTGCCATCACAAGTTAAATACTTGACTATGTAAGATGCAGCAAAAGCCCAAAACCAAGGCAAGGAAAGTATTTTTATACCTTGAGCTAAAGAGTCTAGATTCTACGATGGCATTGTAAAACCATTCCTTGTTGCAATTGCATTAGCTCTGGTTGAGAATTCTTCTCCTATTCTTAGCAACCCTAAAACTAGTCATGCCATTTGATCCATTCCTTATGCACAATTTTTGTATGGTGAATGGCTTCCATCCTTATTTCATCCAAAGCATTCAAATTTTGTAGTCTCTCCTTTTAAGCTTCATATATGTCCATGCTAAGTTCTAGTATTGTACAGAGTGTTTTGTGTTCAAACTCAACTAGAAGGAAAAATTTCTTCCCATACACCAATTCATATGGTGTGAGCCCTGTTATGGTCTTCTATGTTGTCTTGTATGCCTAGATTGCCTCAAGGAGTCTTGTTTCCCAATCCTTTCTATGTAATTGAACTATATTTGTCAAGATACCTTCTATCTCTCTATTTGTGACTTATAGTTGCCCATTTGTCTATGGATGGTAGGGGGTTGATTTATGATGCCTAATTTCATACTCCTTAACTAACTTGTCAATCAAATTAGAAGTAAATTGAGGTCCCTGGTCTGTGACTATCTCTTTAGGAACATCGTACCTAATGAAGATTTCTTCATAAAGGAATTTGGAAACATTTCCATCTCATGCAAATTGTAGTACTTCCACCTCCACCCACTATGTGAGATAATCTATACAAACTAAAATGTATCTTTTATTATTAGATGTTGGAGCTATTGGACCAATAAAATCTAATCCCCACTTGTCAAATGGTATAATGACCAATTGTGGTTGGAGGGGCATTTCATCACTCTAAGTAGGTCTTCCCATCCTCTAGCATTGATCACATCTCTTGGTGTATTTAACATCTTTGTGAAATGTAGGCCAATAGTAACCAATGCTTAATATTTTTGGAGTTGTCCTTTTAGCTGCAAAGTGACCTCCACAAGGCTCATTATGAAAAGCCTTAAGGATGTCATAAAATTCATCCTCCCTAATGCATCTTCACATTATGTTATCAAGCCCTATATAAAGAGATAAACAACCACCCATTAATAAGGGAAGTTATTTTCTACCAAATGACACATTTCTCTAGGTGAGAGATTTGGTGATGTTCTCCTTGCAACCAAATAATCAACTATATTTGCATACCAAGGTGTTTGCATAGAGAGGGAAAACAAATTTTCATATGGAAAGGAGTCACGCACTAGTTATTTTGTTCATCTGATTTGCAACCGTGAAAGGAAATCAGCTACTACATTTGCTTTCTTTGGTTTATCCTCAATGATGATATCAAATTCCTACATCAACAATAACCATCTAATAATCTTCCCTCCAACCATTGGTTTTTTCATCAAATATTTTATGGCTACATGGTTTGTATGAACAAAAACAAAGTATATGGTGATGTAATGTCTAAATTTGTTAATGGTATATACCACCGGTAACATTTCTTTTTCAACAACTATGTAGTTAAGCTCAACAACTCGAAGGTTTTTAATGATATAATTAATTGTATATTCCAAATTCCCTTCCTTCTGTCCTAGAACACCTGTGGAAAAATAATAAGCATATGTATGTATGTGGAAAGGAATTTCCAACTTAGGGCCTCTCAACATAGAGGTTTTTGTAAGAGTTGTTTTGAGGGCTTCAAAAGCTTCTTAGTAGGTAGGGGTCCAATCAAATTCAATGTTTTTAAAGAGGAGGACAAATAATGGGGCTGCTATCTTACTGAAATCCTTGATAAACCTCCTATAGTACCTGACATGGCCAAGGAAGCTTCTAACATATTTTTTCTTTTGGGGAATAGGAAAAGTCAAAATCACCTCAATTTATTTTAGATCTACCTGAATTCCCTTACTAGACACAAAGTTCCCCAAGACCACTCCAATCATCATCATGAAGCATTTTTCTAGACTTAAAGAGAGGTTGTGGTCCTAACACTTTTAAAGGACTTGAACTCCAAATTAGTAAATTATTCCTCATAAGAGTTCCCATAAGTGGTGAAATCATCCATGTAAATCTCCATGGAATCATGTGCAAAATTTGAGAATATGCTTAGGATTTCTCATTAAGATGTTGCAAGGGCATTACATAATCTAATGATAAAATTGAATAGACATATGTACCCCATGGTCAGGTAAAATTTGTCTTGTCATGATCTTCTGGAGCTATCTTTATCTAGTTATACCCACTGAACACATCTAGGAAGGAGAATTTTTTCTTAATTGCTAGTGAATTTAACACTCAATCAATAAAAGGAAGAGGAAAGTGATCATTCCTTGTTACTGCATTTAAATCCCTATAATCTACACATACCCTTCATTTACCTCCCTTCTTTGGCACAATCACCAATGTGGAAACCCATTGATTGTCTAAAATGGGATAAATGAACCATACATCCAACAATTTTTGTAACTCTATCTTGACTATATCATGCACAACTGGATTCATTATCCTATATGGTTGCCTAATTGGTTTGTATCCTTCATTAATATAAATTCTATGCATGCATAGGCTAGGATCTATGCCCTTCATATCATGATATTCCCATGCAAATTTTGTTGTGTGAGCTTGCAACATTGATAAGTAATGAAGATTGTTGGAAATATATCAATTGGTTATTGACATTTAGTGTTCTATTTGGTTTGATTTCCATGGTTAACGTAGAAGTCATGATAGAAGAAAAATCAAGTCCTGACATATTGAGATTGCAACTATGGGGAAGTAGTGAATGGAAAAGCCGAGAAGTAGACTAAGAGGCATTTGTAGGTATGATATTGTGTAAAGGGCAGTGCAAGCATGCTAGGCAGTAGTTTTTTTGTGAGTCCCTACCATAATATTTTTACATAATTTGGGCAAGGACTTCATATTCATTATGTATGTCAATCATTAAGCTACACTCTATGGTCATGAGTGTGACTAAACAGTATTGATCATCTTATTCAAGGGTTGGCCATAAAGTTTGTTTCAAGTTTGCATGTGGTTGTGTAAATGGGTAGAGGACTAGTTTTTTAGTCACATTTCCATTGGAAATTATCATGTTTCCAAACTACATCCAATGAATGCATCTATTGTGGCTAACCATGGTCTTCCTAAGATTAAGTGTTATTTTGCAATATTGACCTTGGGTTATAAAACCATAAAATTTGCTAGATATTCCCATGAATCTAGTGTGATAGCCAAATCCGCAATAACACCTTCTAGTTTGACAGTTAACCTATTTGCTAGTTGTAGAACAATAAGTGTGGGTTGGATATCCATCAACTAAATTTGTTGCATGGTTTCTCTTGTCATAACATTTATGGCTGCCCCTAGGTCAATCATAGTGTTTTTGATAAGTGTGCCATTAATTTTCACATCTACAATAGGACTCCCAGGGTCTACATATTTTGGAACAACTATATTGCCTACATGATGTTAGCTAGTTGTCCTAGGACATGGAAAGTTTGGGGGTCTTTCCTTTTTTGTTTGAATTTTTAAGGCACAAATCTCTCATAGTTTTTATGTATATAGGTACTTCTTTAATGGCTTGAATCAAGAGTATCTTTATAAAAACATTCCTAAGCTAGCTCAATAGATCAAATTCGGGTTCAGGATGGGACTTCTATATTGTTCATCTTTTTGGAAATGGTGGTTCTGAACTTATGATATTTTGTTGAGTCTTACCTTGTTCAAGTTGTTTTGTTTGATTATAAATATTCTCCACTCTTGGCTCCTCATTAGTAAGCTCTTTAATGTGAGGATATGATGGCTCAACAACAATCCTTATTGAATGAAGGTGGAAATCACTCACCTTAACCACATAGGTTGGGTATTGGATGGTGTCATTAGTATAATCCTGTTGAACATGCTTATTGTTAGGGTTTGGTGCAAGTTGGGATAGCAACTGAGGTGATCTAGGTTCCATTGGAGTTGTTATGGCTAGGTTTGTCATTATAGTAGGTTGTTGTGGTTGGAAAGGTTGTTGTAGTTGTGGGTAACTAATATTTTATTTTTCCATTATTGGTTCCCATGCCACTGTGGTGCCCATTGGTTTTGCAAGGTTTGCCACTAAGAATTGTAGTTTGAGGCTTGGTGTGGTTGTGATGGCCATATAACCTACTATAAATCCCAATTAGGTGATTGTGTTATTGGCAATGATTGATTTTGCATATTATTCCAAGGCTTCTTGTTCTAATGAGATAAGTTTATATTACCCTTGGGAAAGGACATATTATAAGACAAGGGGTCTTGAGGCATACCTTGTATTTGTTTCCATGGCTTATGTTGAACAATGTATAACACTTGGCCTTCTTTGTCCTCCATGGTTTGAAATTCAATTCTCCCTTGCTTCTCCTTAAAAAATGTTGGCCAACTTCTTGCATTTACAATTTACCCTCTTCTAGTGGTAATATGGACAATATTCAGTAAGATTTGTCTCTACTTCCTCTTGTTTCTTTTTAATGTGCAAGGTATCCAATTGGGTAGATAGGTGGTTGATTATGTCCTCCATGTTGAACAAAAGGTTACTGAGTTCCACCCTAGATACTCTAGTGGATGTTTTATTGGAAGAGAAGGTTCTATCAACCATGGTTTTCTTCACGAATGACCTTAAATAATTTCTACATACCTAGCAGATTTCCTCAAAAAGCAATTGAGAAATATCCCTTGCCCCTATGAGGTTTATAGTGTCCATTTAGTCATCATGTACTCCTCTCAAAAATAGCTTTAATGACTCAGGAGAGACCCTATTCTAGTGTTATTTCTTCTGAAAAAATTGAAACCTTTCCACATATATCTCAACTCGTTCATCTTCCTTGTGTGGCATCCTGAAGATGCCATCTCTCTTTATGTTTGTCCCTTTGCAATAATATTGGTACTTCTACAAGAATTTGGCTTTCATTGTCTCCCAGTTAGGTACTGCATTTCTTTCCAACCCCATAAACCATCATAAAACACCATATTTCAATGTTGATGGAAAGAGTCTTAATCTATGAGCATCCATTGTGTAAGGTCGAGGGGGTTAATTTCTTTAGAGCAACAACCCTTTCTTTGTTTGTGATTGGAAACTCAAATGTAACATGTTTCGCTAGGTTCTCCACTACCTCTATCATAGTGTTAATATGCCTTATGAAAGTCTCTCGTAGGCTTGGAGTAGGAATTGGTGTGAAGGGTGTTTCTATTTTGTTGATTCTCTCAATATGTTCCTTGTTTGCACCAATATCTTCAAATTATTTGTAGGTTTAGGGGAGAAACCTTCCCAAAGAGTCTATCTACCTCCACATACAATAGTTCTTTTATCTTTAAATGGTTGTCCCTACACACTATTAGCAAATAGTTCTTGTTCGATTTGTGAGTGTCTATTGATCCTAATGCAAATGGAAACTTACTAATATTAAAAAGAAATGAAAGTAAATTTAAACCATAAATAGGAATTATGAACTTAGCACCATCCCTAACAATGGTGCCAAAAATGTAAAGCTTCCCCTAGTATTTAATTAACTCATATAGATGATCATACATGCGGCTTAATGGATCTAAAGATCCCTAAACTAAGTAGTTCATTATCCAAGAGGGGCTACATTGAATTTTCAACCAGGGAGTCATAGATGATTTTGGCACTATATATGCATTCAAGAATCCTATACTTTCTATATTGACTAAGTATAGGTGATTGAATAGGAATAAACTCATCAAAAGATTCTAACTAAAAATAAATCCTATCAAAGAATAGAATTTAATTAGATGCTAATTATTGTTAATTGCTACATGTACCTATCATTTATGACTCTAACTAATGACTATTTATGTTGCAACATGTCCTAATTCAACTAATCACTCAATATCACTGAACATAACATAAACTGGAGACTTAATTCAAACATTACAATAAATATTCAATGTAATGTAAATTGGAACTCTAAATTAGAAATCACAATGCATAATCTAATTAATCATCTAAACTAACATGGCTTTGTAGTACCTCAAGTGGCCCTTTCTTGAACTGTTACATCCATAATATCTTCTTCAATTACTTAACTCAAGAAAAAATGCAACTAAAATATCTTCTTTGTTATATTCCAATCATACATAGAGTTCTAAACAGAATGTAAAAAAATCTCCAATTCAATCTAATGTATGCAAGGATCTATCTCTTGACTTCTTGATAGAGTACCCTCCTATATAGGGTTTTTGAGAGTCCAATTATTCAAAAGCTACAAACAAACTAAAATCAAATGTCAACTCTCTCATTAAAATAGGAAGAGGACCAAGTCTTTTAACAAAAAATAACAACTAATGAGAGCAAGAGTGTAAAAGTTGAATAAGGACTTTGCACTATTTAAGATAATCGTTATAACTTGGAATTTTTCCCTAACAAGGAAACCCTTATTATAATAGTTATACCTTATTGGATCAAACTCCTTCCTCCACAACTTATTGAAAATATGGAGTGACACTTGACCATCCATGTTCATGTCCTCAAATCATCACTTGCATCTCATTATGGGAATATGCTCATGTTGTAGCATATTAACTCCTCTAGATATTTTGAATTGTCTTCCTTCTGCTATGGGTTGAGAATCCTTTTGTTGTAGGTTGACAAGTTCTTTACTATAGGGGTTAGTCTTATTTCTCAAGGCATTTCTTCATTGTTAGTAACTATGATCAATCATGAAATTATACTAAACTCATAGACATTCAAAGTTCACACACACATTCATTAATATAATATATATCATCTTCAAATTCTTTGAAATACTTAAAGTATACGAATTTTAGCAAAAATGAGATAAAAACATGAAACTACAGCAAGGAATCTAGACATTCTTATGGCTCATCACCTAGCATGAGTAGGCTTGAGCACAAATTCAAAGTTAGAGTTCAGGGAAGTGAAGGATGGTTCTTATGGAATATTGATTTGAAGTTGTTAGTGGTAGCTTTGAGTATAATACATATCTACAAAAAATTAGAAATTTCAAGGTGATTTTGTAAGGAAGGAGTATTGGACTTGTTGGAATGGATAAAACAATGACACAATATATCGTAGCAATAGAACATAAAAAAAATGTCTGTGACAAGATTAAATTATAAGGTTGTTGTTAATTTACTATGTTTGATGGAGAAGTTTGATTTTGATAAGGTCAATGTTAAAAAATAGTAGAAAACAACACTAAATAATATTTTTTCCTAAAGATGTCATTTTTTTTTTGGTTTCTTATGTAAGCATCAACAGACATTGAATCCCACAATTCACTCTATTAAACATAATAAACAAACATTTGTATTATGTGTGGTGATTTTGTTTGAAAATAAAAAATGTTGGAACAAGTGACGAGGTTAAAGAGTTGTATTGCCTCATTCCCAACTATTTATGAGCTAAAATATTACATGATGTACTTCCTTTTAAGAATATTTGATATCTATCTATTTATTTTCGTAAAGATGAGACATTTTAACAATTCTTAAAATTGGTAGGCATCATAATAGAAAGCAAGATTTAATGCAATTTAATAGACCATAAACCAATTGAACTTAGCATTATTTTTAACTCAAGGTTGGTTGAACTATATAACATGAATGCTAATATTGGAATTCACATGTGATTTAAGTACTATGGGTAGTCTCCCTTCTGTGTAATATTTTAGTGTGGAATAAGTATATTCTATTTTTTATGTTATCAAATAATTTTAACTTTTACTTATTTTATAAGAAACACATCTATTATAACAACACATAAAATTATTGTAAACTATCTTGTATTTTTTAAAGCAATGAATCATCACAGTAGAAAGATAGAAAATGCAGCCATTAAAATTTTATTGAAGCTATAATTCCATTTTTTGAATATTGATTTAATGAAATGAAGAAGGTTGGTTGTGTTACTTTTTTATACATGAAATGCTAATCTATATAACAAAAAATCCATCATGTCGACGACAAGTATTGTAAAAAGAATCCATGTTATTTATTGTGAAGATATTTTATATGGATAATTATAGGCGGGTTACATAGTAGCAAAAAATAAGCTTCTTTATTTACTTCAAATTATATACATAGATAGGTGTAGGTGGGTCATATAGTAAGAAGTTAAAATAGTAAATTAAATATTTTGCATGTACATTTCATATGTGTGTATGATAGAGGAGGCTGCATCATTTCCATGTGGTGATCATAATATAGCTCCCTAAGGAAAGTGCAAAGCCCCTCTAGTTTAGTGCAACTATAATGGAATGTTGACAATGTATTTTGAAGTTTTTTGACATCCAAATATTCTACAAGAGGCATTGCCTAGTATTCAAGTTTGAATTCACATACGATTTCATGGTAGTTATTTGAAATAGTTGAAGTGAGATGATGGATGTTAGTTCCAAGGCATTATAGTTTATTTATAGATGAAAGTGACTCTACTAGCATCCATTGGCACAAAGGGGTTGTGCATACTTTTGGTTATATTTGTGCTAGAGATTTGAATGATATCATGACTATTTTTATGTTTATCCATATCATGAGATGCATGAATTAAAATAATGTATGAGTAGTAAATAAAGAACACAATCATGGTGGGTGTAAAACTATTTATCTTGTTAATTGGAACAAAATCAAATGTCAAAATATGTTTGTCCATACAATACAATGAATCACTCAATGATGAAATGTTAAGGATATAGAAGTAGTAATAATTGTTAATGATATTTAATTAAAAATAGGTTTAGCAGTAAATGATCAAGAAACCTTTCTCATTAAAACATCTAATAAAAAACATAAAAATGTGATCATATTATATGAACGAATGTCTTCATATACTAGTACCCTTCAGATAAGGACTATACATTTGAGAGAAAGAGTGTGCACAAGGTAGTAATGTACAAGTAATGACAATAGGAAATAAGAATGAAGAAACTATATTGTGTAACACAAAGGTGAATTTCCAATCAAATATTAGAAATAGAACAAATGTACTTGAAAATTGTATGATTATATTGTAATCAATGGAAAATGAAGAGTTGGAAAAATGAAAAAAATGAGCGATAAGAAAAATAGATATAAAGACTTATCCAAGACTATGAGTATTAGAATGAAAATGTAGTTATATAAAACTCCTTCCAGATTAAGAAATAAGTTTATTGTAATGAAGCTCACAAATTATAAAGGAACTCATCATTGAATACATGATATAGGATTTTAAAATTCATTTTCGTGTTGCAAAGATGGTTGTCGTTGTACCAAAAGATTGGCTTGTTAATTCTTGATACAACTAATAGAGTTAATGAATCCATGGGAGGCGGTTAATCCATGTCACAAACCCGAGCACTGCACTGCACAACACAAGGAGACCAAGGGTGCACACCTTGCAACAACCCCCCCAGTGCAAGTGATGGGTTCAAACCCATGACCCAGGCTCTGATACCAATTGTTGCAAAGACAATTGTTGTTCCACCAAAAGATCGACCTGTTAATGCCCGATACAACTACTAGAGTTAATGAATCTACATGAGGCGATTAATCCATGTCACAAAATTGAGCATTGCGCTACACAACACAAGGAGACCAAGGCCATACACCTTGCAACATTTAGACCATTTTTAAATCCCATGGTATTCAAAGTTAGGTATGACATGAAAATAGGGGTTTGTACCCAACCAAAGAGGAATTGTAAAATTTGTGTGTCAACCTATACAAGGAGAATAAACCAATGATATATTTTTAGGTCAACATATTAATTAAATCTAACATGACATTTTAGAGCTTGTGTAGTCATATTAAATTAACATGGGATAAAAAAGCATGGTGTAGTATTCCCAAGCCTAGAAAGGGTCTCATAAGAAAACATAGCTCAACAATAAACAAGCAAAAGTGTTGGAGTTGATAGTGAACCCCACAAATCCCAAAAATTCCTACAATCAAAACACCTATCACAAGCAAGAGATCAAAGCAACTGATTTGATATACAACCAAGAGAGAAAAGATTGAATCCAAAAGAGCATTGATATGTGCAATGTATTAACCTAAATGGTTTTGAATTGAATTATTACAATGAATGTGCAAGCTTTATAAAGGCATGCAAATGCAAACCCTAGATGAGGATTTGACTAGATGGTGACAAGTATTCTAATCTCATATGAGACAAATTTTCCTATGTTTAATTCAAAATAATAATAAAAAACACTCCTAAATTTAGATTAAGTGAACTAAAGTAATAAGGGACTTAATAATTAATTATCAACTGATATCCTAATTACTCCAACACCCCCCCTTAAGATCAACTTAGGGAGAAGGTATAAAACCTTGATCTAGAATGCAATGATGGATGCATGGATGGGTCCCAAAAACAAGTCCTAATGAGGTACCCATGTACAAAATAACTAAAAATCTCATAACTAGAGAAAAGGAGAAAACCACATGGGAAAAACTCCTCTCTAAAAGAGAGAAAATGGAAATGACTTCACTAGTGAAAGAAGGATAGAAGGAGGACTCAATGTGATCCCCCAAGGACTACTTCTGACATGAAAGTATAATATATTTCCCCTCGATAGAAGAGAGAAAATAAGGATATGAATCCCCCCATAAAGAAGTAGCTCCCATGTCAATGATGTATGCTTGCAGATAGAATATGATCCACTTCTTGCAAACAACATTTCTTCCCTTAAGAAGAAACAGATCCACTGGTGATTGGAGAATCCAATCCAAAAGATTAGGTGATTCTAGAATCCAAATCCAAATGATGTGTGCCTCTGAAAAGTGCTCACGTGTCCACATGTTGGAAAGTGACGATGTCAATCCAAAAACTAGTGAAGACTAATGTATAACAAGATGCAAAGTCGATGAAGATGGTGGGCCAACAACGGTGACGGGGTTGTCAACAAAGAGGAGATGAATGTCCTCAAATTAACCCTCTAGATATTCAATATAGGACTCTACAAACAAGGATGATATGTTTGCAAGATGTGAATCCCAAGTAGCTATTTCTGGAAGATGTATGATGTCCTACTGCATTGAATCAATAGGGGCCAAGGTTGCGGAAATGTCAAAATGATCAAGAACAACAAGAGATGATGATGTAGCCTCAATCTGAAGAGTGGGAACATGAAGACAAGTATCTGAACCATCAAAACATGCAAGACCTGTGATATACTCAAGATCCTCTAAAGTATCATCATCAAAGGGTATAAAATTTTCATCTGTAAGAGGGATGAGACAATATGAAATAGGATCTTCTAGGTATGGAGAGATATGAGAGTCTCCATGGATCTCCCAAATTCATGTCCAAAGTATGTGGGGACATTTAATGTTCAATACAACATACATAGTTTCAAGATCAACACTAGAACATATAAACCCTACAATATGATCTCTGATGATGCCCCATGTTGATAAACTCCCTAGTGTGTTTGGTGTAGGTATGAGTCCATAAAAATGAGGCAAAATATCAAGCCACTTGAGATGTCTTAGGATTCCATTTCACCAAGACTCATGCTTGTCCTTATCCAAGTTGATCACAAAAGGATGAAAAGAAAAACCCATGATACTCACTCAAATGAAAAAAATAGACTAATAATCTTAGTACTGATAAAGCAAATCAAATGATATAATCCCATGCAAACAGATCCTTTCCAGGTGCCAAGATGTCCAACTAATTAAGTAGAATGTGAAAACACAAAATACTAAATAAAATATACCTAGGGAATATTTTGGAAAAGCGAATATATATAAAGAGCTCTATATACCTTTCCAACATCGCTTGAATCACAAAAATCAGAGATATAGGCAAAAAGTTGTGAGCTTGAAAGCGCAAAATGAAGATTTGACTTTAAATGAGAATAAAAGGATCCAAAAATATATATAATAATGAGACCTGCACCACTAGAAAGTACTCATAACTAGCTTTCTAACGATATCTCATTTTCCCAATTTTGACACTATATGCCCAAGTTATGGAGAAAAAAATCTGCTCTCTTAGGCCAAATGAGGGATCAAAGGGGGCAAGAGGGGTCAGTCATATTGATAATGTTAGCATGACATCATGATAATTTCAATGATCAACGAGCTTAAATTTGATGGCCTCATGCCTATCAATGAAAAAAATCACCCTGCTGAGAAAAAATTCAAGTAGCCAGAATATGCCTTCACTTCACCAAAATATTCTCTAAGGCACATGGAATCTTAGGAGGAATATTCCTTTGTCAGTTTACTGATCCACCACCGCTTTTCTTTGTGTGGAGCCAAAATATTTTTTGCGACTGCCTGAGATACCTAGAATATTTTGGCGCATGTGATTTGGGCAACAATGTAAAGGGAACCAGCAGGGCAAGATTTCGCTGGAGATTTTGTTTTTGGCCAGCTGATTTTGAAATGTCGATGACTTTAAATGGTTGCTGCCATGTAGTCAGGGGAAGGTGCGGGTGCAGGGTACTCTGTACCCTCACCTTGTTTAAAATATATATATTTTTAATTTCTTGCCGGCCTTTTGGATTTTTTTGTTGTGTTTTTTTTTTTTTTTGTATTTTTTCAAAAAAAAAAAAATTAATCAAAAGGCTATAAGCCTATATATTATATTAATATATATGGAGTTTTAAAGACAAATATGCCAAATAGTTTGACATACTATCGAAGATATCCAATATATTTTTTGATTTCCTACTATTTTCCCCTATCAGCCATGCCAAAATTTCTTATACATTTGATAGCCATCAAAATTTGTACTAAAGATGGCTACAAATCTACAAAAAAAAAAAACATTTTTTCCCCTTCAACCTATCCCAAAATATATTATACTACCTATTGTAGAGACCTAATAGAAAAAATGTGCAATGCATCATAGATACACAAAGCTAATTAAACAAAGTTCCTTTACTGATCTTCACTCCCAACAATAGGGCAATGCACTAAATTTTCTCCAACTTCATCCCGAGGAACATATTCAACATGATTGTTTGATTGTGAACGCATTGTGATATTAATATCGGGCACTTGTTGAGGGAGATTTTGTTGCTTATCTGAAACACACTCATGAGATAAGAGGACTGAAATTGCATGATACTTTCTTTTGATCTTACTAACTGTTTCATTACCCAATTCAAAATGAAATTTGGCAAGTGCTTTATACAAATGTCCAGAAAAATCCATCTTGATTGACATCTTCATTGCTTCAAGTATTTCAACATATTTATGCTTATGCACCAGGTAATGCCTTGGAAATAGTCCTCCTACATAAGCTTCATCATTCCACAGATCATGGGCTTGGACACTTTGGAGTAATGCATTATTCTCCAGAAAAAACTCATTGACTATCTTTACTACAATGCTTTTTACCATTTGATAATCATTTACCAAATCAAGAACATTGAAAATGAAAATTGATACGAGATTTGAAGGGAATATAATCCTCTAATTTTGCGGGCATATTACTTCCTCTCCAATTACAGACTTAATACAACTACAAAGAGATGGACAGTTTTCCTTGAACGACTATTGTAGCTGCTCTTTTTCTATGGTGCTAGAAAATGGTAGCTCCCATGGCTGAACTTGGAATTTTTCCCTATATTTTTTTGGTAGATACTCCATAGAAGATGAAGAAACTCAATAGGTAACAATGAAACCCATAACTACAACAACCAAGCCCCTTGCACACAACTGTAGCACTTAAATCTGAAGATGAATTCGCATTGAGCACACCTTAACAACCAAAAAAAATTTGGTATGCCACAATAAGCAATGGTATAGTTAGGAAGCAAGCAAACCCATAGCAATAATCTACTTGATAGAAACAAGCTTGTGAAACTACAAGTGAAAATGATAATAAACATTCCTTATAAAAAGAAGAAGGCACACTTAGATTGCTAATGCAAGGTTGGAGTTGTCATTTCATGATAATATAACCAATACTGGGCAAGCTTTAAGGATGACACCTCATGCTTTAACTCTTATCTCCAAATTAAGGAATTTAAATCTTCGTACCTAACTAACGAAAGTAGTCATTTGATGTGTTTTTTTATTTGATTTTTTTTGAATAATTTTTTTTGGAAACCTTTTTAAAAAAAACCTAGAAGAAAAAAAAAAAAATCCTATGTACCTACACAATTGTCAAGGCAATTAATTTGCAGGGTACATATCTGTCAAGTGTTTGTACAGATCGTATAGAATATTACCTCATATTTCGTGCCCTTAAAAAAGTACTATTTTGGAACTACTCAGAAATTGATGAAATGGCAAACGTTCTTTAGGTTTTCAACCATTCTGGATGCAACGATGATGCCCGTTTTTCCCTAAGATGATCCAATTTTTCTCTCAAGGTCAAATCTCTCAAAAAATAGATAGGAAGCTACAAATCTAAAGCTCTGATACCATGTTGGAGTTGATAGTGAACCCCATAGCTCCCAGAAATCCTAAAATGCCTATCACAAGCAAGAGATAAAGAAAATAATTTTCTATGCAACCAAGAGAGAAAATATTGATTCCAGAAGAGGACTGATATGTGCAATGTATTAACCTAAATGGTTTTGAATTGAATGATTACAATGAATGTGCAAGATTTATAAAAGCATGCAAAGGCAAACCCTAGATGAGGATTTGAATAGATAGTGGCAAGTGTTCTAATCTCATGCAATGAGATAACTTGTCCTATATTTAATTTAAACTAATAATTAAAAATACTCCTAAGTTTAGTTTAAGTGAATTAAAGTAATAAGGGACTTAATAATTAATTATCAGGTGATGTCCTAATTACTCCAACAAAAATCCCATGTGTAGGAATGACATTTCGGCTTATATCTAGCTTGGAATAAATGAATAAAACTAGCTATCAAAGCTCACATAAAGCCAACTCAAGTTATATATGATTTTTTTAAGAGTTTACACAAGAATTAAAGGCAACACTTGTGGTATAAATGAAACATATTTAAAACTTGGTGCAGTTAATTCAGATAGAGTGACAAGGATAAAATATATGAGGCCAGTGTAGAGGTGTTTCTGACCAACTTATTAGAATAATTATTCCAATGTGGGTATTTTCCAAATCAAAATGATTTTCTAGGAAAAAATCTAATTTTGTGGTTTATTAGGTCCACACAAGAAGTTATAAAGCCAACATGATAAATGTTTGGATTCTTGTACATAAAAAATACTTCATACATAATAGTTAATATAGTTGGAGATTCAATAGGCATCAACTATTTTGAAGTGTTATGATCAATTTTCAAAAAGAGAGCATATGTATACCTCAAAGACTAGAACAAAGGAATGGACTATTTGTTATATTGATCTATAGGTGGACTCTTTTTCAACATAAATCTTTCTATTGCAATACTCTATATGGTAAAACTGATCAAATGTGTTTGTAATTTATTTGCGACATGATAGAAACAATGTAATAAATTTTCCAAATCAAATTGAATCTGAACATTATAAATAATAGGTGTTGTACTGGCACAATTGAAAGGAATCCCATTTTTTTAATAAAGCCTAATTCACATCATTTTTTTCTAGTAATATAAAAATTGACAACTCTAGTTCTTTCCAAATATGATAATGAAGCACTCAAAAATCACTTCAAGCAATAAATAAACTAAGAAATATCTCATTCTAGAGCATATACAAAGTCTAACAATCCTTCTGATATGAGCAATGGAGCTAGGAACATATTTTTTGATGAAAAAATGCAGCATTGTAGGCTCCAAAAAGTATTTGGAAATAAGAATGTGAATTTGCATATGATAGAGTATAAACATCACTCAGAGGAATTACAAGTAAAATAAGTAATGAATAGAAAAATATTTATAGGACTGTCACTTGTGGCTGAGAGTTTCCCAAAGATAACTATTGATGAAATATCCATGTGAAGGTAACAAAGATAACACTTATATTTTAGGGGATACACATATAGGTGGTAAGGAGTATTTAAGATTGAATTCCTATGTATTAAACTAACAAAACATCAGATTAGGAGCAACTTGTTGTTCACTCAAGCATACTTAAAAAATAAATAAATCTTGATTTCTATATAATTAATATTACTTATAATAATAGAAGTCTTTGAAAACATATGTGAATGCAAACACTCCATGTTGCATAGCCCCACAAAAAAATGGTGTACAAAAAAGTACGAATAAAAAACTAAAAATCTACATGTAAGGTTGTGATGCATTATATTGTCTTGCATGCCTTTGTGGAATTCTATGTTGTCAATGCCTCAAGCCAAGTCACTTTGTTGTCTGATTTTTCTTTTTATCTATAGTTTCGTAGATGCACTCATAAATAACATTTATATTTTTTGTTACCAAGTATTAATTATGCTAGTATAAGTAGGCAACTATATATCGAAGAATCACACTAAAAAATAAATTGATGTGATTGAAAATTTATACCATGTCGACTTTCAAAATTATAATCCCATACTTTATTTTATGTCAATTCTTCTACATTTAAATTTTTAGTAAATTTGAGAGTAGATATTGCATTGTAGGTGGTGATGATAGTGTTAGAGTAAAGTAATTAATTAACTTTACTCTCCTCTTAAGATTTCGCCTTGCACACATATTAGTCATTTAATAATTAATATTAATTATTAAATGCACTCACCTTTAGGGTTAGTTTTTCCTTTTAGGTTTTGATCTCCTTTTATAAGGATTGATCTCTTGTTTTTTCTTTGATGCTCTATTCATTTTTCTGGAATACATCTTGCACATTGTGAGAGCCAAACCCTTGTCTTGATCTCTCTCTTTCTCTGTGACAAGTCTTTTGCATGCAGGTATTGATCGGGTTCTATGGATTTGCATTTCTCAAATCCTACATGGTATCAGAGCCAAATCTGCTGCAGCTTGTTCAGTTTTTTGAAAGATTTAGAGATCTAGGTTTGCCTGCATCAAATCTATTTTCTTTTTCTAGTTTTTATTTGGAATAGGGGGGGTGGGGGGTTTTTTTTGGTGCACTTTGAGCTCAAACGGACCTCACCGTTGAGCTCACAACATCCAAAAACCCCTATTTTCATATAAAATTTGTCCGATTTGGCCACAGTCGTTCTGGGAAGCAAAAAATTTTACCAGGGCTGTACGACACAGTTTTTGAGGCAAAAAAATTTTAAAAAATCAATTTTTAAAGGTTTTCAATAAAATTTTAGCGCTGCTAGTGTATAACCGGGGCGTCGCCGGTCCGCCACCAAGCGGCCACCCAGGTGCCACCGGGTCGGGAGGAGCCACCAGGCCGCCGCTGGTGCACTGTGCAGCCCCCGTGGGCTTAACTCGGCTGGCCCCAGGTCATGTGGGTGACCAGCACCCTACCGACAGCCCCTGAGGGCTTACCCTGCAAGCAACAGGGTCACATGCAGAACCAGGGGCCGTGCGCCCAGAACCTAGCCGCCAGCCCCCTGGTCGTCCATGTGACTAGGGGCCGAAGGTTTTAAGCCCCTGAGGGCTGTGGAAACTTTTAAAAAAAAACCCTTTTGAGCAACTTTCAGGGAATCGGGCGTATTTTTTGCATACGATCTCCGTTTTGCAAAAACAAGATATCGCCGGAAAGCTAGTTCTGGCGCCATTCTGATTGTGTAGGAAATTTTTCAAAATTTTGTAGTTTGGCTACAGTTTTTCGCAGTCAAAGTCAGATGAGCCTTTTGCACTCCGAGGGGCATAACTTGCTCGTTTTTGCTCCGTTTTTCGAAAGAGAATAGGCATCGGAAAGGTGGTTCTGTGCTCTTTCTAGATCTGCAATTTATTTCACCAAAAAATTCTTTAGGTACACAGAGATTTGTCTCAACCAATTACTGCTTTTTATTGTTTTTTGGCTTTCAGTTTGTACTGGGGATTGGATTTTTGCATTGTGGGGGGGTGTTTTTTTTTCCTACTTTCTGTCATTTACATCAGAAACTAGAATCTATAAACACCAAAACAAACAAACCCCTTCTGCATCTTCTGTCTAGTTCTGAAAGACCACTAAATAATAATAATAAAAAAATTCAGAGTAGTTGAGGCACAGTTCACAGGATGGCCGATAGATCTATTGAACCTCTCACACCACATAATTATCACACTTGGAAGGGTCGCATGATGACTCTTCTCCAGTCTCGAGGATTATGGTCCTGTTTGGATGAGGTTCAGCCTCAGTTGACTCGAGCCTTTGAGGTTATGCAACACAGGAACAATATGGATCAGGCTATGGGATTGATGGCTTTACACATTTCCGACAGTCTCTTGTTTCAACTTGATGTTTGTCTCACTCCTCGAGCCATTTGGACCAAGTTTGATGGACTTTTTGGTACTGTCAATCAGTTCAGAGCTTTGCAGCTTGAGGCCGAGTTAACTTCCTTGGTACCTGATTCTTTTCCCTCCATTGAGGACTTTCTGACGAAATTCAACAACAGCGATCTCTTCTACAGGGTTGTGGTAAGGTTAAGACTGATACAGAGTGTATTTACCTGATTTTGTCAAAGCTTCGTGGGAACTTTCAAATATTCTCATCTACCTTCCATTCCACTATGGATGCCTTGGGTGCACGTTTTATCATGCCTTCTTTTGAGGTGTTTTGTGATCGTTTGACATGAGAGCAGGCTAAGATATCACAGTTGAATGCTCTCATAGGATCACCGCACCAAGCATTGGTAGCACAGTCATATCAGGGGAAGCAGAAGTAGAAGTAGAAACAAAAACCATAGACCACAGAGCATTGGAAGGATTCTAGTTCACATAAGACTTCTGATTCACCTTGTCCTAAGGGGGAATCATCGAAGAAAGATAGACCTAAGTGTGCTTATTGCACTAAGCTAGGACATGATGAGTCCAAGTGTTATGAGAAGAAGATAGATGGATATGAAAAACAGTTTCAGATTTGACAGCTCTTCTTGAGAAGAACCATATTCATCACTCTTCTTCATCTACTTCAGGTGGGTCTTCTTCTTCACCATCATTCCAGATAGATGGACAGGCCCCACATAAGGGTCATGCATTATGTGCAACCACCAGTTCACATTCATCTAGATGGCTATTGGATTCAGGTGCTTCACACCATATGGCATCTTCTCAGGACATGTTCTCATCTTTCGAGGCTGCGTCCTCACCACACATATTGATGGGTAATAACACTTATATGAGTGTATGTGGGAAAGGTTCTATCGATATTGATGATGGTACATTCAATGATGTACTATGTGTTCCATCTTTGTCCACTAACCTTCTCTCCATCTATCAGATTGCTCACAGTGGGACAGGGAAGACAGTTGAGTTCACACCTGATTCAGTGCACATCAGAGACATTCAGACTGGCAACATTGTTGCAACAGGGACAGTTGATCATTCTTCCCGATTGTATGCATTTACACAATTTGGTCCACCATCTCCCTCTCTTTCTAAAAGAGAGCATGCAGTATCTGAGGAGAAGTTCGGTCACTTGAACTTATGTGTTCTTCCATTTGTTCATGAGACTAGTGTTGAGACTTCTACACCTCTTCCTCCTGTTGAGATCACATTTGTTCAGCAGGATACCTCTTCAGTTGTGACTGACATTGTTGCTCCACTCATCGAGCCATCAAGTGCAGTTGTTGAGGCCATATATAAGGATATTCCTTTCCTCACAGATGACAGATTCAACACACTTGTTATCCCTTCTTCATTGGAGATTCCATTTCAGGATCATCTTGAGTTGTTTGATTCACCATTTTGTTATTCATACACTCATGTTGCTGTTTCGTTCTTCAGTGCGCATCATCCAGGACTTCCATTTTCACCTCACATCCAGGGATTTCCTCTTCTTCGACCGTTGGATCTATTTCTTCCTCCGAGGTGACACATCGGTTTGATCATTGGCACAGGGGTTCTCTCATTCTGGGGGGGCTTTGGAGTCTCCACTCTCTCTCATGGGGGGGTATCTGATTGTATATCTGCATATGTTCTTGAGAGAGTCTCTTGAGACATTCCATTTGTACTTTCTTTTTGCATCTCTTTTTGGAGAGGAGTTTTTTCCCACTGGGTTTTCTCCTTTTCTCCGTTTCATAGAGATTTCCTTGTACTTGGGTACCTGATCAGGCCTAGTTGTCGGGACCCAATTTTACTTTCATGCATTGTAGTTACTTTTTCTTTCTTGCACTAGTTTGTAGCTGCACTCTTGCTCATCTTAAGGGGGGGTGTTAGAGTAAAGTAATTAATTAACTTTACTCTCCTCTTAAGATTTCGCCTTGCACACATATTAGTCATTTAATAATTAATATTAATTATTAAATGCACTCACCTTTAGGGTTAGTTTTTCCTTTTAGGTTTTGATCTCCTTTTATAAGGATTGATCTCTTGTTTTTTCTTTGATGCTCTATTCATTTTTCTGGAATACATCTTGCACATTGTGAGAGCCAAACCCTTGTCTTGATCTCTCTCTTTCTCTGTGACAAGTCTTTTGCATGTAGGTATTGATCAGGTTCTGTGGATTTGCATTTCTCAAATCCTACAGATAGTGGGGTACATAACAATCATGTTGCACTCTCATAAAAAATGTGAGTGGAGAGAAATTAGTGACATGTGAAAAGTGATGAACAAAAAACTAACAAATATATGACAAGAAGAAAAATTGGTGATGGAAAAATCCAAAGATGAGCAAGATTTCGATCATTTTGCATGCCTCTCAGACATTGTGAACTGTCAATCTACAAAGTCAGCCAATTTGGCTCATAAATAAAACGCCTTCAGTGTAAAAATATTATTGTTACCAATTATTTTTTTTGTATCTATTAACCAATCATATCTTATGTATTTTTACTCATAATAAATATTTAGTTTTTATAAAGTAAATATATAATTTTTAATTAAAAAATTTATCAAAAAAATAATTATTAGTATGTTATTGGCTTAAAAAATCACCTTTATTACAACCTTCATGTTAATCAAGACAATTAATAAATAATTTTATATAATGTGGATCTATTTATATATCAAATTTTAAATTTAAAACATTGATTGTCATAGTATTGTGTTGCAACAAATAATAAACAACTTCATTATAAATGTACATTAAATTTCTTCACTATTAATTGATTTTATACAAGTACTTGTATTTCATAGATGCAAGACGCAAATGTGTGATAGTAAACTTATTGCTATAGAAACACATCATTAATATTGCATTTTCATCATATTCATACTTGATTAGTGCATATTGCATCATTTCCATCATTTGTATTACTAATTCCCCTTTTAACATCATTTTCCATCACTTCACCTATTTCCTCTATTGATTAAATAATATTAATTTTTTTAATTAATTCATCACATTTCACTAATTTTCCTCTTATTTACCCTAATTGAATAATTTTAATTATTTAATTAGCCCTAAATCTAATTTTCCTCTAATGTCTTATGATTAAATAATATTTATTATTTAATTATCTATTTCCCATCCCATTCATTTGGAATATTATTTTTAATAAAGAATATCCTAATCCTCCATAATTAAATAATCTTGAATTATTTAATTGTCCTAATTTTCTCTCTCAGAGGCATATTCCCATGGAATATTTTTTTCAAAATATCCTAAAATATCCCAGTTTAGACATCTAAATTTGACCACTTATATTTGGTCAAATTTACCCTTTTCATCTAAATAGTCTTTTGTCTACATTAGTTAAATAATGTTACTATTATTTAATTAATCCCCCTAAAGTCTTCTAGATTCCTAAGGTATTTAGTAAAATAATTAAATACCTTACCCTTTTATCTCTTTCTTCCAAAGAATTAAACAATAACCCACTTATTTAATTTTCTTTATGTCTCATCCACACTTAATCCTAATTCATCTCCTAATCCCATCATTAGGGATGTGACACATCCCTAATCCATGATTAGGATGTGTCACATCCTCCAACTTTTGCAAGTTGGTGTAGGATTTGAGAAATGCAAATCCACAGACCCCAATTAATACCTGCATGCAAAAGACTTGTCACAGAGAAAGAGACAGATCAAGACAAGGGTTTGGCTCTCACAATATGCAAGATGTATTCCATAAAAATGAAATAGAGTATGAATGAAATACAAGAGATCGATCCTTATAAAAGGAGATCAAAACCTAAAAGGAAAACCTAACCCTAAAGGTGAGTGCATTTAATAATTAATATTAATTATTAAATGACTAATATGTGTGCAAGGCGAAATCTTAAGAGGAGAGTAAAGTTAATTAATTACTTTACTCTAACACCCCCCCTTAAGATAAGCAAGAGTGCAGCTACAGACTAGTGCAAGAAAGCAAAAGAACTACAGTGCAAGAAAGTAAAATTGGGTCCCGGCAACTAGGCCTGATCAGGTACCCAAGTACAAGGAAATCTCTATGAAACGGAGAAAAGGAGAAAACCCAGTGGGAAAAAACTCCTCTCCAAAAAGAGATGCAAAAAGAAAGTACAAATGAAATGTCTCAAGAGACTCTCTCAAGAACATATGCAGATATACAATCAGATACCCCCCCATGAGAGAGAGTGGAGACTCCAAAGCCCCCCCAGAATGAGAGAACCCCTGTGCCAATGATCAAACCAATGTGTCGCCCCGGAGGAAGAAACAGATCCAACGGTCGAAGAAGAGGAAATCCCTGGAAGTGAGGTGAAAATGGAAGTCCTGGATGATGATCATTGAAGAACTGAACTGGAGAATGAGTGTTTGAGTAATAGAATGGTGAATCAAACAACTCAAGATGATCCTGAAATGTAATCTCCAATGAAGAAGGGATAACAGGTGTGCTGAATCTATCATCTGTTAGGAAAGGAATATCCTCAGATATGGCCTCAACAATTGCACTTGATGGCTCGATGAGTGGAGCAATAATGTCAGTCACAACTGAAGAGGTATCCTGCTGAACAAATGTGATCTCAACAGGAGGAAGAGGTGTAGAAGTCTCAACACTAGTCTCATGAACAGATGGAAGAACACATAAGTTCAAGTGACCGAACTTCTCCTCAGATACTGCATGCTCTCTTGTAGAAAGAGAGGGAGATGGTGGACCAAAGTGTGTGAATGCATACAATCGGGAAGAATGATCAACTGTCCCTGTTGCAACAATGTTGCCAGTCTGAATGTCTCTGATGTGCACTGAATCAGGTGTGAACTCAACTGTCTTCCCTGTCCCACTGTGAGCAATCTGATAGATGGAGAGAAGGTTAGTGGACAAAGATGGAACACATAGTACATCATTGAATGTACCGTCATCAATATCGATAGAACCTTTCCCACATACACTCATATAAGTGTTATTACCCATCAATATGTGTGGTGAGGACGCAGCCTCAAAAGATGAGAACATGTCCTGAGAAGATGCCATATGGTGTGAAGCACCTGAATCCAGTAGCCATCTAGATGAATGTGAACTGGTGGTTGCACATAATGCATGACCCTTATGTGGGGCCTGTCCATCTATCTGGAATGATGGTGAAGAAGAAGACCCGCCTGAAGTAGATGAAGAAGAGTGATGAATATGGTTCTTCTCAAGAAGAGCTGTCAAATCTGAAACCTGTTTTGCATATCCATCTATCTTCTTCTCATAACACTTGGACTCATCATGTCCTAGCTTAGTGCAATAAGCACACTTAGGTCTATCTTTCTTCGATGATTCCCCCTTAGGAGAAGGTGAATCAGAAGTCTTCTGTGAACTAGAATCCTTCCAATGCTCTGTGGTCTGTGGTTTTTGTTTCTGCTTCTGCTTCTGCTTCCCCTGATATGACTGTGCTACCAATGCTTGGTGCGGTGATCCTGTGAGAGCATCCAACTGTGATATCTTAGCCTGCTCTCGTGTCAAACGATCACAAAACACCTCAAAAGAAGGCATGGTAAAACGTGCACCCAAGGCATCCATAGTGGAATGGAAGGTAGATGAGAATATCTGAAAGTTCCCATGAAGTTTTGACAAAATCAAGTAAATACACTCTGTATCAGTCTTAACCTTACCACAACCCTGTAGAAGAGATCTTTGTTGTTTGAATTTCGTCAGAAAGTCCTCAATGGAGGGAAAAGAATCAGGTACAAGTGAAGTCAACTCTGCCTCAATCTGCAATGCTCTAAACTCGTTGATAGTGCCAAAAAGTCCCTCAAACTTGGTCCAATAGGCCCTAGGTGTGAGACACCCTTCAAGATGAAACAGGAGACTGTCTGAAATGTGTAAAGCAATCAATCCCATAGCCTGATCCATATTGTTCCTGTGCTGCATAACCTCAAAGGCGCGAGTCAATGGAGGCTGAACCGCATCCAAACAGGACCATAACCCTCGAGACTGAAGAAGTGTCATCATGCGACCCTTCCAAGTGTGATAATTATGCGGTGTGAGAAGCTCAATAGATCTGTCGGCCATGCTGTGAACTGTGCCTCAACTGCTCTGAATGTGTTTTTTTTTTTTATTATTATTTAGTGGTCTTTCAGAACTAGACAGAAGATGCAGAAGGGGTTTGTTTGTTTTGTTTTGGTGTTTATAGATTCTGGTTTTCTGATGTAGATGACAGAAAGCAAGAAAAAAACACCCCCCCACAATGCAAAAATCCAATCCCCAGTACAAACTGAAAGCCAGAAAATAATAAAAAATAGTAATTGGTATGAGACAAATCTCTGAGTACCTGAAGAATTTTCTGGTGAAATAAACTGCAGATCTGGAAAGAGCACAGAACCACCTTTCTGACGCCTATTCGTTTTCGAAAAACGGAGCAAAATTGAGCAAGTTATGCCCCTCGGAGTGCAAAAATATCATCTGACTTTGACTGCGAAAAACTACATGAAAACTGAATATTTTTGAAGAAATTCATATACCATCAGAACGGGCTTGGAACCAGCTTTCCGAAAATATTTTGTTTTCAAAAAACCGAGTTCGTATGCAAAAGTTATGACCAAAATACCAAAACTGCTCCAAAAAGGTTTGAAGGTTAAGCCTGGTGGTCAGGCTAACCGCTAGCATTAACCGCTAGTTTTTAACCGCTAGCGGTTAACTGACGGCGGCGCCCATAACTCTGTGATTTTTAAATTTTTTTTTGAATTGCGTGCCGTACCAGGCCGTACGACCCAGAAATGAAAAAATTTTGCCTCCTGGAGTCACTGTGTCCGATTTCGACGATTTGACAGTCGATTTAGGGGTTTTTGGGCGCTCTAAATGCGATGGTGAGGTCCGTTTGGGTTGAAATTGCTCCAAAATTGCAGGTACGCTCTGGATCAGGAACCCTCAAAAAAACATCAAACCCTCGTAGATCTAACACCGTGAAGCCAAATTTGATGAATTTTATATCAAAATAGGGGTTTTTGGATGCTGCGAGCTCAACGGTGAGGTCCGTTTGAGCTCAAAGTGCACCAAAAAAATAAACCCCCTATTCCAAATAAAAACTAGAAAACAAACACAGATCTGATGCAACCAAACCTAGATATCTAATCCTTTCAAAAACTGAACAAGCTGCAGCAGATCTGGCTCTGATACCATGTAGGATTTGAGAAATGAAAATCCACAGACCCCGATTAATACCTGCATGCAAAAGACTTGTCACAGAGAAAGAGACAGATCAAGACAAGGGTTTGGCTCTCACAATATGCAAGATGTATTCCAGAAAAATGAAATAGAGCATGAATGAAATACAAGAGATCGATCCTTATAAAAGGAGATCAAAACCTAAAAGGAAAACCTAACCCTAAAGGTGAGTGCATTTAATAATTAATATTAATTATTAAATGACTAATATGTGTGCAAGGCGAAATCTTAAGAGGAGAGTAAAGTTAATTAATTACTTTACTCTAACAGTTGGCTCCTAATCATCATTAACCACTTAACCCTCTTCTAATCTTTCATCACTAGTTTAATCACTCCTTTAGTCAACTCTTCCCACATCCCAATGGAATTTTTAATTCCATTTTATTCATCACATGCATTTCTCTTCCCCATAACCTTTCATAAGTCACATCAGTCACATGGGACAAGGACCTCCTTTAGGAGGACCTTGTTTTATCCATAGGGTACTTCAAATCATGTGAATTTAAAATTCATATTTATTTCTCCAACAACTTCTCCCATCCCCATGGTGACAAGAGAGGATTTTCTAAAAGTCCTCACTTGTCACTATCAGCTCCATATGGGGACAAAAATTACTTTTTCAAGAAATCCTCTTCAATCCCAAGGTACTTTCAAGTACCTCCACATCACATGGAATTTTCCATGTCACTTGTCCTTTTTTCATCTCACCTTCCACATGGAAAGATGTGAGGGCTTGTGAGTCCTCAAATCACCATAGCCCTCCATCTTGTCCATGATGGCTTAATCTCAACCATCCATTTTTATTTAAATTGAGAGTCTTAGCCTCAAGTTAAGGGGGGTTAAGAGATTAGAGAGTATTCAATCCATTCTTGCATTCAAGCTATCCTTGCATTCAAGCCATTTTGAATCCATTATTGCACTCACCTACCATCTTCAATCACTACACCCACCTCCATTATTGCATGCATTTTGTCATCAAGGAGCATACATCTAAGCATCATCAAGGGCCAACCAACCCGTCAATCTAAGCAAGCAAAAGGTATAACATTTCCATTTATTTTTGTTGTTATTTGTTTAGATTCAACTAAGCCTAATCCGAAGTGTTGTTTGTGTTTTCTTTGTTGCATTCCATTATGTTTTGCATTCTTAGAAGTAGAAAAACACTTGCACACACCTAGTCCTCTCATTCATTCTCAACCCTCCATTTCTTGATATAATTTTCACTCTTGATTTCAAAATATCCTCAACCAATTTCCTTAAAATTGTGGAGATATTTTGAGTTCAAATTAATCTTGATCCCTCGTCTTCCTTGATTCACTCTCCTTCATAGTCTTTAAGGTTTAATCTCAACCATTGATCATACTCATGCAAATTTATAAAACATCCTTCATCCTTCATCTCTCATTATCACATATCTAGATCATTTGAGAAACTTTGAATTCTTGAGCATATCATTATCATTGAGAATTTTTGAGCAATTATCATTCATCTAGAACTTTATCTTCATGCTTTTACAATCATGGGAGCTTCATGATGGAGCAATCCAACATACCATCACCATTAAAATGGAATGCAAGGTTTTCATATGATTTGTTTTCTTTGTTTTGAATTGATTTATTTACTATATGTTGATTTTTAATCATGTATGCAATCAATTTCATTTGTAAGTGGGGTTTGATCTTCTCTTGTTTTGGGTTTTGATTATTCTAACCCTTGTTTGATTTCATTTTCACATTCCACTTTTCCCACTTCACAAATTGGCATGCTTAATGAGACCCATATCCTTGATCTAACGAAATTGTGTGAGTTTTTGATGATTTATAGGTTTATGGTGCAATCGCTTGTTAAAAATCCGTGAATGACCACATATGGTCACCTCTACCAACCGTGAACTACTTGTATTTTCTAATCTAATCGTATTTGATAATCTACGTGCATTTTTTTTCTTACTATGTAGGGTTTTTTTTAATCATTTTTTCATGTTTGCAGGTTTTTTAACATTTTCTAGAGTAACAAAGCCGTATTTGAAAATATTATTGTGTTCGTCAACCGTAAATTGCCACATTTGTGAAACCTTCCATGTCTTCTGAGGTAAATAGAGCCGCCTTTTTTGATAATTTTGTTTTGACTATTCTTTATTGTCTCTATTTTTTGACAAAAAAATTTTGATTTCAAATTTTTCATCTAACCCTATCCACTTGTATGTTGTTACATGCTTTCTAATCTAACATATCTTTGCAACATTCATTTGGGGGAAGACAAATTATTGAAAACTTCTAATGCATTTGTGTTGTAGGTTTCGATCGTCCAAGGCAATATTCCAAACTACTAATACATTTTTTGTAGGTTCCTTACATAATATTGTATCATTTAAACTTGTATGCTTTCTTGATTAGTAGATTAAATCACATTTGCATTCGGTGCCTTAAAATAAATTTGTTTGACATGTATTGTAAGTTGGAGTGTATGTATCATCTCCCCTTGCACCTTGTGTGATCTTGGGTGAAGAGAAGTACCTCTAATTTTCTTTTCTTTTCTTTTAACCGAAGGTGTTTTGTCTGTGTATCCTCTCTCCTTGCGCTTCGTGCGATCTTGGGTGATGAGAAATAAAAAAACACAAGTATTACCTTTTTTGTTGGTAGGAGGCTTGCCTTGGGACACATCTTAATTGAGAACCCAAGGGATCAACCTCAAACGACATTTTTCTATTGCGCTATAGAAATTGGATGAGAGTGAAAGCTATAGTTCGATTTGTGCATGTAGTGTACTAGACTTTTGCTAGGATTCTAGGATAATTCCAAATTTTGAGGAGATTTCTATGTGGTTGACAATGTTCATGGATGTTCCACCCACTAAGAACCAATTTGTACTAGAAATCCTAAGACCTATCAAACGTCTTCTACAGTGGTGCATCGTAATAGTATCATCATGAGAAGTTATTTACCATTTTCAGTCCTTGGTTGAGGAGATAAGGTGTCTTGCTAGGGCTTAAGCTCTCTCAAGGTGAGGGGTATCAAGCTAGTACATGACCTTGGCATACCCTAATATTCCACTCCTTCGATTCAGATTAACACACAAGCATGGTAAGCCTACGATAGTTAGAAAAATTTTTACTACTAATTAGGTTGTACTTATTTTGTTTTATCAATCTATTTCTAGTGAGCTTTGTGGAAGAAGGCTTACAAAATATCTCCCTTTACCATTTGATTCAATCCCGATTGTTTATGTTTGTTGTTCATATCACTTGCTTTCAAAACATACACTCAAACTTTCACACTTTAAACTTTCCAAAACTTTCAAGAAACATGGAACAGTAATAGAAAATCGTGTTTGACTATCACGGTTTACCACCTCTAAAAAAACCATCGTGTCTACTCTAATATATTATTGTGTTTGCACAAATGACCACTTTTTTTCTTTGCATCTTGTCATGTTTTCTCAAATTCTCGCTTTTTCTCTCTGTATATTGCTGCTATTGCTTACTCTACCACATCTAATTTTACTATATTATGTCAGAACCTTTTTCAACACAAAATTGCTTTTTTTGAAACTGCCACATTTTCCAGTTAGTAGATTATTGCTATTACTCATATTTTCTCTCTACACTCTGTCGCTTTTTCCTACACTACTACCTTTGCTTGGGGGTAGTGTGATGTGTTTACTTAAACTACCATGTTTGTTTGTAATATTTAACCTTCTTAGACCTGGAAATTCTCAAAACTTAAAGCTATCCTAAATCTGTCATCTTGGAATTGAAAATATATATCATAACAGACCTAAACAATCCTTTTGTCATCAAACATCATAACTATCTTTCAACTTGGTTTTCTTAGGAAATGTCAACAGTCTTTTAGATCAAACATCAAACATCTTTAAACATCAACAACCTTAATCAACACCATTCTTTCAAGACCATCCTCAACCTTATTTTGCATAAACATCAAACATCCTTTTTGGACATCAACATATGAAACCTATCAACTTTCTAGTATCTTTTGATCTTATATTTTCTATATCTTGTGAACTTGTTAACTTATAGGAACTATCTCCTTCTTAGGTTTGCAAATCATCACTATCATCTCTCTTTGCTTGTATTCATGGGTCTAGTAAAAATAAATATATTAACCAATCTTCCATCAACATCTTGAGATCTAGCATAAAATCAACTTTGTTATCCTTTTTTCCAAATGTTAACCGTACAACCCCATATCAACTTGAACATCATCTTTTTGTGAAAAATATTTATCAACACATCATTTGAAATCACTCTAAAATCAAAATCCAAAAATCCAAACAACATCATACATCTAGATCTTTCCATCCTTTAGGTCTAGTAATAATTTTATGACAACAACAAGATCACAATATAGTAATAAAATGACAACTAATACTAGTAGTTCTAATGTTCCAAACACCACAAACATCCACACAAAAAGCGTTCACACAAAAAACATTGACACTACAACTAAAATTCCATGGGGGAACTCTACTCCTCAACCAAAAAATGTAAATTCTTCATTTCAACCAAATTTTAATCCTCCACCACAACCAAATGTTGATCCTTCACAGCTAAATGTACATCTTGAATCATTTTTCTCAACATGGAACTCAACCCACTAGAGGACAAGATGGATACATAGAAGATGATTTTGATGAACTTATCGAAGAAAGGATCTTAAAAATTACTCAAAACCCCAAAATGTTAAAGTTCATGGACAAATTGCTTAGTTTCAATCCCAAAACTTACTTCTATAGGCTTGCACAACATGATGCTAAGCTACCCATTGATTATAATGTTAAAAACCTTAAGAATCCAACCCTCATTTCTAGAGATGAAGATACAGTGGTTAGGCACATCTTTAAACCTACTATACAAGCAAAAATTCCAAGATTATTCACATAAAAAACTATCCTCCTCAAGCAAGACCACTTGAGAACCCATTATATAGACAACCATCTCAAATGGAACAAGAAATGGTAGCTCAACAAATTCAACCGACCCTAATATCGTCAGAACACAAAGCCATCCAAAACAAACAACCAACCCTTTTACAACTCCATTCATACCTCATAACGCTTCAACTAGTACAAGTAGAAACCAAATGTATCAATAAACTTATATACATCCTCTTGGTCACAAAATGCACCTCAACAAGGTCAAAACTCTAACACATGCAAAATATGTAGAATCTTCCTCCTAGACCACCAAATCTACCATTGCATGCTAACATGCCACCACCACAACAACATATGGCTTCACCCATCTATACCATTCCTAATATAAACAATCCACCTCTTCAACCTAAATAAGCTAACCCACCTCTTCAGCCACAACAATATAATCCACCTCTTCAACCACAACAAACCAATCCACCTCTTCAATCAAAAAAACAATCACCAATCTACCAACATGCACAATCTAACCTTCCACAACAACAAATCATGTACCAACAACATAACACTCCTCAAAAACAACACGCTCAACAACAACCTTCATACCAAGACCATATAACACTCAAAATCAATAAGGGTTATGTAGACACTCAAATAGTCTTGATTGACACTATACATCTGATTCTAATTAATTAACATCATTTCTTCCTAAATCATTTCTCCACTAACAAATTAATTAAATAATGTTTATTATTTAGTGAAATTCATCAATTTCTACTATTAAGCAAGTAATTAAATTTACAAGATTAATTCACTTCCTGCTCACTAATGTTCACCACATTTAATTAAATAAATCAAATTATTTAAATAAAATGTCATAAATCCCCTAACCCACTTAAATAATTAACTCTAATCTCCTCCTAATCCTAATTACTCATTTATCTAGCTTTTGAATCTACCTTGGTTGAGTAAACCCATGGTCAACTAACGAAGTTGCACATGAAAATCATTTCTTCTAATTAACTAATTAGCTTATTTTCCTCTCAAAGGCATATTCTTTGGAATATTTCTCTCAACCACCCATTCATAAATTTCCCTCCAAAATACTTTTAATGTCTCTTACAAAGGTCTTAAATGCTCTTACAAGAGCCAAATTTTCCTTAAATGGCCTCTTACATCCCATCTTGTTCCTATTACATTTCAACCATATTCATTCAATTCCCTTACATCCTCTTACAAATCAACCTACATGCCTTAAATTCTTCACATCTTTCAAAATATTCTCCACACACATCCCCATGGCTTTTATTAGCCTTGTGACAAGTGTGACAATTCTATTGGCTCCCATATTAGTCCCACATTCACCAATTTCATCCATTATTCAACCCTTCACTCCTATATGTAGAGGCCTCTTCTACTTGAAATGGATCCACAACTTGAAGCATCGTTACTCTACTCATTTCACTCTTCAATCACTTACTTTTTCATATCATTTTAGCTTGGATTTCACACTCTCTTTGGATCGAAATCATCTTCATATGAAGGGATCAAGAGCTTATCATAAGGTATTGGAAAAGGGCCACTTTCCACATCAAAGTGGCACCAACCCCCTATGGGATGATGGTTTGAGTAGCTTAGAATAAGATTTCATGTTCATTTTCTTGTTGTTTCATATTAGTTTGAGAATTCTTTCATTTTCTTTGCATCCTCAATAATTTCATAGGGAATGCTTTATTTGGCTTGTTTAAAATGACTAATATTCTTATATTTGTTCATGTTTGAGCATAGTGCAGATTTACATTTACAGGTTAAACTTTCAAAATCGGGATCCTAACATAATGCAATATCAATATGGTCCTTCATACACTCAAACTCCACAACAACAAAAAATTAATTTGAAATATCAATAAAATCTTGTTCCTCAACAATAAAATATTGTTCCTCAACAACAAAATCTTGTTTCTCAACAACAAAATCTTATTCCTCAACAAAACAACATTGTACCTCAACAATCAAATGTAAATCCTCAAGACCCAAATGCTTATCCTCAATACCAATACAATGCTCCTCAAGGACCAAAATTTTCATTGCAAACATATAAAATCTCTCAAGGTCTGATGCACGCTCAAAATCCATCTTACAACTCATCATCCTTCCTTGGAAAACAAAACTACAATCCACCCAACCCTCCACAAGGAAATGAGTTAGCATTACAAATCAAAATCCTCAATCAAAGGATAGAAAACATACAACTCAAAAATACTAAGAAGAGCTATGCCTTGGAAGAAAATTGTCCTTATCCTTACGATCAAAGCATTGTCATGATTCCCTTCCCTAAAAATTTCAAAATTCCCAAATTTGACAAGTACAAAGGAAGAGGAGATCCCATTGAACACATACAAGTTTTTTTTGTGGCATGCATGGAGGTAGCTAACAATGAATCTTACATGATGAGATGTTTTCCAAGGATCCTAGGTGGACAAGCCATAGAATGGTTTTCTCATTTACCACCTGGAATTAAAATGTTCAATGAACTATCAGAAAAATCTATCAATCACTTCTCATACAACATAGAACAAGAGATCATCATAACTAACTTGTACAAAGTGAAGAAAATCCAAGGCGATTCCTTTGATTTCTTCTTGTAATGATGACAACATAAAGCAAGTAAGTGCAAATGGCTCGTTCCTGAAAAAAAAACTTGTTGACATCTTCATGGGAAATCTAAACACCAATTTAAGCTTCCAATTAACCATGTTATGTTCTAACACATTTGATGATATCATTGAAAAATGCATAACTATTGAAAGGGATCTTATTGTAAAAGGATTTATCAAGCTATACAAAAATTGAGATCAACCTTACAATTCAAGTGATAAACCATGTCTATGGGAAAAGAACAAAAAAATTACCAATGATGGTGTAGTGGATGCAAATTGTGTGCAAAGTATACAACCTCCTCCTAACTATCCTCAACACAATGTTCAAAACAATCAACCAAATAATCATCCAATAAATCAACCGACTAATCAAAATCAAAACCCTCCAAGAGGACCACCAAGACATAAAAATACCTTCAATCAAACAAGATGGAAATATACTCCTTTGGGAGAACCTATTGAAGTGGTCTTGCAAAAATTGCTTCAAACAAACCTTATCAAATTACTTGAACAAAAAAACTATAAGGAACCACAATTCAAACCTCCTTTGTACAATGAGAATTCCATAGAACTAAAGTACATAAGGCCAATAACTACATGAAACTAAATAACCTCATACAAGATCTAATTGATAAGGGAGAAGTTGACATTGAACATCGCCCTAGAACATCTAGTAACAATGACTTTAGAATCTACGAGGATTCGATCCGCAACCATAATAAAGGAAATGATGAAGCTAAGGGAATGTATTATAATAAAGATTAATACTCCTATGATAATTTATTAGGTGCTACTTTTGAAGCCAATCACCAAATCTTAGCTGTAACTAAAGTTCATAAGAATCTTGAGTGTAATGTTACTACATGACAAGGAAAAGTTACAATCCAAGGAGCACCACTGCAAACTAAATTTTATCTAAGCCTCCACAAGCTAAGTACAACCTTATTGACCATCTAAAAAATAATCCCACACATATTTCCATCCTTGAACTTCTCAAAATATCCCTAGCTCATAAGAAGTTTTGGATAAAGCCTTAGTAGAGTCTTTTGTACTCAATGCAATTGACACATAAATTTTAGGCCATGGTAGGACACATTTCTTCTACCCATCATCTCGTATTATTTGAAAGAGATCTTCCCTTGCATACATATCATAACCAAAATTTATACCTAGAAGTCTACATCTATAAACACAAATTCAAGAGACTATTGATAGACAGTGGCACAGGCTTAAACATTTGTACCTTAAAACTTGTACAAAAGCTAGGATATTCTGATGAGGTTATTCAAAATCAGAAGAGCATTACTATTAGAACCTATGATGATAATGAGAGAGATTATGAAGGCATTGTCAGACTTCCTATTCAAGTGGGACTAGCAATAACAAAAGAAACTTCCCAAATATTAGATCTTGAGCTACCATATAACCTTCTCTTGGGATGCCCTTGGATTCATGCAATGCAAGACATCCCTTCAACCTATCACCAATGCTTGAAGTCCCCCTATAATGAGAAAGAGGTCACCATTTATGCTGATAAAAAACCTTTCCATTATTGTAAGAACTTAGAAGAAAAATATATAAAAATCTTTCAAGTTCCTAGCACTGATATCTCTTTTTTCTCATTTGACTATGTTGATCTAACATCGTTAGCCTCATCATCCGTTGTTACATCATCCTTAGCAAACCCACCTAAATTCGATCTCAAGATACAAGTACTAGATAATGGTTGTGGGTATTATCACATGAAATAATCCCTTTGCATTGGAAAACTTCTGCTATCACCAAGATCATATGGAAAGCCATAAGAAATTAGGGAATTTCATGCTACTACCATTGAATTCAAATCCATAGTCTTCTCTAAATCGGGAGATTTAAGAAAGGAAATCATAGAAGAAGATGTTTCTACTTGGTTATACAAGGAAGAAGAAGAACAAGAGCTAGAGCCTATCCCCTTTGATCACAACAATAAGGGTTTTCAACTTTTTAAAAGCATGGGATTCATAGGTGTGACCAATGGATTAGTATGAGATGACTACAATTGATCCATGAGGATTCAAAGCATATTAAAGCCACTAAACATCAGTCCAATAAGATCATCCAATTCAAAACTAAACTAGGAATCCATTAAAACTAACATATTAAATCATGAAAGCTTTAAAAACACCTATTCTAATCCATTAAAACTTATCCTATTGGGGGAATGGTGTCACATTGATGTGGAATGACGACCCTTTCCCAATCTCGTAGATAAATGAGCTTGTTTCGATCGATTATATTCAAGAGAAAAAAAACCATTGATAGATGTGTATGCAAATATGATTTAAAGCTAAATTAACATGATGTAAGCTATTTTAACATGATTTATGCTAAGATGATTGATATGGGTGAGTGTAAAGCTAATCTAAATGGATTTTAAGCTAAAAATATTGAAACCCTAATTACACAATATACTAAATGGATGCATTTATATTTATCATCGAAGTCATTAATGGAAGATAAGCTAATGATGCAAGTAAATTTAAGCTAAAATGATGCTAAATAAGTGCTAAATATGAGTGCAAGTGAGAGTGATTTTAACAACATAAGTTTTCTCTTAAAAGGTGGATCCATTTGTCTCCAAATAGTGACCTATTTATAGGAGGACAAATGAGAAAGGAAGGGTTGAGATTAAAAAGGTTAATCAATGTTCAAAAAGGGAGGAAGGATGAAATATGGATTATGGATTCTCATCAATGGATGAGAATCAATGATCACATGGATCAAGAAAAGAATCAAGGGTTCATATTCTTCCAAACAAACACACTTTCAAAATTTGCACAAGAAGCCTTTCCAGTTAACTTGCACAAGAAGTCTTGTAAGTTTGTTATGAGGGAGAATATTCCTTTTTAAAAATGAGTGGAGAAAGAGAATATTCTTTAGGATATTCTCATGGGTGAGGAAAATTAGATATTTAATAAATTAAAACAAAGTTTCAATGTGCAAAAAGGGGAAGGAATATTTCATGGGAATATGTCTTTTGGAGGAATGTGCAAAGGAGGAATATTCCCTTGCAAGTGGGGGGGATTAGTGTAACACCCCTCTATTTCGTTCTTATGTTAAATTAAGATTCTTTGTTATTTTATCATTTCTTATAGAGCGACATGGACTATGTGTGTTATGAGATGTACTTTCCTTGATGTTATACTTGACATGCTTTGATTAAGAATAGTGTTGTTTTATTATGACATGATTATTGCTCATGAGTTTATTAATGATGGAAGTGTTAGTTTGGTGATACTGTATTGGTGAAGGGGATAGGATTGCATCAATCACTTGCGAGCGCCCTATGTTTCTATGATTTCCTCTTCATGGTGTGTTTTATAATGATTTTATATACGTGTACTATTGATGCCTTGGATATAGGTTTGCAGGTACATGACATCAACTCCACCTAGCTTCATAGGTTTAAGCGTGTTGACTCAACAGTATGATGTTTGGGAGATATATTATTTTTGGGGAGGATATTTTTGGATATTATTTTTGGGGAAAGAATGAAAATTTGGAAAATACATAGAGAATTGTAGAGTTTCTTGGTTGTAGGAATTGTAAAGGAATTGTTCTTGTTGTGTTTACTGTGAATTTTGGATACTATTTTGGTGTTGGAATTACTGCGGTTGCTGGGAAGAAGCTATGAAAGCTTTGGAAGAGGCTCGACATCAAAACTTCAATTCTTCAGAAGCTTCTTGATACTGGTTCTTTACTTGTGAAATTAGATTGTTAAAATCTAGTGTAGAAAATTATTTTGTACAATTAATTGTATTGGTAGATCTATTAAGGAAAATTAATTATTTTTGGAGAAAAGAAATTTAAAGCTTTTGTTATTGCCATGAGGAAAATTTAATTTAAAAAATTCTGTGTAAAATTGTGGAAATTTCGGGAAGGAAATTTTTTCGATTAATGGCTGTAGAATTTTGGTTAAATTTTGTTATTATGAAGTCTATGTAACTTTTCTTTTAGAAATAAAAACTTTGGTAAATTTGAGAAATCATTTGTTGAAATTATGTAAATTTTCCCTGAGAAAAATTGTTTACCCAAACTTTACCTGTAGATGGATTTCTTCTGAAATGTTTCCCCAATTATTTTATTGTACTAGAATCCTTAAATAAACATATATATAATATATATATAAATATGTATCAACAAACATATATATATATATTTATTATTTTTATTAATTCCATATTAAAAACTCTTAAAATCGCAAAATCGTCGTACGACGCTTTTTATTTTGGAGATTGTATTTATTTTTTTGGTCAATGATTTAACTTTGGGTTTGAGGTGGGAAATTATGGCTTTCCACCGTACCATGCATAAGGGGCAACGACTACCTTGGCAGCATCCTCCACATACGTGGAGGGAGCGCTGCCCAAGGCAGTGAAGCTTTCCCTTCCACTAGGTTGGGATCGACCGACTGTACCATGAGTACAGTTTGACGCCCAACGTATGAAGCTTCGTGCATTTAAAAAAACGATTCTGGCACCCAATGTATGGGAATTCTTCCCATTTAATGACTCCAGTGTTTTTTTTTATGTCTGCGTCTTTTTTTTGGGATTCGTCCTCTGTAGTATCATATATGATTTGATTTTCCATGACTTATAATTAAATATATATTTTATATAATATTATATTTATATATTCGGATATTGTTTATTAAAAAGTGGTTTTTGTTTTGATTAAAATAATATATTAATTTTGTAATATATATTATTATAAATTTAATTTTTATATATATTGGATTAGATATATATAACTAAATATATAGTATATATGAGATTTGTATATATATTGCATGTGTATTTTTATTGTTTTATTTTATGTATTTAGTTGCATGCAATGAGTTCAAATGGGGATTTAGAAAAGAATAATATTTATGCAAGGTTTAATCTATTAAAAATGGGTCTTTCATATGTAATTTTCCTGAGGCTCTTAGTTGGATGGGGGTTGTCGTGTTGTGAAGTTAGTTGTTTTAGTTCCTTTGGGAAGTGTGTTTTTGTCTTCAGTATGTTACCCAGTTTCCACAAACGGGGATGTTTTGGTCCTCCTTTAGATGGAGTGAGTTGGTTATTTGTTTCCTCCTTGATTGGAGTGGTCTTGATCTGAGTGTGTTCAATAGGAGAGTGAAGCTCGATGGGGGTCGGGATCGGGAAAGATCTAACAGGAATCTCATGTATCTTATGTGACACTCCTCCTAGGTCAACTTTGTGTGAAATTTGCTAAGTTATGGATTGTGTTAACTGGAAGTAGTGTGATCTTTTATTTGTTAGAATCATGTGTGTGGTCAATTCAGTATGAGTCTAGAGGTTGTAGGGATTGTCCTTGTATCCTTGTTACTGTCTCCTAGCATGGGGGGTGGGCCTTCGGGTACCACTTGGTTGGGAGGAAAGTGCGCCCTACGCCGTTGGATCCCCCTTTGATTTGCAGATCATGTGGCAAGGTCTTCTAGTTGGAGAGCTCGTGGATGCCAATGGTTTCATTCCATTATCTTGTTGTATTTTATTTCAGTTGGTATTTGTAGATAATTCACTCGTCAAATGTATTCGAGGAGGAATCGTATAATTGTAATAGTTAGGTTGTTCTACCTCATTTCAGGAATGAGTATTGTAATCTACCTTTAAGTTAATGTAATCTGAAGCTTATTATACTCTATTCTTAGTGTTAGTCTCTTTAATGCTTTGTAATTATGTGCAATTAAATGTATGGTTAATATTTTAATTGAATTTTTTTTATGTGCAAGTAGTGTGTATGTTTGGTAATAGATGTAATCTTGTCATGTTTCCTTAGAGGTTGTTGCGAAGTATTGTGCATCTTCTTTGATAATAATGCACTTTTAAGATAAAAATTGTATGCTTCCACGTTGTGTTGCAACTTCCTTTAGGGTTTGGTGGTGGGGCATTACACATGGTATCAGAGCCCCAGGTTCATACACTGGGTCCTCTAGGTACATTTGTGTCCACTATGTTGTCCTTGTCAATTTGTTAGTGGAGTGTTAAGTGATCACGTGTTCATGGCTTTTACGTTAGCATTATGTACTCTGTGAAAGAGAGTAGCGTGTAAGTAACCTGATATAAGGTTATGGTTGGAAAGTTATGATACGTATCCCATGGGTTATGGAATTGGATATTCCTATGGGATTATGTATGTGGTTGTACCCCATTGTAAATGTAAGAAACCAGTAACTGTATCTTGTTTGAATATTGTGGAAACCCGTACTTGCTTTGTGTGTCCATGAGATGGTGATATTTGGTACCCATCCATGGGGAAAAGTCGCATTTTGGTGTGGGATTAACCATACCATTATGTGTGTTTGCATGTTTGTAACCTAATTGAGGGCCAACCTAGGTGTGGTTGAAACCCATATATAGGAGTAACCAAAAGTAGCTCTTTTTCTTTTGGTTCTCTAGACCCTTAATCCATGAAGGGATAGTAGCAGTCACAAGTTCCTTGGGTGGAGTGTGTAGCGTACACATAATGCGGCGCAAAGCGTCTCTGCTCAACCAATCCCAAGGAAACATACCCACTACTTTCCCTTATGATGGATCAAGATAATTGATCCATATGTGTTAGCCTAATCCCCATAGATTTGAGTACAACAACATGGTTGTTAGTTATGCCTAGACGTCCATACAGATGATGATCTGGCATTATTGAGTTAACCTCATCCATATGAGAGGTGAAGCTCGATAGCCCCATAGTGATATTATCGTATTGCATTATGTATATGTACCCTATCTGCATGTGTTCTGACATGATGCAAGTGATACGATGCCACACCCCACTCAAGTTCTGACATAGTGATGGTGATGATGTCGTGTTGCACGATGCCACGTGCATAGATACGTGAAGATGAATTATGAGATTTTCTTTGTTAGCCTTCTTGTGCGATGAGCATTATGGGGTCTCGAACACTTGTAGAGGGATCCTCATGGTTGCCTTGACCATGTTGGTTGAGTAGCATATGAGTAGATCCTAGCCATGTATACCTCTGGCTACATCGAGTTCCTGCGTGTGTCTTCTCCACAAGGTATTGCGATGTGGAGTGTGGTTTGCACGTGCCTACTACCGCGGACCCACAAACACACTGCCACATGGCATGCGACCAGTACGTGCCTTCTCTGGCTGGCGTATGACTAGGTAGAGTGATGATGTTTTGTTAGTCGTGGATACACTTTGGTCATGTGGATAGCGTGCTTATTCTGCATCACATGAGGGCTATTATCATTCTAGCCAGACGTTGTTTCCTCTTTCCTCGTTAGTGGCTAGTATTTAGTCACATAGTGTTGTATAGTGCAATTTTAAAGATTGTGAACTTTCTTTTGGTTATTGATGATTTTTCAGTTGATTGTGAGGGCCGACACTTTGTTTATATTAGATTGTGAAGGTTTAGTCATGATTTGTGATTTTATTTGCTTATAGCCCTAGTGGTTATATATTTGATTCAGTGTTGGAATTACATGTATTTATTTCTTTATTGTTGAAATGGAACTTTAATTTGCTCTTCTTTATGAACTTGGTGGCTAAGCTAGTTATCTTTGTTGTTTTCAATGTCGGCTATGTGTCGTATTGTGATTCCTCTCCAAGGTTGTATGAGGCAAACTTGGTGAGTGTGTACGAGGAAGTAGACGCAGGAAATGTAGAGGATGGGGGTATGTGAGGTTGTATGCAGCTAGAACCCACTACCCACCTATGAGTGATGACTATCTCTTGGAGGCTAATCCCCTTACACAACAAGGGATAAGTCATTGTGGTCTTGTTTGGATGGTCTCACCTTGCGTGTGGCCTAACACCATCAAGCCACTGATTTGATGTGTGATCTATTTGAGATGTCTATATGCTCTTGGTTCATGGATTCTTCTATCATGGATGGTATGCTGCTTTTCGGTGTCTTGATGGACCCTTGTGTGACCTTATGTTGTGATTTTCGGTGTTGTTTGTTGGTATGTATATGTGTTATGCATGTTAATCATGGGTATTGTGCTTTATTTTGGATATCTATGTGATAATTATGTCTTTTGGTTGTGACTCCTTTCTTGGGTTGTGTGTATAGGATGTCTAGGAGAGGTGATCGTGGAAATGATCATTTGAGCTCTTCTTCTCTAAATCCCCACAAGAATAATTGTGTGGAGCATTTGGGTCCTCAGATATGTACTTTGCTTGAGGAGTTGCTTATCGAGCTTTGCCCTAGACAAGAGTGTGGTATGCAACAACAACACTCTGAACCTAAGCCTAAGGTGACACAACCTCAACCTGGTGGTAGTGGTTTCCGAATTACAAAGAACCAAAACTGGAGGCATTGTAAGCGCTTCCATTTGGAGTAGTCGGAACAACGTGCGAAGGCTCGAGCGGGTAAAGGTACAAGATGTTACAATTGCGGCCAACAGGGCCACTTAGCGAGACAGTGTTCTCAAAGGAACACACCTAGAACCAGTCAGAGATCGGTAGTTACAGAGCCAGTAAGGAATGATGTAGGAAGGACTTGTGGAATGAGTGCAGCGGTTGATCATCATTCGATAGAGCATTAGGGTATAGATGAGGAGATTACTAGAAGTGGACAGGTGGTTGATTCAGGAGCTCATGAAAACCCTACTGTACAAGAGGCCGAGGAAGTGCCTTCAGTGTTGTTTCCTCTACTTTGATTCTTGATATGTTAGGATATGTGATTTGAGACTATGTTGATTGCTTAGATTGACAATGTATTTGGCTTTGAGGATTATAACTCTGGATATTGTTGTTTTTTATGTTGGTGTATGTAGTGTTCAATTTTGGAGCCATGGCTTATGTGTGTTTAGTGAAATTTGTACTAGGGGCTCTTGCAGGCTTCCAGGAGTAAGCTTGACCCTAGGGGGGGAGAATGTAACACCCCTCTGTTTTTCTCTTATGTTAGATTAAGATTCTTTGTTATTTTATCATTTTTTATAGAGCGACATGGACTATGTGTGTTATGAGATGTACTTTCCTTGATGTTATACTTGACATGCTTTGATTAAGAATAATGTTGGTTTATTATGACATGATTATTGCTCATGAGTTTATTAATGATGGAAGTGTCAGTTTGGTGATACTGTATTGGTGAAGGGGACAGGATTGCATCACTCGCTTGCAAGCGCCCTGCGTTTCTGTGATTTCCTCTTCACGGTGTGTTTTATAATGATTTTATATGCTTGTATTATTGATGCCTTGGATACAGCTTTGCAGGTACATGACATCAACTCCACCTGGCTTCGTAGGTTTGAGCATGTCGACTCAACGGTATGATGTTTGGGAGATATATTATTTTTGGGGAGGATATTTTTGGATATTATTTTTGGGGAAAGAATGAAAAATTGGAAAATACATAGAGGATTGTAGAGTTTCTTGGCTGTAGGAATTGTAAAGGAATTGTTCTTGTTGTGTTTACTGTGAATTTTGGATATTATTTTGGTGCTGGAATTACTATGGTTGCTGGGAAGAAGCTGTGAAAGCTTTGGAAGAGGCTCGACATCAAAACTTCAATTCTTCATAAGCTTCTTGATACAGGTTCTTTACATGTGAAATTAGATTGTTAAAATCTAGTGTAGAAAATTATTTTGTACAGTTAATTGTATTGGTAGATCTATTAAGGAAAATTAATTATTTTTGGAGAAAAGAAATTTAAAGCTTTTGTTATTGCTGTGAGGAAAATTTAATTTAAAAGATTCTATGTAAAATTGTGGAAATTTCAGGAAGGAAATTGTTTTGATTAATGGTTGTAGAATTTTGGTTAACTTTTGTTATTATGAAGTCTGTGTAACTTTTCTTTTAGAAATAAAAACTTTGGTAAATTTGAGAAATCGTTTGTTGAAATTATGTAAATTTTCCCTCAAAAAAATTGTTTACCCAAACTTTACCTATAGATGGCTTTCTTCTGAAATGTTTCCCCAATTATTTTATTGTACTAGAATCCTTAAATATATATATATATATATATATATATATATATATTTATTATTTTTATTAATCCCAGATTAAAAACTCTTAAAATCGCAAAATCATCGTACGACTCTTTTTATTTTGGAGATTGTATTTATTTTTTTGGTCAATGATTTAACTTTGGGCTTGAGGTGGGAAATTATGGCTTCCCACCGTACCATACATAAGGGGTGGCGACTACCTTGGCAACGTCCTCCACATACGTGGAGGGAGTGCTGCCCAAGGCAACGAAGCCTTCCCTTCCACTAGGTTGGGATCGGTCGACTGTACCATGAGTATAGTCCGGCGCCCAACGTATGAAGCTTCGTGCATTTAAAAAAAATATTCTAGCACCCAATGTATGGGAATTCTTCCCATTTAATGACTCCAGTGTTTTTTTTTTATGTCTGCATCTTTTTTTTGGGATCCGTCCTCTGTAGTATCATATATGATTTGATTTTCCATGACTTATAATTAAATATATATTTTATATAATATTATATTTATATATTCGGATATTGTTTATTAAAAAGTGGTTTTTGTTTTGATTAAAATAATATATTAATTTTGTAATATATATTATTATAAATTTAATTTATATATATTGGATTAGATATATATAATTAAATATATAGTATATATGAGATTTGTATATATATTGCATGTGTATTTTTACTGCTTTATTTTATGTATTTAGTTGCATGCAATGAGTTCAAATGGGGATTTAGAAAAGAATAATATTTATGCAAGATTTAATCTATTAATAGTGGGTATTTTTAGTAAAATGAGAAAATTAAAATTTTATTAAAATTATTATGGAATTGAAGTTTAGATAGATGTATTTTCTACTTCATCGAAATATGGGCTTTTATTAAATTAGATAAATTGGACGAGTTATTTTAATATTGTCTACTAATGGAGAATGGATTTAGGAAATCCAAAGATTAGATTTATTTTTGTGTCTAGAATGCCTTTGTAACTATTTCTTCTAGTTGCATTTTGAGGAATGTTGGGTTAAGTGTGTCTTTCATATTTAAGTTTTCTTAAGGCTCTTAGTTGGATGGGGGTTGTCGTGTTGTGAAGTTATTTGTTTTCATCTTCAGTATGTTACTCGGTTTCCACGAACGGGGATGTTTTGGTCCTCCTTTAGATGGAGTGACTTGGTTATTTGTTTCCTCCTTGATTGGAGTGGTCTTGATCTGAGTGTGTTCAGTAGGAGAGTGAAGCTCGATGGGGGTCGGGATCGGGAAAGATCTGACGGGAATATCATGTATCTTATGTGACACTCCTCCTAGGCCAACTTTGTGTGAAATTTCCTAGGTTATGGATTGTGTTAACTGGAAGCAGTGTGATCTTTTGTTTGTTAGAATCATGTGTGTGGTCGAGTCAGTATGAGTCTATAGGTTGTAGGGATTGTCCTTGTATCCTTGTTACTGTCTCCTAGCATGGGGGGTGGGCCTTTGGGTACCACTTGGTTGGGAGGAATGTGCGCCCTACGCCGTTGGATCCCCCTTTGATTTGCAGATCATGTGGCAAGGTCTTCTAGTTGGAGAGCTTGTGGATGCTAATGGTTTCATTCCATTATCTTGTTGTATTTCATTTCAGTTGGTATTTGTAAATAATTCACTCAAATGTATTCAAGGAGGAATCTTGTAATTGTAATAGTTAGGTTGTTCTACCTCATTTCGGGAATGAGTATTGTAATCTACCTTTAAGTTAATGTAATCTGAAGCTTATTATACTCTATTCTTAGTGTTAGTCTCTTTAATGCTTTGTAATTATGTGCAATTAAATGTATGGTTAATATTTTAATTGAAATGTCTTATGTGCAAGTAGTGTGTATGTTTGGTAATAGATGTAATCTTGTCACATTTCCTTAGAGGTTGTTGCAAAGTATTGTGCATCTTCTTTGATAATAATGCACTTTTAAGACAAAAATTGTACACTTCCGCGTTGTGTTGCAACTTCCTTTAGGGTCTCGTGGCGGGGCATTACAATTAGATTTAATTAGTAATTTGATAATTAAATAAGGTTTTATTATGCAAATTAGGGGAATTAGGGCATTCATTAAATAATTGATTTATTTAATGAAAAGGGGAAGTGATGTGATATTTAATTAAATAACTTAAGGTTATTTAATTAAATAAGAGGACTTTAGGGATTAAATTAAATAAATTTTTTTATTCAATTTAATAGGATGAAATGTTAGCATGAAAGGGGGTGAATTAACCTGATTAGATTAATTACATTAATAGATACAAATGATGCAATTAATTAAATAGCTAGGATAATTTAATAAATTAAGAAAAAAGAGGATGGGTTTCAAGACGAAGCGATGTTATTATATTGGATTCGAGTGTGTGATATCATTAAGGACATTTTTAAGTGTCTAAAATAGGAAAAGGTGGCCTTGTCGTACATTAGCAAGGTATGAGAGAATCAATATCCTTGAAAAGTGTAAGAAGAATCAAGGACTAGGAAATGATTCGTTGGAAAATGTTACTCCTGACACCAAAAGTACCATTTGTGAGGAAGGTCCTTCCTCTCTTATGGTTAAGAAATCTACACCTTTTATCATTTTATTCCTGATGGTGAATTTTCTAAGGATCACTCTCCTAGATCAAGTGTGGGTAGTTGTTCAAATGTGGTTTTCTAAACCTCATTGTTCACCAACCCTTTGATGAGGTTCTATCATCTCCTACTTCTTCAAATTTGAATGTTGACTTGGTTTCCAAGACTTTAGATCAGAAAGGTACATTTTTTTTTACATATTTATCTATGTTGGATGGTTTCATGACAAATATATTAGATTTGGTTTGTCATTCCTCTTCTACAATTTTGAGGACATGTTTGAGGGGGTCACTCTCCTCTTTGATCACATATTCTTTGGAGGTTAATCTTGATTCTACACATCCTTTATCTTCTTCCTTGATTGGGGGCACACCTAATTTTGTGAAGACATCTTCAAAAACACTTGATGCATCTTTAGAGATAACATTCATGAAGCTTCTCCCCTCTTGATTCATCATGGATATGAGGTTTCTTTAACAATTACGATTGGATTTCTTTCTTCCCAATGGGAGACATGTTTGTCGGTATTGGATTCTCTTTTATCTTTAGAATTTATTCAATGGTTTCAAAGATACTTCATTATGGGGGGGCTATGTGGTCTCTTTCATTCCCTCTCATCGGGAGCATTTTTAATGTATATATGTGATGGATGTTGTACTCGGGGGTATCATGTAGTCCTCCATGTTTCATCACTTGATTGTATATTTTCTCTCTTTTGGAGAGGGGTTTTTTCTCACGTTTTTTTTCTCCTTTTCTCCATTTGTGAGAGAATGCATTTGCATTTGTACATGGGTATATAAAATGGCCTTGTTACCAATACCCATTGTTGCATCCTTTCATCATTCGCATAATAATTGCTTCTCCTTGATTTGCACTTAATGGGGGGGGAGGGTGTTGGTGTAAATAGGTACTTTTCCTATCTAGTTACTTATTGGGGTCCTATTTACATATTAAGTCCACTTAGGTACTAGGATTATTTAAGCTATTTAAATAAGATTTTATCTTTATAGATTTTGTAGTTCTCAATCTTCACCACTTGATTGTATCTTTTATCTTTTTTTAGAGGGGTTTTTTCTCATGTGTTTTTCTCCTTTTCTATGTTTGTGAGAGAATACATTTACATTTGTATATGGGTACCTAAAATGGACTCGTTGTTGGGACCCATCATTGTATCCTTGCATCATTTGAATAATAATTTCTTCTCCCTAAGTTGTGCTTAAGGGGGTGGTGTTAGTGTAAATAGGTACCTTTCCTATCTAGTTACTTAGTGGGGTCCTTTTTACATATTAATTCCACTTAGGTCCTAAGATTATTTAAGTTGTTTAGATAATATTTTATATTTTAGCTTTTATTAATTAGAGTCCTAGGTCATTTATTGTTGACTCATGTCATTTAATTATGACACAATAATTTAATGTTGGTACTTCATCACACCTTGTCTATATAAGAAAGGTCATTGTACACTCTTGTAATATACCTCATCATCATATTTGGTAGATCTTAATATCAAGCAAGCTTATTTATTGCATACTCTCTTGTGGAAGGTTTTCATTGTTTTTGCAGGTGGTCCTAGGATAGAGCTAATTTTCAGCTCCTATAAACTTATAACAATAATATATAAAGAATAAAATCACCATAAGATAGCATAAATGAGGCACAAATCAACAACAAAGAGCATCACATAATATAGAATTTATGTGGAGAAACCCTTGTGATAAAAAATCCACCAAGAAGAGAGGCCAAGTATGTATTATCTTCAAATAAATGAGATTACAATACAATCACTTTCATTATCATCTTTTCCTCCACCATGGAAGCACCTATGCACTTATTAACAACCTCCTTATGCCTCAAATTTTCCTTGTACCTACAATGGAACTCTACATCCAACTATGACTCATTGTAGTTCTACATCTAGGAGGCTTAATTTATAGATGTGTAAAGACATCTTAAACCCCAAACAAGGCTCCCAAAGATGAAACTTCATTACAAATGTCCCCAACCCTTAGAATACCTCGTCAAAATGTGAAAGGACATTGAATTTGGCTCCAATACTTTCCCTCCAACTTGGGTGCCCAAACTTGAGAGATAAACATTACATTAAATGCAATAAATGATGGAATACCAAGAGACACCTATTACCTCATTCCAAGCTCCGACTTGGAGAATCCAAATGGTTACTCATTTTTCCTTTTCCTTATCTTTTATTATCCCATTTTAGGCATCCACATGTGGGGAAAACAATATTAAATATTTATGTCCACAACTCACCTTTACCGCTGCTAGTGGACCCATCACCCCTTATGAATATATTACAAAATATTTTCCCAATACACCATAAGTGCCTAGAGAAACTTTCCAAGGATGTTGGAACCATGCAATATGGAATAGCGTTTATAAGGTGGATGACACCTTAATCCTAATAGAGGGGTAGAGGGAAAGATTGAAAACTCCAACCCAAGTTGAATACAAAAGATATTGTTCAACATTTTTGTCATGAGGAAAAGGACAACCTCATTTTGGGGAATGCAAAAGATGATGTGCATGAAGTTGCTCATCAATTTGAGCATAATATTAAATTAGAGCCTATTATCCAAGAGGAGAGTCTTGATGCCGTTTAAAATCATCAAAGAAGTTTTTGTGAGGTAAAGATGAGCCCTATCATAGTAAAGAGAAAATATGAGGTTGATGGGGACCTATTATGGAATAAGCCAAAGGTCTTTTGTTTAGAACTTGACATCACACCTTCACCTCCTAGTCTAGAAGATCACTAACACCAACCCTTAGTGGTCATCAAAAAATCAAAGAGGTGTTCCCTAAAAATTAGTTTAATGTTATTTGTTTTGACCTATCACCTTCAAGAGGACGCCCCATCAGAAATCTAGCCTAGTTGGAGAACAAAAAATTACCACAAGTAATGCTTGATCCTAAGCATGAAGTTGAACATCAAGGGATTTGTTTTACTTATCTACTCACTTCAAAGCAACAATATTTTCATTCAGTATGAATGGGTAAGTGAGTTTGTTCTCATTCTTATAGAAACATTGCAATAACCCATTAGATATGTATCATTTTTCAATCCATGGCTAGATGCTCATAAGCATGTGAAGCATCTTGAGTTTTATTTTGTAAAACTAATCAATGGATTTGTTTGAGTAGTTTCAATATTGGTTAGTATAGGTTAGGTTAGGTTTGTAGGTTCTACACTTCCCCAAGTGTTGATTGCACAATATTCTAATTATAGTTTGTTTTTCATCCAAGTGCAAACTACACATTATTATGTTTCCATTTTATCATGTTGAGGAAACCTATTTTTTTAGTTGAAAACCCTTATGACTCTATTTCCCAATGGACTGTGAAGGCTTCTAAATTTCCATGTTTAGCAGGTAAACATCCCATAGAAGTCACTAAGGCTTTTTACACTTTTTGCCACCCTTTTCTTCCCATCATTGATAATCGATCTGAGAAATCTTTGTGGGTATATGGGCCAGTTGCACTTTTATGTTATGTTCTTCCCTTGTTTACCCCTTATTCAAGTACTATCACACCTCAAATTTTGGCTTCCAGTTACTTTTAACTTTTACATTAAATATGTATTTAACTAGGCATGAATATATAATATACATAATAATGACTAGATAAAAGAATAATCCAATATGAATGCTTTCATTTAAGGATAAAAGAATTGGGATGAATATTAATTTTGATAAAAGATTATGATATCATGAATATTAATGGACTAGCCATTGTGATGGCCTTTTAAGTTGAATGTAGGAATTTTTTTTCCTGGATGGTGAGGGAGAGCATCATTATAGAGAAGCGTATAGACATTGTGAATGAATGGGTAATTTCTACCTTGAGTCAAATACACACTCATGTAGGTATTGCATCAAAATATGAGTAAGCTGTTAACTTCCCAGTGTTCTCAAAGAGTTAATCTTGTTTCGTGTCTTGTGTCATCTAGTCGTAAGGTTATGTCGAAAACATACTCAACTTATGACTAGTCTCTAGTAATGGTCAAAAGGAGATATCATTAGTCAAGGTTATCATTATTTTTAAGGTTTATTTTATTATTATTAAATATATAAAAATATAAATGTCTATATAAATAAATAAATAAATAAATATATAATATAATATATAATATAATATATAATCAATTATTAATAATAAAGGCATTATTGATGTTGCAGTTGGAAAGGGCAGTTAGCTTACTTTAACACATGTTAATGGGAAGTGGAATGGAGTTTAATTTTATTGTTTCCTCATGTGGAGGCAACATGTAGTTTAGTTAGAAATATTCTTGGGCTTGATTTATGTTAGCAACACCGTTCATTATGGGAATTGAGCAACCAAGTAAGTGGTCGTCGTGTGGCATGTAGGGGTCTTATCTCCTTGGGTTTAAGTAGAGATGCATACATAGTGAAAGAGAGGAGGTTTTTTTTGGAGAGTTTATGGTTTTTGCGATGTCATCTACTGTGGTATTTAACACCTATGCATAGGCGATAGAAAGTGGATCTTTCCAGAGGAACAAAAACATATTCTAAGCATGTTTATTATCTATTTTCTCTTTTTATCTCCTGGTAAAAGAATGTGATGTATAGAAAAATAAAGTTTATACATATAAATATATGCTTGTGCAAGAGAAAATGAACTTGGTCGAGTATACTTACCTGTGAATAAGATTATTTAAAATATTTATTTCTTCTACGTTGGACAACAAAAAATTAAGTTTTAATACAATAATTTTTATTTTGGATTATTATATTCATATATGTATATGTATATATCTGACAAGTATATACATACATACAATAATATAAGAATCCATCTAGATATATCTGACTGGAGACAGTCTTATTATCGTGCTGGTTTTGCATTATGTCACAATTAAGGGAATAGATTTCAAGTTCAGGGAGAAACAACTACATATGTTTTTATTGAATCATTTACCCTGTTTGTTTGAAATGAATAGAAATATTATTATTTATCCATAAACATAAATATTTGATCGATACATGTGTGTTTGTAGATATTTTTTTACACATACATATATCTATATATCGATATATAAGCATGTATAGTCTATTTTAGATATATTTATAAATATGTATAAAAAGCTTCATGCTTAGACTGGGTATTAAGGTAGTGAGTAATCAGATTTTACTCTGAGCTTTTATTATGACATAGATTTCGTATATATATGTGCTTATTCTTGCAAAAAGAAATAGATAACATGGTGTACCTTCATTGGTCATATTAATTTATTCTCTTGATGAAATTAGAGAGAAAACTCAAAAATATTTATAAATATAATAAAATTATTTGTTCAATCAATATGAAAGAGGATACAAACTTTTATTTATCAATATTTACAAATTTTCAATACTTTTCAGTAATGTTCTTAGAATCACAAGTCTGTGGTAGGAAGGTGACACTAGCTGAAATGTGATCTAACCTGTAAAAGAGTTAAATGTCGTATGTTGTTAAATTTAGGGGAGTATTTATATTCCTAAAGTAATTGTAAGGAAATATGAACATGTGGAAGTAGCCAAGATCCGTGAATTATGGGTACGCAAAGTGAAATTTTGTTTTCAGAAGTATAATTCAATAAATTTAGTTGTTTATCGTCAATAGAAAGAAATACATGCTTTATCTTAATTCTATATGAAAATTTTAGATGAGCAATCAAAATGAGTCAACTATGTGATAAACCATAGGATGAATGTTGTATCCAAGTCGAGTTAGAGGTGTGTGAACACATGCATGCATTTCCCATGGAGGTGTCTATTATATTCAAAAAATTGGTCAAAGTGATGCAAAACTATCTGGTTGTGTTAGTCGGTTCACAATGTCCTAGATTTCATAATCTAGTCAGATTGGTCATACTTAGTTAGAGGATTGTCTAAGGTTGTATGGTCAATTGGGTTATGTAGGGCACGATAATAGAACTTAGATGGCATGAGCTTTTTTGGTTTCCTTTATTTATAATCTTTGTGAAGGGTAGGACCACTTCCAGATGGAAGGTGTGTGGGGGATTGTCAACCTATGGTTGGAGGAGAAGCACTTAGGTGATGCTCTCCCTCTTGCATATGACTCATTGAGACTTGTGAAACAGATGTAGGATTCCAGATGTGGAGGATTCAATAACTCATACTAGTGTAATTGTAAATAAATTGATTGTGCAATGCATGTTTGTAATGTGAAATAAAAAGATTGTCATAATGTCATTAATAAAATGTTGCATGTATCAAATTCAATTATAGTTTGTAATGATTGTAGTTCTTCCATTTTAATATTGGTCATGTAAAATAAATAAAATATGAAAGATAAAAGATTTCTAATGATTTTTAGCATATGGCTATTTACTTTCTTGTCAATTCATAAGTAATTCCAGTTATGATGGTTGATGTTGTTACAAGTACCGTAGTTTAAATTAAAAAATCAAATGCGTTGGAAATTTTTAAGCTTTCCATGTTGTAGGGAAGCCAAATGGGTACCCATATATCAAAACATTTAGAAATTTTAGAGAAAAAATAGCCAATTTATGAAGTTAAAGGTTTTCCTATCCCATATGGATCTTCCTCAAATCCCCACAATCCCTCTTGAACTCATCTTTCACAAGGGTGGATTAGACAATTTTTTCTACAGGAAAAGTGAAATTTGAAAATGATTAAGGTTTTGTGAGAATATGGAGCTCATCTTCACACATGGTCCATATGTGGGTCAAAATATCGTAAGTGCATATTTATAGATTTCCCTACAACCAGTGGTTCTGTGGAAATCTTCAAGTGAATCAAACAAGTTTAGTTTAAAATTATTCTCTCGCAAAGGTTTAGTTCAAACATTATTTTTTGTTGGGAGCAGATGAAGACCAATTTTTCACATTGTGAGAATCACACGACTAAGTGGATTGGTGGGATTTTCCATTTGAACATGACTAAGTTATAGGTGTAGTTACAAATTGCTTTCTCCATAAATATTAGATCAAATGGTTTTTTCGTAAAAGGAAGAAAATGTAAAAAATGACTAAGTGTATCTTTGCAAGAATATGAAGGCCATCTTCCTGCATGATGCATATGGTGGGTAAAATCCTACAAGTGTGTGTTTGCCAAAAAAATAGATGCAGGTGGTTTGCAAGCATTCCCATTGGAATTGGATGTCATTCAAGTATAATTATAGATGAAAGTTATATAATGGCTTAGATGGAACCCAATTTCCCACCAAGGCCTATTTGAATCAAAATTCATTATATAATTTTTTGTGGGAAGATAAAGGCCATATCCTTGCATGGTCTTGATGAGTGAAGAGGTTCCACACGGGGATAGTTCATAGATTTTTTCATGCGAATTGACCGAAAGAGTAGGAACCCCCACAAAATTTGTGATCTTAGTATCGATCTTTGATAAAAGGGGTGTTTGAAGATCATAAATGAGGTATGAAACCTCTCCCATTTTTTATCTACACCAAAATTTATTAAATTCCACCTCTATAGTCTTAGGAACTGAGATATGATGTCTGAGAGGAGTCGTGCATTAAAGAAATGCTTCTTTTTATTTTGGCACCTCTACGGGAATTTATGGTGCATCAAGATTGGCTATGGGAATCCACCTTCCATCGAGTCCTTAAAACATGTAATATTAACCCTACCAATGTAAAAAAAATTACTAATCCAAAAGACCCTTTGATTCCTACAATTGTAGAAAAATGACCCTCATCGAAATTGAGCAAAAAAACATCCTCCATCTATAGGAATGCAAAATCTAATGTGTAGGAGCTTTCTCATCAACTTGAGCATAATATCAAATCAAAGCCTAAACCCCAAGAGGAAAGTCTTGATGCCTTTTGAAATCATCAAAGAAGTTATTGTGAGGTTAAAATGAACCTTTTTGTATAGAAGAGTAGAGAGGAGGTTGATGATGACCTATTTTGGGATGAGATAGAGGTCTTTTATTCACACCTTAACAACATTCCTTCACCTCCTAGTCTATAATATTAGGAGAAATGACATGAGGAGGAGGTCCATGTGCTTCTAGATGAATCAATAACACTAGCCCTTGTTGGCTAGCAAGAAATCAAAGAGGTAGGACTTGAAAATTAATTCAATGTTGGATGTTTGGACCTGTCACCTTCAAGAGGATGCCCCATTAGAC
>CM021101.1:454807922-454917236 GCA_007115665.2 Sequoiadendron giganteum
ATAGAGTGTCCTGTAATGCCCCGCCAAGTAACCCTAAAGAAGTTGTAATTAACGTCTTAAGCGAACTAATTTTTTTTTTATAAAGTGCATTTAACATACACATTCACTTACTAATTAACAACAATCTCTAAGGCTACAAGGTTAGGATTACTTAAACCCACACATACATATTACATATAACCATAGCATTATAACTTTATGAATTAAACATCATACATCATAAGAATACCACATAACATAATAAGATAATCAACCAAGATACAATCTCATAAACATTATCTTAATCCAATAGTTACATCACTCATTCCCATAATAAAACACTAATACATAAGGTTACAATTACAGAATTCCACCTCATAAACAAAAGAGGGGTAGATAACTTATACAAAAATAAATATTACAATGCAAGATAATACAACAAGAACCATGAGCTGTCCATCTGGATGTCTCGCCACCAAGTACTGAAGATTAATGGGGACCCAATAGTTTTGGTGTATGTTCCACCCAATCAATGTGGTACCCGAAGGCCCACCCCCCATGTTAGGAGATAGTAACTAAGTAACATGGACAAAGATTTTACTACCTCTAACCAAAGGCAGACTCATACTGATATAACCAAACAAATGAACTAACAAGTATAACTCAATTACCATACAAGTACAAAACAAGTACAACTCCAACATCACTGACATAGGTCACATTACTTCCAGACATAAAATAGATCAAGTATGTTTAAAGAACCATACACATAAAACAATTATCAACAGTTGTCCTAGATAGAGTGGCATCGCAAGGTTTGTCATGAGATCTCCTCTGGGCATCCTTCATAGGCTCCAATAATCCTGGTGGCCTCAACCGAATCCTAGCACTCATACTCACTCATGTGGAATCAACTACCTCTCGTAAGGACAAGATAGTTGATCTTGTCATTTCCATTTCAGGCCTTCTCACTCATCCCAAGCCTATACGAGTCATTTTGTCTATGAGTGGGGATTAAATTATCTTGATTAGTGTGAACTACATCTTAATCATCTAAGTACATTAATTTAATTATCACTTGATTAACTCACTTCTGAAGGTTATCCAATTTACCACTTTGGGCTCCGGCCCCTAACAAAAGCCACTCTTTTATTCGACAACACACACCCAAACAATCCACCAAGGGAAAAACAAGTGCATACCAATAAGGCATCGTAACCACTCCAACACAAGGAGGAAACAAATAAAAGAAATCACTCCAAACATCTTGGAGGCAACAACAAATAGTCCACTCCTTTCACAGGAGGAAACAAATAAAAGAACTCACTCCAAACATCTTGGAGGCAACAACACATAGTCCACTCCTTTCACAAGAGGAAACAAATAAAAGAACTCACTCCAAACATCTTGGAGGCAACAACACATAGTCCACTCCTTTCATAGGAGGTACAAAACATCCCCGTTCATGGGTAAAATTGAAAAGACGCAATACACTACCCAAGGGAAAACAACTAGATGGCATAAATATTCAACAACCCTTATCATCTAAGTTCTTCTGAAAGACTTATAATTTAGGACTAACACTAAATCCCAAAACCAACAATGCAACTTGACGACAAGCAACAAAAGCATTCAAGTCATTAATCAAATCTAATATTTGGATTTCCTAAATCCATACTCATTCAATAGGTAGTGTTGACAAAGTCAAAGACACGATAACTAAATCATCTAAAATAATCATAACTATAGGGATTTGAGAAATGCAAATCCACAGACCCCGATTAAGACCTGCATGCAAAAGACTTGTCACAGAGAAAGAGACAGATCAAGACAAGGGTTTGGCTCTCACAATATGCAAGATGTATTCCAGAAAAATGAAATAGAGCATGAATGAAATACAAGAGACCGATCCTTATAAAAGGAGATCAAAACCTAAAAGGAAAACCTAACCCTAAAGGTGAGTGCATTTAATAATTAATATTAATTATTAAATGGCTAATATGTGTGCAAGGCGAAATCTTAAGAGGAGAGTAAAGTTAATTAATTACTTTACTCTAACACCCCCCCTTAAGATAAGCAAGAGTGCAGCTACAGACTAGTGCAAGAAAGCAAAAGAACTACAGTGCAAGAAAGTAAAATTGGGTCCCGGCAACTAGGCCTGATCAGGTACCCAAGTACAAGGAAATCTCTATGAAACGGAGAAAAGGAGAAAACCCAGTGGGAAAAAACTCCTCTCCAAAAAGAGATGCAAAAAGAAAGTACAAATGAAATGTCTCAAGAGACTCTCTCAAGAACATATGCAGATATACAATCAGATACCCCCCCATGAGAGAGAGTGGAGACTCCAAAGCCCCCCCAGAATGAGAGAACCCCTGTGCCAATGATCAAACCAATGTGTCGCCCCGGAGGAAGAAACAGATCCAACGGTCGAAGAAGAGGAAATCCCTGGAAGTGAGGTGAAAATGGAAGTCCTGGATGATGCTCATTGAAGAACTGAACTGGAGAATGAGTGTTTGAGTAATAGAATGGTGAATCAAACAACTCAAGATGATCCTGAAATGTAATCTCCAATGAAGAAGGGATAACAGGTGTGCTGAATCTATCATCTGTGAGGAAAGGAATATCCTCAGATATGGCCTCAACAATTGCACTTGATGGCTCGATGAGTGGAGCAACAATGTCAGTCACAACTGAAGAGGTATCCTGCTGAACAAATGTGATCTCAACAGGAGGAAGAGGGGTAGAAGTCTCAACACTAGTCTCATGAACAGATGGAAGAACACATAAGTTCAAGTGACCGAACTTCTCCTCAGATACTGCATGCTCTCTTGTAGAAAGAGAGGGAGATGGTGGACCAAAGTGTGTGAATGCATACAATCGGGAAGAATGATCAACTGTCCCTATTGCAACAATGTTGCCAGTCTGAATGTCTCTGATGTGCACTGAATCAGGTGTGAACTCAACTGTCTTCCCTGTCCCACTGTGAGCAATCTGATAGATGGAGAGAAGGTTAGTGGACAAAGATGGAACACATAGTACATCATTGAATGTACCGTCATCAATATCGATAGAACCTTTCCCACATACACTCATATAAGTGTTATTACCCATCAATATGTGTGGTGAGGACGCAGCCTCAAAAGATGAGAACATGTCCTGAGAAGATGCCATATGGTGTGAAGCACCTGAATCCAGTAGCCATCTAGATAAATGTGAACTGGTGGTTGCACATAATGCATGACCCTTATGTGGGGCCTGTCCATCTATCTGGAATGATGGTGAAGAAGAAGACCCGCCTGAAGTAGATGAAGAAGAGTGATGAATATGGTTCTTCTCAAGAAGAGCTGTCAAATCTGAAACCTGTTTTGCATATCCATCTATCTTCTTCTCATAACACTTGGACTCATCATGTCCTAGCTTAGTGCAATAAGCACACTTAGGTCTATCTTTCTTCGATGATTCCCCCTTAGGAGAAGGTGAATCAGAAGTCTTCTGTGAACTAGAATCCTTCCAATGCTCTGTGGTCTGTGGTTTTTGTTTCTGCTTCTGCTTCTGCTTCCCCTGATATGACTGTGCTACCAATGCTTGGTGCGGTGATCCTGTGAGAGCATCCAACTGTGATATCTTAGCCTGCTCTCGTGTCAAACGATCACAAAACACCTCAAAAGAAGGCATGGTAAAACGTGCACCCAAGGCATCCATAGTGGAATGGAAGGTAGATGAGAATATCTGAAAGTTCCCATGAAGTTTTGACAAAATCAGGTAAATACACTCTGTATCAGTCTTAACCTTACCACAACCCTGTAGAAGAGATCTTTGTTGTTTGAATTTCGTCAGAAAGTCCTCAATGGAGGGAAAAGAATCAGGTACAAGTGAAGTCAACTCTGCCTCAATCTGCAATGCTCTAAACTCGTTGATAGTGCCAAAAAGTCCCTCAAACTTGGTCCAATAGGCCCTAGGTGTGAGACACCCTTCAAGATGAAACAGGAGACTGTCTGAAATGTGTAAAGCAATCAATCCCATAGCCTGATCCATATTGTTCCTGTGCTGCATAACCTCAAAGGCGCGAGTCAATGGAGGCTAAACCGCATCCAAACAGGACCATAACCCTCGAGACTGAAGAAGTGTCATCATGCGACCCTTCCAAGTGTGATAATTATGCGGTGTGAGAAGCTCAATAGATCTGTCGGCCATGCTGTGAACTGTGCCTCAACTGCTCTGAATGTGTTTTTTTTTTTTATTATTATTTAGTGGTCTTTCAGAACTAGACAGAAGATGCAGAAGGGGTTTGTTTGTTTTGTTTTGGTGTTTATAGATTCTGGTTTTCTGATGTAGATGACAGAAAGCAAGAAAAAAACACCCCCCCACAATGCAAAAATCCAATCCCCAGTACAAACTGAAAGCCAGAAAATAATAAAAAATAGTAATTGGTATGAGACAAATCTCTGAGTACCTGAAGAATTTTCTGGTGAAATAAACTGCAGATCTGGAAAGAGCACAGAACCACCTTTCTGACGCCTATTCGTTTTCGAAAAACGGAGCAAAATTGAGCAAGTTATGCCCCTCGGAGTGCAAAAATATCATCTGACTTTGACTGCGAAAAACTACATGAAAACTGAATATTTTTGAAGAAATTCATATACCATCAGAACGGGCTTGGAACCAGCTTTCCGAAAATATTTTGTTTTCAAAAAACCGAGTTCGTATGCAAAAGTTATGACCAAAATACCAAAACTGCTCCAAAAAGGTTTGAAGGTTAAGCCTGGTGGTCAGGCTAACCGCTAGCATTAACCGCTAGTTTTTAACCGCTAGCGGTTAACTGACGGCGGCGCCCATAACTCTGTGATTTTTAAATTTTTTTTTGAATTGCGTGCCGTACCAGGCCGTACGACCCAGAAATGAAAAAATTTTGCCTCCTGGAGTCACTGTGTCCGATTTCGACGATTTGACAGTCGATTTAGGGGTTTTTGGGCGCTCTAAATGCGATGGTGAGGTCCGTTTGGGTTGAAATTGCTCCAAAATTGCAGGTACGCTCTGGATCAGGAACCCTCAAAAAAACATCAAACCCTCGTAGATCTAACACCGTGAAGCCAAATTTGATGAATTTTATATCAAAATAGGGGTTTTTGGATGCTGCGAGCTCAACAGTGAGGTCCGTTTGAGCTCAAAGTGCACCAAAAAAAATAAACCCCCTATTCCAAATATAAACTAGAAAACAAACACAGATCTGATGCAACCAAACCTAGATATCTAATCCTTTCAAAAACTGAACAAGCTGCAGCATATCTGGCTCTGATACCATGTAGGATTTGAGAAATGAAAATCCACAGACCCCAATTAATACCTGCATGCAAAAGACTTGTCACAGAGAAAGAGACAGATCAAGACAAGGGTTTGGCTCTCACAATATGCAAGATGTATTCCAGAAAAATGAAATAGAGCATGAATGAAATACAAGAGATCGATCCTTATAAAAGGAGATCAAAACCTAAAAGGAAAACCTAACCCTAAAGGTGAGTGCATTTAATAATTAATATTAATTATTAAATGACTAATATGTGTGCAAGGCGAAATCTTAAGAGGAGAGTAAAGTTAATTAATTACTTTACTCTAACAGTTGGCTCCTAATCATCATTAACCACTTAACCCTCTTCTAATCTTTCATCACTAGTTTAATCACTCCTTTAGTCAACTCTTCCCACATCCCAATGGAATTTTTAATTCCATTTTATTCATCACATGCATTTCTCTTCCCCATAACCTTTCATAAGTCACATCAGTCACATGGGACAAGGACCTCCTTTAGGAGGACCTTGTTTTATCCATAGGGTACTTCAAATCATGTGAATTTAAAATTCATATTTATTTCTCCAACAACTTCTCCCATCCCCATGGTGACAAGAGAGGATTTTCTAAAAGTCCTCACTTGTCACTATCAGCTCCATATGGGGACAAAAATTACTTTTTCAAGAAATCCTCTTCAATCCCAAGGTACTTTCAAGTACCTCCACATCACATGGAATTTTCCATGTCACTTGTCCTTTTTTCATCTCACCTTCCACATGGAAAGATGTGAGGGCTTGTGAGTCCTCAAATCACCATAGCCCTCCATCTTGTCCATGATGGCTTAATCTCAACCATCCATTTTTATTTAAATTGAGAGTCTTAGCCTCAAGTTAAGGGGGGTTAAGAGATTAGAGAGTATTCAATCCATTCTTGCATTCAAGCTATCCTTGCATTCAAGCCATTTTGAATCCATTATTGCACTCACCTACCATCTTCAATCACTACACCCACCTCCATTATTGCATGCATTTTGTCATCAAGGAGCATACATCTAAGCATCATCAAGGGCCAACCAACCCGTCAATCTAAGCAAGCAAAAGGTATAACATTTCCATTTATTTTTGTTGTTATTTGTTTAGATTCAACTAAGCCTAATCCGAAGTGTTGTTTGTGTTTTCTTTGTTGCATTCCATTATGTTTTGCATTCTTAGAAGTAGAAAAACACTTGCACACACCTAGTCCTCTCATTCATTCTCAACCCTCCATTTCTTGATATAATTTTCACTCTTGATTTCAAAATATCCTCAACCAATTTCCTTAAAATTGTGGAGATATTTTGAGTTCAAATTAATCTTGATCCCTCGTCTTCCTTGATTCACTCTCCTTCATAGTCTTTAAGGTTTAATCTCAACCATTGATCATACTCATGCAAATTTATAAAACATCCTTCATCCTTCATCTCTCATTATCACATATCTAGATCATTTGAGAAACTTTGAATTCTTGAGCATATCATTATCATTGAGAATTTTTGAGCAATTATCATTCATCTAGAACTTTATCTTCATGCTTTTACAATCATGGGAGCTTCATGATGGAGCAATCCAACATACCATCACCATTAAAATGGAATGCAAGGTTTTCATATGATTTGTTTTCTTTGTTTTGAATTGATTTATTTACTATATGTTGATTTTTAATCATGTATGCAATCAATTTCATTTGTAAGTGGGGTTTGATCTTCTCTTGTTTTGGGTTTTGATTATTCTAACCCTTGTTTGATTTCATTTTCACATTCCACTTTTCCCACTTCACAAATTGGCATGCTTAATGAGACCCATATCCTTGATCTAACGAAATTGTGTGAGTTTTTGATGATTTATAGGTTTATGGTGCAATCGCTTGTTAAAAATCCGTGAATGACCACATATGGTCACCTCTACCAACCGTGAACTACTTGTATTTTCTAATCTAATCGTATTTGATAATCTACGTGCATTTTTTTTCTTACTATGTAGGGTTTTTTTTAATCATTTTTTCATGTTTGCAGGTTTTTTAACATTTTCTAGAGTAACAAAGCCGTATTTGAAAATATTATTGTGTTCGTCAACCGTAAATTGCCACATTTGTGAAACCTTCCATGTCTTCTGAGGTAAATAGAGCCGCCTTTTTTGATAATTTTGTTTTGACTATTCTTTATTGTCTCTATTTTTTGACAAAAAAATTTTGATTTCAAATTTTTCATCTAACCCTATCCACTTGTATGTTGTTACATGCTTTCTAATCTAACATATCTTTGCAACATTCATTTGGGGGAAGACAAATTATTGAAAACTTCTAATGCATTTGTGTTGTAGGTTTCGATCGTCCAAGGCAATATTCCAAACTACTAATACATTTTTTGTAGGTTCCTTACATAATATTGTATCATTTAAACTTGTATGCTTTCTTGATTAGTAGATTAAATCACATTTGCATTCGGTGCCTTAAAATAAATTTGTTTGACATGTATTGTAAGTTGGAGTGTATGTATCATCTCCCCTTGCACCTTGTGTGATCTTGGGTGAAGAGAAGTACCTCTAATTTTCTTTTCTTTTCTTTTAACCGAAGGTGTTTTGTCTGTGTATCCTCTCTCCTTGCGCTTCGTGCGATCTTGGGTGATGAGAAATAAAAAAACACAAGTATTACCTTTTTTGTTGGTAGGAGGCTTGCCTTGGGACACATCTTAATTGAGAACCCAAGGGATCAACCTCAAACGACATTTTTCTATTGCGCTATAGAAATTGGATGAGAGTGAAAGCTATAGTTCGATTTGTGCATGTAGTGTACTAGACTTTTGCTAGGATTCTAGGATAATTCCAAATTTTGAGGAGATTTCTATGTGGTTGACAATGTTCATGGATGTTCCACCCACTAAGAACCAATTTGTACTAGAAATCCTAAGACCTATCAAACGTCTTCTACAGTGGTGCATCGTAATAGTATCATCATGAGAAGTTATTTACCATTTTCAGTCCTTGGTTGAGGAGATAAGGTGTCTTGCTAGGGCTTAAGCTCTCTCAAGGTGAGGGGTATCAAGCTAGTACATGACCTTGGCATACCCTAATATTCCACTCCTTCGATTCAGATTAACACACAAGCATGGTAAGCCTACGATAGTTAGAAAAATTTTTACTACTAATTAGGTTGTACTTATTTTGTTTTATCAATCTATTTCTAGTGAGCTTTGTGGAAGAAGGCTTACAAAATATCTCCCTTTACCATTTGATTCAATCCCGATTGTTTATGTTTGTTGTTCATATCACTTGCTTTCAAAACATACACTCAAACTTTCACACTTTAAACTTTCCAAAACTTTCAAGAAACATGGAACAGTAATAGAAAATCGTGTTTGACTATCACGGTTTACCACCTCTAAAAAAACCATCGTGTCTACTCTAATATATTATTGTGTTTGCACAAATGACCACTTTTTTTCTTTGCATCTTGTCATGTTTTCTCAAATTCTCGCTTTTTCTCTCTGTATATTGCTGCTATTGCTTACTCTACCACATCTAATTTTACTATATTATGTCAGAACCTTTTTCAACACAAAATTGCTTTTTTTGAAACTGCCACATTTTCCAGTTAGTAGATTATTGCTATTACTCATATTTTCTCTCTACACTCTGTCGCTTTTTCCTACACTACTACCTTTGCTTGGGGGTAGTGTGATGTGTTTACTTAAACTACCATGTTTGTTTGTAATATTTAACCTTCTTAGACCTGGAAATTCTCAAAACTTAAAGCTATCCTAAATCTGTCATCTTGGAATTGAAAATATATATCATAACAGACCTAAACAATCCTTTTGTCATCAAACATCATAACTATCTTTCAACTTGGTTTTCTTAGGAAATGTCAACAGTCTTTTAGATCAAACATCAAACATCTTTAAACATCAACAACCTTAATCAACACCATTCTTTCAAGACCATCCTCAACCTTATTTTGCATAAACATCAAACATCCTTTTTGGACATCAACATATGAAACCTATCAACTTTCTAGTATCTTTTGATCTTATATTTTCTATATCTTGTGAACTTGTTAACTTATAGGAACTATCTCCTTCTTAGGTTTGCAAATCATCACTATCATCTCTCTTTGCTTGTATTCATGGGTCTAGTAAAAATAAATATATTAACCAATCTTCCATCAACATCTTGAGATCTAGCATAAAATCAACTTTGTTATCCTTTTTTCCAAATGTTAACCGTACAACCCCATATCAACTTGAACATCATCTTTTTGTGAAAAATATTTATCAACACATCATTTGAAATCACTCTAAAATCAAAATCCAAAAATCCAAACAACATCATACATCTAGATCTTTCCATCCTTTAGGTCTAGTAATAATTTTATGACAACAACAAGATCACAATATAGTAATAAAATGACAACTAATACTAGTAGTTCTAATGTTCCAAACACCACAAACATCCACACAAAAAGCGTTCACACAAAAAACATTGACACTACAACTAAAATTCCATGGGGGAACTCTACTCCTCAACCAAAAAATGTAAATTCTTCATTTCAACCAAATTTTAATCCTCCACCACAACCAAATGTTGATCCTTCACAGCTAAATGTACATCTTGAATCATTTTTCTCAACATGGAACTCAACCCACTAGAGGACAAGATGGATACATAGAAGATGATTTTGATGAACTTATCGAAGAAAGGATCTTAAAAATTACTCAAAACCCCAAAATGTTAAAGTTCATGGACAAATTGCTTAGTTTCAATCCCAAAACTTACTTCTATAGGCTTGCACAACATGATGCTAAGCTACCCATTGATTATAATGTTAAAAACCTTAAGAATCCAACCCTCATTTCTAGAGATGAAGATACAGTGGTTAGGCACATCTTTAAACCTACTATACAAGCAAAAATTCCAAGATTATTCACATAAAAAACTATCCTCCTCAAGCAAGACCACTTGAGAACCCATTATATAGACAACCATCTCAAATGGAACAAGAAATGGTAGCTCAACAAATTCAACCGACCCTAATATCGTCAGAACACAAAGCCATCCAAAACAAACAACCAACCCTTTTACAACTCCATTCATACCTCATAACGCTTCAACTAGTACAAGTAGAAACCAAATGTATCAATAAACTTATATACATCCTCTTGGTCACAAAATGCACCTCAACAAGGTCAAAACTCTAACACATGCAAAATATGTAGAATCTTCCTCCTAGACCACCAAATCTACCATTGCATGCTAACATGCCACCACCACAACAACATATGGCTTCACCCATCTATACCATTCCTAATATAAACAATCCACCTCTTCAACCTAAATAAGCTAACCCACCTCTTCAGCCACAACAATATAATCCACCTCTTCAACCACAACAAACCAATCCACCTCTTCAATCAAAAAAACAATCACCAATCTACCAACATGCACAATCTAACCTTCCACAACAACAAATCATGTACCAACAACATAACACTCCTCAAAAACAACACGCTCAACAACAACCTTCATACCAAGACCATATAACACTCAAAATCAATAAGGGTTATGTAGACACTCAAATAGTCTTGATTGACACTATACATCTGATTCTAATTAATTAACATCATTTCTTCCTAAATCATTTCTCCACTAACAAATTAATTAAATAATGTTTATTATTTAGTGAAATTCATCAATTTCTACTATTAAGCAAGTAATTAAATTTACAAGATTAATTCACTTCCTGCTCACTAATGTTCACCACATTTAATTAAATAAATCAAATTATTTAAATAAAATGTCATAAATCCCCTAACCCACTTAAATAATTAACTCTAATCTCCTCCTAATCCTAATTACTCATTTATCTAGCTTTTGAATCTACCTTGGTTGAGTAAACCCATGGTCAACTAACGAAGTTGCACATGAAAATCATTTCTTCTAATTAACTAATTAGCTTATTTTCCTCTCAAAGGCATATTCTTTGGAATATTTCTCTCAACCACCCATTCATAAATTTCCCTCCAAAATACTTTTAATGTCTCTTACAAAGGTCTTAAATGCTCTTACAAGAGCCAAATTTTCCTTAAATGGCCTCTTACATCCCATCTTGTTCCTATTACATTTCAACCATATTCATTCAATTCCCTTACATCCTCTTACAAATCAACCTACATGCCTTAAATTCTTCACATCTTTCAAAATATTCTCCACACACATCCCCATGGCTTTTATTAGCCTTGTGACAAGTGTGACAATTCTATTGGCTCCCATATTAGTCCCACATTCACCAATTTCATCCATTATTCAACCCTTCACTCCTATATGTAGAGGCCTCTTCTACTTGAAATGGATCCACAACTTGAAGCATCGTTACTCTACTCATTTCACTCTTCAATCACTTACTTTTTCATATCATTTTAGCTTGGATTTCACACTCTCTTTGGATCGAAATCATCTTCATATGAAGGGATCAAGAGCTTATCATAAGGTATTGGAAAAGGGCCACTTTCCACATCAAAGTGGCACCAACCCCCTATGGGATGATGGTTTGAGTAGCTTAGAATAAGATTTCATGTTCATTTTCTTGTTGTTTCATATTAGTTTGAGAATTCTTTCATTTTCTTTGCATCCTCAATAATTTCATAGGGAATGCTTTATTTGGCTTGTTTAAAATGACTAATATTCTTATATTTGTTCATGTTTGAGCATAGTGCAGATTTACATTTACAGGTTAAACTTTCAAAATCGGGATCCTAACATAATGCAATATCAATATGGTCCTTCATACACTCAAACTCCACAACAACAAAAAATTAATTTGAAATATCAATAAAATCTTGTTCCTCAACAATAAAATATTGTTCCTCAACAACAAAATCTTGTTTCTCAACAACAAAATCTTATTCCTCAACAAAACAACATTGTACCTCAACAATCAAATGTAAATCCTCAAGACCCAAATGCTTATCCTCAATACCAATACAATGCTCCTCAAGGACCAAAATTTTCATTGCAAACATATAAAATCTCTCAAGGTCTGATGCACGCTCAAAATCCATCTTACAACTCATCATCCTTCCTTGGAAAACAAAACTACAATCCACCCAACCCTCCACAAGGAAATGAGTTAGCATTACAAATCAAAATCCTCAATCAAAGGATAGAAAACATACAACTCAAAAATACTAAGAAGAGCTATGCCTTGGAAGAAAATTGTCCTTATCCTTACGATCAAAGCATTGTCATGATTCCCTTCCCTAAAAATTTCAAAATTCCCAAATTTGACAAGTACAAAGGAAGAGGAGATCCCATTGAACACATACAAGTTTTTTTTGTGGCATGCATGGAGGTAGCTAACAATGAATCTTACATGATGAGATGTTTTCCAAGGATCCTAGGTGGACAAGCCATAGAATGGTTTTCTCATTTACCACCTGGAATTAAAATGTTCAATGAACTATCAGAAAAATCTATCAATCACTTCTCATACAACATAGAACAAGAGATCATCATAACTAACTTGTACAAAGTGAAGAAAATCCAAGGCGATTCCTTTGATTTCTTCTTGTAATGATGACAACATAAAGCAAGTAAGTGCAAATGGCTCGTTCCTGAAAAAAAAACTTGTTGACATCTTCATGGGAAATCTAAACACCAATTTAAGCTTCCAATTAACCATGTTATGTTCTAACACATTTGATGATATCATTGAAAAATGCATAACTATTGAAAGGGATCTTATTGTAAAAGGATTTATCAAGCTATACAAAAATTGAGATCAACCTTACAATTCAAGTGATAAACCATGTCTATGGGAAAAGAACAAAAAAATTACCAATGATGGTGTAGTGGATGCAAATTGTGTGCAAAGTATACAACCTCCTCCTAACTATCCTCAACACAATGTTCAAAACAATCAACCAAATAATCATCCAATAAATCAACCGACTAATCAAAATCAAAACCCTCCAAGAGGACCACCAAGACATAAAAATACCTTCAATCAAACAAGATGGAAATATACTCCTTTGGGAGAACCTATTGAAGTGGTCTTGCAAAAATTGCTTCAAACAAACCTTATCAAATTACTTGAACAAAAAAACTATAAGGAACCACAATTCAAACCTCCTTTGTACAATGAGAATTCCATAGAACTAAAGTACATAAGGCCAATAACTACATGAAACTAAATAACCTCATACAAGATCTAATTGATAAGGGAGAAGTTGACATTGAACATCGCCCTAGAACATCTAGTAACAATGACTTTAGAATCTACGAGGATTCGATCCGCAACCATAATAAAGGAAATGATGAAGCTAAGGGAATGTATTATAATAAAGATTAATACTCCTATGATAATTTATTAGGTGCTACTTTTGAAGCCAATCACCAAATCTTAGCTGTAACTAAAGTTCATAAGAATCTTGAGTGTAATGTTACTACATGACAAGGAAAAGTTACAATCCAAGGAGCACCACTGCAAACTAAATTTTATCTAAGCCTCCACAAGCTAAGTACAACCTTATTGACCATCTAAAAAATAATCCCACACATATTTCCATCCTTGAACTTCTCAAAATATCCCTAGCTCATAAGAAGTTTTGGATAAAGCCTTAGTAGAGTCTTTTGTACTCAATGCAATTGACACATAAATTTTAGGCCATGGTAGGACACATTTCTTCTACCCATCATCTCGTATTATTTGAAAGAGATCTTCCCTTGCATACATATCATAACCAAAATTTATACCTAGAAGTCTACATCTATAAACACAAATTCAAGAGACTATTGATAGACAGTGGCACAGGCTTAAACATTTGTACCTTAAAACTTGTACAAAAGCTAGGATATTCTGATGAGGTTATTCAAAATCAGAAGAGCATTACTATTAGAACCTATGATGATAATGAGAGAGATTATGAAGGCATTGTCAGACTTCCTATTCAAGTGGGACTAGCAATAACAAAAGAAACTTCCCAAATATTAGATCTTGAGCTACCATATAACCTTCTCTTGGGATGCCCTTGGATTCATGCAATGCAAGACATCCCTTCAACCTATCACCAATGCTTGAAGTCCCCCTATAATGAGAAAGAGGTCACCATTTATGCTGATAAAAAACCTTTCCATTATTGTAAGAACTTAGAAGAAAAATATATAAAAATCTTTCAAGTTCCTAGCACTGATATCTCTTTTTTCTCATTTGACTATGTTGATCTAACATCGTTAGCCTCATCATCCGTTGTTACATCATCCTTAGCAAACCCACCTAAATTCGATCTCAAGATACAAGTACTAGATAATGGTTGTGGGTATTATCACATGAAATAATCCCTTTGCATTGGAAAACTTCTGCTATCACCAAGATCATATGGAAAGCCATAAGAAATTAGGGAATTTCATGCTACTACCATTGAATTCAAATCCATAGTCTTCTCTAAATCGGGAGATTTAAGAAAGGAAATCATAGAAGAAGATGTTTCTACTTGGTTATACAAGGAAGAAGAAGAACAAGAGCTAGAGCCTATCCCCTTTGATCACAACAATAAGGGTTTTCAACTTTTTAAAAGCATGGGATTCATAGGTGTGACCAATGGATTAGTATGAGATGACTACAATTGATCCATGAGGATTCAAAGCATATTAAAGCCACTAAACATCAGTCCAATAAGATCATCCAATTCAAAACTAAACTAGGAATCCATTAAAACTAACATATTAAATCATGAAAGCTTTAAAAACACCTATTCTAATCCATTAAAACTTATCCTATTGGGGGAATGGTGTCACATTGATGTGGAATGACGACCCTTTCCCAATCTCGTAGATAAATGAGCTTGTTTCGATCGATTATATTCAAGAGAAAAAAAACCATTGATAGATGTGTATGCAAATATGATTTAAAGCTAAATTAACATGATGTAAGCTATTTTAACATGATTTATGCTAAGATGATTGATATGGGTGAGTGTAAAGCTAATCTAAATGGATTTTAAGCTAAAAATATTGAAACCCTAATTACACAATATACTAAATGGATGCATTTATATTTATCATCGAAGTCATTAATGGAAGATAAGCTAATGATGCAAGTAAATTTAAGCTAAAATGATGCTAAATAAGTGCTAAATATGAGTGCAAGTGAGAGTGATTTTAACAACATAAGTTTTCTCTTAAAAGGTGGATCCATTTGTCTCCAAATAGTGACCTATTTATAGGAGGACAAATGAGAAAGGAAGGGTTGAGATTAAAAAGGTTAATCAATGTTCAAAAAGGGAGGAAGGATGAAATATGGATTATGGATTCTCATCAATGGATGAGAATCAATGATCACATGGATCAAGAAAAGAATCAAGGGTTCATATTCTTCCAAACAAACACACTTTCAAAATTTGCACAAGAAGCCTTTCCAGTTAACTTGCACAAGAAGTCTTGTAAGTTTGTTATGAGGGAGAATATTCCTTTTTAAAAATGAGTGGAGAAAGAGAATATTCTTTAGGATATTCTCATGGGTGAGGAAAATTAGATATTTAATAAATTAAAACAAAGTTTCAATGTGCAAAAAGGGGAAGGAATATTTCATGGGAATATGTCTTTTGGAGGAATGTGCAAAGGAGGAATATTCCCTTGCAAGTGGGGGGGATTAGTGTAACACCCCTCTATTTCGTTCTTATGTTAAATTAAGATTCTTTGTTATTTTATCATTTCTTATAGAGCGACATGGACTATGTGTGTTATGAGATGTACTTTCCTTGATGTTATACTTGACATGCTTTGATTAAGAATAGTGTTGTTTTATTATGACATGATTATTGCTCATGAGTTTATTAATGATGGAAGTGTTAGTTTGGTGATACTGTATTGGTGAAGGGGATAGGATTGCATCAATCACTTGCGAGCGCCCTATGTTTCTATGATTTCCTCTTCATGGTGTGTTTTATAATGATTTTATATACGTGTACTATTGATGCCTTGGATATAGGTTTGCAGGTACATGACATCAACTCCACCTAGCTTCATAGGTTTAAGCGTGTTGACTCAACAGTATGATGTTTGGGAGATATATTATTTTTGGGGAGGATATTTTTGGATATTATTTTTGGGGAAAGAATGAAAATTTGGAAAATACATAGAGAATTGTAGAGTTTCTTGGTTGTAGGAATTGTAAAGGAATTGTTCTTGTTGTGTTTACTGTGAATTTTGGATACTATTTTGGTGTTGGAATTACTGCGGTTGCTGGGAAGAAGCTATGAAAGCTTTGGAAGAGGCTCGACATCAAAACTTCAATTCTTCAGAAGCTTCTTGATACTGGTTCTTTACTTGTGAAATTAGATTGTTAAAATCTAGTGTAGAAAATTATTTTGTACAATTAATTGTATTGGTAGATCTATTAAGGAAAATTAATTATTTTTGGAGAAAAGAAATTTAAAGCTTTTGTTATTGCCATGAGGAAAATTTAATTTAAAAAATTCTGTGTAAAATTGTGGAAATTTCGGGAAGGAAATTTTTTCGATTAATGGCTGTAGAATTTTGGTTAAATTTTGTTATTATGAAGTCTATGTAACTTTTCTTTTAGAAATAAAAACTTTGGTAAATTTGAGAAATCATTTGTTGAAATTATGTAAATTTTCCCTGAGAAAAATTGTTTACCCAAACTTTACCTGTAGATGGATTTCTTCTGAAATGTTTCCCCAATTATTTTATTGTACTAGAATCCTTAAATAAACATATATATAATATATATATAAATATGTATCAACAAACATATATATATATATTTATTATTTTTATTAATTCCATATTAAAAACTCTTAAAATCGCAAAATCGTCGTACGACGCTTTTTATTTTGGAGATTGTATTTATTTTTTTGGTCAATGATTTAACTTTGGGTTTGAGGTGGGAAATTATGGCTTTCCACCGTACCATGCATAAGGGGCAACGACTACCTTGGCAGCATCCTCCACATACGTGGAGGGAGCGCTGCCCAAGGCAGTGAAGCTTTCCCTTCCACTAGGTTGGGATCGACCGACTGTACCATGAGTACAGTTTGACGCCCAACGTATGAAGCTTCGTGCATTTAAAAAAACGATTCTGGCACCCAATGTATGGGAATTCTTCCCATTTAATGACTCCAGTGTTTTTTTTTATGTCTGCGTCTTTTTTTTGGGATTCGTCCTCTGTAGTATCATATATGATTTGATTTTCCATGACTTATAATTAAATATATATTTTATATAATATTATATTTATATATTCGGATATTGTTTATTAAAAAGTGGTTTTTGTTTTGATTAAAATAATATATTAATTTTGTAATATATATTATTATAAATTTAATTTTTATATATATTGGATTAGATATATATAACTAAATATATAGTATATATGAGATTTGTATATATATTGCATGTGTATTTTTATTGTTTTATTTTATGTATTTAGTTGCATGCAATGAGTTCAAATGGGGATTTAGAAAAGAATAATATTTATGCAAGGTTTAATCTATTAAAAATGGGTCTTTCATATGTAATTTTCCTGAGGCTCTTAGTTGGATGGGGGTTGTCGTGTTGTGAAGTTAGTTGTTTTAGTTCCTTTGGGAAGTGTGTTTTTGTCTTCAGTATGTTACCCAGTTTCCACAAACGGGGATGTTTTGGTCCTCCTTTAGATGGAGTGAGTTGGTTATTTGTTTCCTCCTTGATTGGAGTGGTCTTGATCTGAGTGTGTTCAATAGGAGAGTGAAGCTCGATGGGGGTCGGGATCGGGAAAGATCTAACAGGAATCTCATGTATCTTATGTGACACTCCTCCTAGGTCAACTTTGTGTGAAATTTGCTAAGTTATGGATTGTGTTAACTGGAAGTAGTGTGATCTTTTATTTGTTAGAATCATGTGTGTGGTCAATTCAGTATGAGTCTAGAGGTTGTAGGGATTGTCCTTGTATCCTTGTTACTGTCTCCTAGCATGGGGGGTGGGCCTTCGGGTACCACTTGGTTGGGAGGAAAGTGCGCCCTACGCCGTTGGATCCCCCTTTGATTTGCAGATCATGTGGCAAGGTCTTCTAGTTGGAGAGCTCGTGGATGCCAATGGTTTCATTCCATTATCTTGTTGTATTTTATTTCAGTTGGTATTTGTAGATAATTCACTCGTCAAATGTATTCGAGGAGGAATCGTATAATTGTAATAGTTAGGTTGTTCTACCTCATTTCAGGAATGAGTATTGTAATCTACCTTTAAGTTAATGTAATCTGAAGCTTATTATACTCTATTCTTAGTGTTAGTCTCTTTAATGCTTTGTAATTATGTGCAATTAAATGTATGGTTAATATTTTAATTGAATTTTTTTTATGTGCAAGTAGTGTGTATGTTTGGTAATAGATGTAATCTTGTCATGTTTCCTTAGAGGTTGTTGCGAAGTATTGTGCATCTTCTTTGATAATAATGCACTTTTAAGATAAAAATTGTATGCTTCCACGTTGTGTTGCAACTTCCTTTAGGGTTTGGTGGTGGGGCATTACACATGGTATCAGAGCCCCAGGTTCATACACTGGGTCCTCTAGGTACATTTGTGTCCACTATGTTGTCCTTGTCAATTTGTTAGTGGAGTGTTAAGTGATCACGTGTTCATGGCTTTTACGTTAGCATTATGTACTCTGTGAAAGAGAGTAGCGTGTAAGTAACCTGATATAAGGTTATGGTTGGAAAGTTATGATACGTATCCCATGGGTTATGGAATTGGATATTCCTATGGGATTATGTATGTGGTTGTACCCCATTGTAAATGTAAGAAACCAGTAACTGTATCTTGTTTGAATATTGTGGAAACCCGTACTTGCTTTGTGTGTCCATGAGATGGTGATATTTGGTACCCATCCATGGGGAAAAGTCGCATTTTGGTGTGGGATTAACCATACCATTATGTGTGTTTGCATGTTTGTAACCTAATTGAGGGCCAACCTAGGTGTGGTTGAAACCCATATATAGGAGTAACCAAAAGTAGCTCTTTTTCTTTTGGTTCTCTAGACCCTTAATCCATGAAGGGATAGTAGCAGTCACAAGTTCCTTGGGTGGAGTGTGTAGCGTACACATAATGCGGCGCAAAGCGTCTCTGCTCAACCAATCCCAAGGAAACATACCCACTACTTTCCCTTATGATGGATCAAGATAATTGATCCATATGTGTTAGCCTAATCCCCATAGATTTGAGTACAACAACATGGTTGTTAGTTATGCCTAGACGTCCATACAGATGATGATCTGGCATTATTGAGTTAACCTCATCCATATGAGAGGTGAAGCTCGATAGCCCCATAGTGATATTATCGTATTGCATTATGTATATGTACCCTATCTGCATGTGTTCTGACATGATGCAAGTGATACGATGCCACACCCCACTCAAGTTCTGACATAGTGATGGTGATGATGTCGTGTTGCACGATGCCACGTGCATAGATACGTGAAGATGAATTATGAGATTTTCTTTGTTAGCCTTCTTGTGCGATGAGCATTATGGGGTCTCGAACACTTGTAGAGGGATCCTCATGGTTGCCTTGACCATGTTGGTTGAGTAGCATATGAGTAGATCCTAGCCATGTATACCTCTGGCTACATCGAGTTCCTGCGTGTGTCTTCTCCACAAGGTATTGCGATGTGGAGTGTGGTTTGCACGTGCCTACTACCGCGGACCCACAAACACACTGCCACATGGCATGCGACCAGTACGTGCCTTCTCTGGCTGGCGTATGACTAGGTAGAGTGATGATGTTTTGTTAGTCGTGGATACACTTTGGTCATGTGGATAGCGTGCTTATTCTGCATCACATGAGGGCTATTATCATTCTAGCCAGACGTTGTTTCCTCTTTCCTCGTTAGTGGCTAGTATTTAGTCACATAGTGTTGTATAGTGCAATTTTAAAGATTGTGAACTTTCTTTTGGTTATTGATGATTTTTCAGTTGATTGTGAGGGCCGACACTTTGTTTATATTAGATTGTGAAGGTTTAGTCATGATTTGTGATTTTATTTGCTTATAGCCCTAGTGGTTATATATTTGATTCAGTGTTGGAATTACATGTATTTATTTCTTTATTGTTGAAATGGAACTTTAATTTGCTCTTCTTTATGAACTTGGTGGCTAAGCTAGTTATCTTTGTTGTTTTCAATGTCGGCTATGTGTCGTATTGTGATTCCTCTCCAAGGTTGTATGAGGCAAACTTGGTGAGTGTGTACGAGGAAGTAGACGCAGGAAATGTAGAGGATGGGGGTATGTGAGGTTGTATGCAGCTAGAACCCACTACCCACCTATGAGTGATGACTATCTCTTGGAGGCTAATCCCCTTACACAACAAGGGATAAGTCATTGTGGTCTTGTTTGGATGGTCTCACCTTGCGTGTGGCCTAACACCATCAAGCCACTGATTTGATGTGTGATCTATTTGAGATGTCTATATGCTCTTGGTTCATGGATTCTTCTATCATGGATGGTATGCTGCTTTTCGGTGTCTTGATGGACCCTTGTGTGACCTTATGTTGTGATTTTCGGTGTTGTTTGTTGGTATGTATATGTGTTATGCATGTTAATCATGGGTATTGTGCTTTATTTTGGATATCTATGTGATAATTATGTCTTTTGGTTGTGACTCCTTTCTTGGGTTGTGTGTATAGGATGTCTAGGAGAGGTGATCGTGGAAATGATCATTTGAGCTCTTCTTCTCTAAATCCCCACAAGAATAATTGTGTGGAGCATTTGGGTCCTCAGATATGTACTTTGCTTGAGGAGTTGCTTATCGAGCTTTGCCCTAGACAAGAGTGTGGTATGCAACAACAACACTCTGAACCTAAGCCTAAGGTGACACAACCTCAACCTGGTGGTAGTGGTTTCCGAATTACAAAGAACCAAAACTGGAGGCATTGTAAGCGCTTCCATTTGGAGTAGTCGGAACAACGTGCGAAGGCTCGAGCGGGTAAAGGTACAAGATGTTACAATTGCGGCCAACAGGGCCACTTAGCGAGACAGTGTTCTCAAAGGAACACACCTAGAACCAGTCAGAGATCGGTAGTTACAGAGCCAGTAAGGAATGATGTAGGAAGGACTTGTGGAATGAGTGCAGCGGTTGATCATCATTCGATAGAGCATTAGGGTATAGATGAGGAGATTACTAGAAGTGGACAGGTGGTTGATTCAGGAGCTCATGAAAACCCTACTGTACAAGAGGCCGAGGAAGTGCCTTCAGTGTTGTTTCCTCTACTTTGATTCTTGATATGTTAGGATATGTGATTTGAGACTATGTTGATTGCTTAGATTGACAATGTATTTGGCTTTGAGGATTATAACTCTGGATATTGTTGTTTTTTATGTTGGTGTATGTAGTGTTCAATTTTGGAGCCATGGCTTATGTGTGTTTAGTGAAATTTGTACTAGGGGCTCTTGCAGGCTTCCAGGAGTAAGCTTGACCCTAGGGGGGGAGAATGTAACACCCCTCTGTTTTTCTCTTATGTTAGATTAAGATTCTTTGTTATTTTATCATTTTTTATAGAGCGACATGGACTATGTGTGTTATGAGATGTACTTTCCTTGATGTTATACTTGACATGCTTTGATTAAGAATAATGTTGGTTTATTATGACATGATTATTGCTCATGAGTTTATTAATGATGGAAGTGTCAGTTTGGTGATACTGTATTGGTGAAGGGGACAGGATTGCATCACTCGCTTGCAAGCGCCCTGCGTTTCTGTGATTTCCTCTTCACGGTGTGTTTTATAATGATTTTATATGCTTGTATTATTGATGCCTTGGATACAGCTTTGCAGGTACATGACATCAACTCCACCTGGCTTCGTAGGTTTGAGCATGTCGACTCAACGGTATGATGTTTGGGAGATATATTATTTTTGGGGAGGATATTTTTGGATATTATTTTTGGGGAAAGAATGAAAAATTGGAAAATACATAGAGGATTGTAGAGTTTCTTGGCTGTAGGAATTGTAAAGGAATTGTTCTTGTTGTGTTTACTGTGAATTTTGGATATTATTTTGGTGCTGGAATTACTATGGTTGCTGGGAAGAAGCTGTGAAAGCTTTGGAAGAGGCTCGACATCAAAACTTCAATTCTTCATAAGCTTCTTGATACAGGTTCTTTACATGTGAAATTAGATTGTTAAAATCTAGTGTAGAAAATTATTTTGTACAGTTAATTGTATTGGTAGATCTATTAAGGAAAATTAATTATTTTTGGAGAAAAGAAATTTAAAGCTTTTGTTATTGCTGTGAGGAAAATTTAATTTAAAAGATTCTATGTAAAATTGTGGAAATTTCAGGAAGGAAATTGTTTTGATTAATGGTTGTAGAATTTTGGTTAACTTTTGTTATTATGAAGTCTGTGTAACTTTTCTTTTAGAAATAAAAACTTTGGTAAATTTGAGAAATCGTTTGTTGAAATTATGTAAATTTTCCCTCAAAAAAATTGTTTACCCAAACTTTACCTATAGATGGCTTTCTTCTGAAATGTTTCCCCAATTATTTTATTGTACTAGAATCCTTAAATATATATATATATATATATATATATATATATATTTATTATTTTTATTAATCCCAGATTAAAAACTCTTAAAATCGCAAAATCATCGTACGACTCTTTTTATTTTGGAGATTGTATTTATTTTTTTGGTCAATGATTTAACTTTGGGCTTGAGGTGGGAAATTATGGCTTCCCACCGTACCATACATAAGGGGTGGCGACTACCTTGGCAACGTCCTCCACATACGTGGAGGGAGTGCTGCCCAAGGCAACGAAGCCTTCCCTTCCACTAGGTTGGGATCGGTCGACTGTACCATGAGTATAGTCCGGCGCCCAACGTATGAAGCTTCGTGCATTTAAAAAAAATATTCTAGCACCCAATGTATGGGAATTCTTCCCATTTAATGACTCCAGTGTTTTTTTTTTATGTCTGCATCTTTTTTTTGGGATCCGTCCTCTGTAGTATCATATATGATTTGATTTTCCATGACTTATAATTAAATATATATTTTATATAATATTATATTTATATATTCGGATATTGTTTATTAAAAAGTGGTTTTTGTTTTGATTAAAATAATATATTAATTTTGTAATATATATTATTATAAATTTAATTTATATATATTGGATTAGATATATATAATTAAATATATAGTATATATGAGATTTGTATATATATTGCATGTGTATTTTTACTGCTTTATTTTATGTATTTAGTTGCATGCAATGAGTTCAAATGGGGATTTAGAAAAGAATAATATTTATGCAAGATTTAATCTATTAATAGTGGGTATTTTTAGTAAAATGAGAAAATTAAAATTTTATTAAAATTATTATGGAATTGAAGTTTAGATAGATGTATTTTCTACTTCATCGAAATATGGGCTTTTATTAAATTAGATAAATTGGACGAGTTATTTTAATATTGTCTACTAATGGAGAATGGATTTAGGAAATCCAAAGATTAGATTTATTTTTGTGTCTAGAATGCCTTTGTAACTATTTCTTCTAGTTGCATTTTGAGGAATGTTGGGTTAAGTGTGTCTTTCATATTTAAGTTTTCTTAAGGCTCTTAGTTGGATGGGGGTTGTCGTGTTGTGAAGTTATTTGTTTTCATCTTCAGTATGTTACTCGGTTTCCACGAACGGGGATGTTTTGGTCCTCCTTTAGATGGAGTGACTTGGTTATTTGTTTCCTCCTTGATTGGAGTGGTCTTGATCTGAGTGTGTTCAGTAGGAGAGTGAAGCTCGATGGGGGTCGGGATCGGGAAAGATCTGACGGGAATATCATGTATCTTATGTGACACTCCTCCTAGGCCAACTTTGTGTGAAATTTCCTAGGTTATGGATTGTGTTAACTGGAAGCAGTGTGATCTTTTGTTTGTTAGAATCATGTGTGTGGTCGAGTCAGTATGAGTCTATAGGTTGTAGGGATTGTCCTTGTATCCTTGTTACTGTCTCCTAGCATGGGGGGTGGGCCTTTGGGTACCACTTGGTTGGGAGGAATGTGCGCCCTACGCCGTTGGATCCCCCTTTGATTTGCAGATCATGTGGCAAGGTCTTCTAGTTGGAGAGCTTGTGGATGCTAATGGTTTCATTCCATTATCTTGTTGTATTTCATTTCAGTTGGTATTTGTAAATAATTCACTCAAATGTATTCAAGGAGGAATCTTGTAATTGTAATAGTTAGGTTGTTCTACCTCATTTCGGGAATGAGTATTGTAATCTACCTTTAAGTTAATGTAATCTGAAGCTTATTATACTCTATTCTTAGTGTTAGTCTCTTTAATGCTTTGTAATTATGTGCAATTAAATGTATGGTTAATATTTTAATTGAAATGTCTTATGTGCAAGTAGTGTGTATGTTTGGTAATAGATGTAATCTTGTCACATTTCCTTAGAGGTTGTTGCAAAGTATTGTGCATCTTCTTTGATAATAATGCACTTTTAAGACAAAAATTGTACACTTCCGCGTTGTGTTGCAACTTCCTTTAGGGTCTCGTGGCGGGGCATTACAATTAGATTTAATTAGTAATTTGATAATTAAATAAGGTTTTATTATGCAAATTAGGGGAATTAGGGCATTCATTAAATAATTGATTTATTTAATGAAAAGGGGAAGTGATGTGATATTTAATTAAATAACTTAAGGTTATTTAATTAAATAAGAGGACTTTAGGGATTAAATTAAATAAATTTTTTTATTCAATTTAATAGGATGAAATGTTAGCATGAAAGGGGGTGAATTAACCTGATTAGATTAATTACATTAATAGATACAAATGATGCAATTAATTAAATAGCTAGGATAATTTAATAAATTAAGAAAAAAGAGGATGGGTTTCAAGACGAAGCGATGTTATTATATTGGATTCGAGTGTGTGATATCATTAAGGACATTTTTAAGTGTCTAAAATAGGAAAAGGTGGCCTTGTCGTACATTAGCAAGGTATGAGAGAATCAATATCCTTGAAAAGTGTAAGAAGAATCAAGGACTAGGAAATGATTCGTTGGAAAATGTTACTCCTGACACCAAAAGTACCATTTGTGAGGAAGGTCCTTCCTCTCTTATGGTTAAGAAATCTACACCTTTTATCATTTTATTCCTGATGGTGAATTTTCTAAGGATCACTCTCCTAGATCAAGTGTGGGTAGTTGTTCAAATGTGGTTTTCTAAACCTCATTGTTCACCAACCCTTTGATGAGGTTCTATCATCTCCTACTTCTTCAAATTTGAATGTTGACTTGGTTTCCAAGACTTTAGATCAGAAAGGTACATTTTTTTTTACATATTTATCTATGTTGGATGGTTTCATGACAAATATATTAGATTTGGTTTGTCATTCCTCTTCTACAATTTTGAGGACATGTTTGAGGGGGTCACTCTCCTCTTTGATCACATATTCTTTGGAGGTTAATCTTGATTCTACACATCCTTTATCTTCTTCCTTGATTGGGGGCACACCTAATTTTGTGAAGACATCTTCAAAAACACTTGATGCATCTTTAGAGATAACATTCATGAAGCTTCTCCCCTCTTGATTCATCATGGATATGAGGTTTCTTTAACAATTACGATTGGATTTCTTTCTTCCCAATGGGAGACATGTTTGTCGGTATTGGATTCTCTTTTATCTTTAGAATTTATTCAATGGTTTCAAAGATACTTCATTATGGGGGGGCTATGTGGTCTCTTTCATTCCCTCTCATCGGGAGCATTTTTAATGTATATATGTGATGGATGTTGTACTCGGGGGTATCATGTAGTCCTCCATGTTTCATCACTTGATTGTATATTTTCTCTCTTTTGGAGAGGGGTTTTTTCTCACGTTTTTTTTCTCCTTTTCTCCATTTGTGAGAGAATGCATTTGCATTTGTACATGGGTATATAAAATGGCCTTGTTACCAATACCCATTGTTGCATCCTTTCATCATTCGCATAATAATTGCTTCTCCTTGATTTGCACTTAATGGGGGGGGAGGGTGTTGGTGTAAATAGGTACTTTTCCTATCTAGTTACTTATTGGGGTCCTATTTACATATTAAGTCCACTTAGGTACTAGGATTATTTAAGCTATTTAAATAAGATTTTATCTTTATAGATTTTGTAGTTCTCAATCTTCACCACTTGATTGTATCTTTTATCTTTTTTTAGAGGGGTTTTTTCTCATGTGTTTTTCTCCTTTTCTATGTTTGTGAGAGAATACATTTACATTTGTATATGGGTACCTAAAATGGACTCGTTGTTGGGACCCATCATTGTATCCTTGCATCATTTGAATAATAATTTCTTCTCCCTAAGTTGTGCTTAAGGGGGTGGTGTTAGTGTAAATAGGTACCTTTCCTATCTAGTTACTTAGTGGGGTCCTTTTTACATATTAATTCCACTTAGGTCCTAAGATTATTTAAGTTGTTTAGATAATATTTTATATTTTAGCTTTTATTAATTAGAGTCCTAGGTCATTTATTGTTGACTCATGTCATTTAATTATGACACAATAATTTAATGTTGGTACTTCATCACACCTTGTCTATATAAGAAAGGTCATTGTACACTCTTGTAATATACCTCATCATCATATTTGGTAGATCTTAATATCAAGCAAGCTTATTTATTGCATACTCTCTTGTGGAAGGTTTTCATTGTTTTTGCAGGTGGTCCTAGGATAGAGCTAATTTTCAGCTCCTATAAACTTATAACAATAATATATAAAGAATAAAATCACCATAAGATAGCATAAATGAGGCACAAATCAACAACAAAGAGCATCACATAATATAGAATTTATGTGGAGAAACCCTTGTGATAAAAAATCCACCAAGAAGAGAGGCCAAGTATGTATTATCTTCAAATAAATGAGATTACAATACAATCACTTTCATTATCATCTTTTCCTCCACCATGGAAGCACCTATGCACTTATTAACAACCTCCTTATGCCTCAAATTTTCCTTGTACCTACAATGGAACTCTACATCCAACTATGACTCATTGTAGTTCTACATCTAGGAGGCTTAATTTATAGATGTGTAAAGACATCTTAAACCCCAAACAAGGCTCCCAAAGATGAAACTTCATTACAAATGTCCCCAACCCTTAGAATACCTCGTCAAAATGTGAAAGGACATTGAATTTGGCTCCAATACTTTCCCTCCAACTTGGGTGCCCAAACTTGAGAGATAAACATTACATTAAATGCAATAAATGATGGAATACCAAGAGACACCTATTACCTCATTCCAAGCTCCGACTTGGAGAATCCAAATGGTTACTCATTTTTCCTTTTCCTTATCTTTTATTATCCCATTTTAGGCATCCACATGTGGGGAAAACAATATTAAATATTTATGTCCACAACTCACCTTTACCGCTGCTAGTGGACCCATCACCCCTTATGAATATATTACAAAATATTTTCCCAATACACCATAAGTGCCTAGAGAAACTTTCCAAGGATGTTGGAACCATGCAATATGGAATAGCGTTTATAAGGTGGATGACACCTTAATCCTAATAGAGGGGTAGAGGGAAAGATTGAAAACTCCAACCCAAGTTGAATACAAAAGATATTGTTCAACATTTTTGTCATGAGGAAAAGGACAACCTCATTTTGGGGAATGCAAAAGATGATGTGCATGAAGTTGCTCATCAATTTGAGCATAATATTAAATTAGAGCCTATTATCCAAGAGGAGAGTCTTGATGCCGTTTAAAATCATCAAAGAAGTTTTTGTGAGGTAAAGATGAGCCCTATCATAGTAAAGAGAAAATATGAGGTTGATGGGGACCTATTATGGAATAAGCCAAAGGTCTTTTGTTTAGAACTTGACATCACACCTTCACCTCCTAGTCTAGAAGATCACTAACACCAACCCTTAGTGGTCATCAAAAAATCAAAGAGGTGTTCCCTAAAAATTAGTTTAATGTTATTTGTTTTGACCTATCACCTTCAAGAGGACGCCCCATCAGAAATCTAGCCTAGTTGGAGAACAAAAAATTACCACAAGTAATGCTTGATCCTAAGCATGAAGTTGAACATCAAGGGATTTGTTTTACTTATCTACTCACTTCAAAGCAACAATATTTTCATTCAGTATGAATGGGTAAGTGAGTTTGTTCTCATTCTTATAGAAACATTGCAATAACCCATTAGATATGTATCATTTTTCAATCCATGGCTAGATGCTCATAAGCATGTGAAGCATCTTGAGTTTTATTTTGTAAAACTAATCAATGGATTTGTTTGAGTAGTTTCAATATTGGTTAGTATAGGTTAGGTTAGGTTTGTAGGTTCTACACTTCCCCAAGTGTTGATTGCACAATATTCTAATTATAGTTTGTTTTTCATCCAAGTGCAAACTACACATTATTATGTTTCCATTTTATCATGTTGAGGAAACCTATTTTTTTAGTTGAAAACCCTTATGACTCTATTTCCCAATGGACTGTGAAGGCTTCTAAATTTCCATGTTTAGCAGGTAAACATCCCATAGAAGTCACTAAGGCTTTTTACACTTTTTGCCACCCTTTTCTTCCCATCATTGATAATCGATCTGAGAAATCTTTGTGGGTATATGGGCCAGTTGCACTTTTATGTTATGTTCTTCCCTTGTTTACCCCTTATTCAAGTACTATCACACCTCAAATTTTGGCTTCCAGTTACTTTTAACTTTTACATTAAATATGTATTTAACTAGGCATGAATATATAATATACATAATAATGACTAGATAAAAGAATAATCCAATATGAATGCTTTCATTTAAGGATAAAAGAATTGGGATGAATATTAATTTTGATAAAAGATTATGATATCATGAATATTAATGGACTAGCCATTGTGATGGCCTTTTAAGTTGAATGTAGGAATTTTTTTTCCTGGATGGTGAGGGAGAGCATCATTATAGAGAAGCGTATAGACATTGTGAATGAATGGGTAATTTCTACCTTGAGTCAAATACACACTCATGTAGGTATTGCATCAAAATATGAGTAAGCTGTTAACTTCCCAGTGTTCTCAAAGAGTTAATCTTGTTTCGTGTCTTGTGTCATCTAGTCGTAAGGTTATGTCGAAAACATACTCAACTTATGACTAGTCTCTAGTAATGGTCAAAAGGAGATATCATTAGTCAAGGTTATCATTATTTTTAAGGTTTATTTTATTATTATTAAATATATAAAAATATAAATGTCTATATAAATAAATAAATAAATAAATATATAATATAATATATAATATAATATATAATCAATTATTAATAATAAAGGCATTATTGATGTTGCAGTTGGAAAGGGCAGTTAGCTTACTTTAACACATGTTAATGGGAAGTGGAATGGAGTTTAATTTTATTGTTTCCTCATGTGGAGGCAACATGTAGTTTAGTTAGAAATATTCTTGGGCTTGATTTATGTTAGCAACACCGTTCATTATGGGAATTGAGCAACCAAGTAAGTGGTCGTCGTGTGGCATGTAGGGGTCTTATCTCCTTGGGTTTAAGTAGAGATGCATACATAGTGAAAGAGAGGAGGTTTTTTTTGGAGAGTTTATGGTTTTTGCGATGTCATCTACTGTGGTATTTAACACCTATGCATAGGCGATAGAAAGTGGATCTTTCCAGAGGAACAAAAACATATTCTAAGCATGTTTATTATCTATTTTCTCTTTTTATCTCCTGGTAAAAGAATGTGATGTATAGAAAAATAAAGTTTATACATATAAATATATGCTTGTGCAAGAGAAAATGAACTTGGTCGAGTATACTTACCTGTGAATAAGATTATTTAAAATATTTATTTCTTCTACGTTGGACAACAAAAAATTAAGTTTTAATACAATAATTTTTATTTTGGATTATTATATTCATATATGTATATGTATATATCTGACAAGTATATACATACATACAATAATATAAGAATCCATCTAGATATATCTGACTGGAGACAGTCTTATTATCGTGCTGGTTTTGCATTATGTCACAATTAAGGGAATAGATTTCAAGTTCAGGGAGAAACAACTACATATGTTTTTATTGAATCATTTACCCTGTTTGTTTGAAATGAATAGAAATATTATTATTTATCCATAAACATAAATATTTGATCGATACATGTGTGTTTGTAGATATTTTTTTACACATACATATATCTATATATCGATATATAAGCATGTATAGTCTATTTTAGATATATTTATAAATATGTATAAAAAGCTTCATGCTTAGACTGGGTATTAAGGTAGTGAGTAATCAGATTTTACTCTGAGCTTTTATTATGACATAGATTTCGTATATATATGTGCTTATTCTTGCAAAAAGAAATAGATAACATGGTGTACCTTCATTGGTCATATTAATTTATTCTCTTGATGAAATTAGAGAGAAAACTCAAAAATATTTATAAATATAATAAAATTATTTGTTCAATCAATATGAAAGAGGATACAAACTTTTATTTATCAATATTTACAAATTTTCAATACTTTTCAGTAATGTTCTTAGAATCACAAGTCTGTGGTAGGAAGGTGACACTAGCTGAAATGTGATCTAACCTGTAAAAGAGTTAAATGTCGTATGTTGTTAAATTTAGGGGAGTATTTATATTCCTAAAGTAATTGTAAGGAAATATGAACATGTGGAAGTAGCCAAGATCCGTGAATTATGGGTACGCAAAGTGAAATTTTGTTTTCAGAAGTATAATTCAATAAATTTAGTTGTTTATCGTCAATAGAAAGAAATACATGCTTTATCTTAATTCTATATGAAAATTTTAGATGAGCAATCAAAATGAGTCAACTATGTGATAAACCATAGGATGAATGTTGTATCCAAGTCGAGTTAGAGGTGTGTGAACACATGCATGCATTTCCCATGGAGGTGTCTATTATATTCAAAAAATTGGTCAAAGTGATGCAAAACTATCTGGTTGTGTTAGTCGGTTCACAATGTCCTAGATTTCATAATCTAGTCAGATTGGTCATACTTAGTTAGAGGATTGTCTAAGGTTGTATGGTCAATTGGGTTATGTAGGGCACGATAATAGAACTTAGATGGCATGAGCTTTTTTGGTTTCCTTTATTTATAATCTTTGTGAAGGGTAGGACCACTTCCAGATGGAAGGTGTGTGGGGGATTGTCAACCTATGGTTGGAGGAGAAGCACTTAGGTGATGCTCTCCCTCTTGCATATGACTCATTGAGACTTGTGAAACAGATGTAGGATTCCAGATGTGGAGGATTCAATAACTCATACTAGTGTAATTGTAAATAAATTGATTGTGCAATGCATGTTTGTAATGTGAAATAAAAAGATTGTCATAATGTCATTAATAAAATGTTGCATGTATCAAATTCAATTATAGTTTGTAATGATTGTAGTTCTTCCATTTTAATATTGGTCATGTAAAATAAATAAAATATGAAAGATAAAAGATTTCTAATGATTTTTAGCATATGGCTATTTACTTTCTTGTCAATTCATAAGTAATTCCAGTTATGATGGTTGATGTTGTTACAAGTACCGTAGTTTAAATTAAAAAATCAAATGCGTTGGAAATTTTTAAGCTTTCCATGTTGTAGGGAAGCCAAATGGGTACCCATATATCAAAACATTTAGAAATTTTAGAGAAAAAATAGCCAATTTATGAAGTTAAAGGTTTTCCTATCCCATATGGATCTTCCTCAAATCCCCACAATCCCTCTTGAACTCATCTTTCACAAGGGTGGATTAGACAATTTTTTCTACAGGAAAAGTGAAATTTGAAAATGATTAAGGTTTTGTGAGAATATGGAGCTCATCTTCACACATGGTCCATATGTGGGTCAAAATATCGTAAGTGCATATTTATAGATTTCCCTACAACCAGTGGTTCTGTGGAAATCTTCAAGTGAATCAAACAAGTTTAGTTTAAAATTATTCTCTCGCAAAGGTTTAGTTCAAACATTATTTTTTGTTGGGAGCAGATGAAGACCAATTTTTCACATTGTGAGAATCACACGACTAAGTGGATTGGTGGGATTTTCCATTTGAACATGACTAAGTTATAGGTGTAGTTACAAATTGCTTTCTCCATAAATATTAGATCAAATGGTTTTTTCGTAAAAGGAAGAAAATGTAAAAAATGACTAAGTGTATCTTTGCAAGAATATGAAGGCCATCTTCCTGCATGATGCATATGGTGGGTAAAATCCTACAAGTGTGTGTTTGCCAAAAAAATAGATGCAGGTGGTTTGCAAGCATTCCCATTGGAATTGGATGTCATTCAAGTATAATTATAGATGAAAGTTATATAATGGCTTAGATGGAACCCAATTTCCCACCAAGGCCTATTTGAATCAAAATTCATTATATAATTTTTTGTGGGAAGATAAAGGCCATATCCTTGCATGGTCTTGATGAGTGAAGAGGTTCCACACGGGGATAGTTCATAGATTTTTTCATGCGAATTGACCGAAAGAGTAGGAACCCCCACAAAATTTGTGATCTTAGTATCGATCTTTGATAAAAGGGGTGTTTGAAGATCATAAATGAGGTATGAAACCTCTCCCATTTTTTATCTACACCAAAATTTATTAAATTCCACCTCTATAGTCTTAGGAACTGAGATATGATGTCTGAGAGGAGTCGTGCATTAAAGAAATGCTTCTTTTTATTTTGGCACCTCTACGGGAATTTATGGTGCATCAAGATTGGCTATGGGAATCCACCTTCCATCGAGTCCTTAAAACATGTAATATTAACCCTACCAATGTAAAAAAAATTACTAATCCAAAAGACCCTTTGATTCCTACAATTGTAGAAAAATGACCCTCATCGAAATTGAGCAAAAAAACATCCTCCATCTATAGGAATGCAAAATCTAATGTGTAGGAGCTTTCTCATCAACTTGAGCATAATATCAAATCAAAGCCTAAACCCCAAGAGGAAAGTCTTGATGCCTTTTGAAATCATCAAAGAAGTTATTGTGAGGTTAAAATGAACCTTTTTGTATAGAAGAGTAGAGAGGAGGTTGATGATGACCTATTTTGGGATGAGATAGAGGTCTTTTATTCACACCTTAACAACATTCCTTCACCTCCTAGTCTATAATATTAGGAGAAATGACATGAGGAGGAGGTCCATGTGCTTCTAGATGAATCAATAACACTAGCCCTTGTTGGCTAGCAAGAAATCAAAGAGGTAGGACTTGAAAATTAATTCAATGTTGGATGTTTGGACCTGTCACCTTCAAGAGGATGCCCCATTAGACATCTAGCCCAATGGGAGGACAACAAAGTGCCACAAGTCACACTTAAGCTCCCAATCACAAAGTTTAACATCAAGGGGAACAAATTCTACTTATCTAATCTCTTCAAAACAACATATTCATTCAGTATGAATGGGTAAGTGAGTTTGTTCTCATTATTATAAAAAAATTAGAACAACCTATTAGATATCTATCATTTTCTATCCATGGTTGGTTGCTCATAAACATGTGAAGCATCCTAATTTGATTAGGAAAGGAATTTATTTTTCCAATCTAGTTAATGGTTTTGTTTGATTAGTTTCAATGTTGGTTAATGTAGGTTAGGTTAGGATTGTAGGTTCTATGTTCCTCCAATTGTTGATTGCACAATGTTTTAGTTATAGTTTTATTTTCCTCTAAGTACAACATGTGCATTGTTGCATTCTCATTTTTTTGTATTGAGGTATCTCCCTTTTTAGTTGCAAACCCTTATAAATTTGTTTCCAAATAGACCATTAAGGCTTCTAGGTTTCTATGTTTATCAAGAAAACATCTCACATAGGTCACTAATAATGTTGACACTTTGTGCCACCCTTATTTTCCCACTGTTGATAATCAATATGAGAGATATTTGTGGGTATATAAGTTAGTTTCACTTTAATGTTATGGTCTTCCCTTATTTTACCCTTAGATAAGTATCTCAATTTAAATCCAAAAATTGTTTGTGTTGGAAATTTATGAGCTTGTCATCTTGTAGGGAGGCCAAATGGTACCCATATTCCAAAAGATGAAAAATTTTTGAACAAAAATGTAGTATCACAAAATTGTACCTCATGGAAATTTCACCTACACTTTTGCATCCACTTTAGTGTCCACTCTCTTAGTATTTGTAGGCCCATATTATCCCTTGAATCAGCCTTTTTCCCCTCAGGATGCTCAAGACCCCATTTCAATAACTATATTCTTGTGCTAGCTTTGCGTTAAACCTTGTGTTTTCCTTGTTCCCACTATTTTTTAGCATGTTTTTTCTAGACACTAGCATGATGCAGGAATGTCCGCACACCGTTCTAGTGTCCCCTAACATTTCAACGTTCAAATGACTATTTTTAGCATTTTTCCACTTGTCACCTACCTTTGTTGGTGGAAACAGCTTGGGACACCTTGTAATGGCTCAAGAACCTTCTTTTCCCTCTTGTTCTCTCTTTTAAATCTATCTTTTCAATTCTATTTCTCTCTCTTGGCCTCTCTTGATCTTTCTCACTTAGTCTCTTGATATCACTCTCTTTCTCTTTCTCATTCTCTTTTTCTCAAGCTTGCATAACTCTATACACTTACTACACCACTCTCAAGCTCTCACAATGCTCTCTAAAACTCTCTTGGCTCTCACAACCTTCTCTCTCTCTCTCTCTCTCTCTCTCTCTCTCTCTCTCTCTCTCTCTCTCTCTCTCTCTCTCTCTCTCTCTCTCTCTCTCTCTCTCTGTCTCTCTCTCTCTCTCTCTCTTTCTCTTTCTCTCTTTGGCTTCTTCAAGCCTTGTAGGTATATCTATTTGTCTTATGTCTTTGAGAATCTTGGGATTTATCACATCCCTTGTCTATGCATTTATTTATCTTTCTATCTATCTATCTATCTGGTTTCCCATGGAGGTGGAAACACCGAAACAAGGGTTTGACTAAGGCAAGCCCCTAAACATCCCCAACATTTTCTCTCGATCTTATGTGTGTAGGTATTGAAGACATTTACTTGTTGGAAGATTCATTTCTTGGTTAGTTGTGAATGCTTTGTTTCTCTTCTTTCATTTCATCATCTACATTCCATTTAATCTACATTTCATTTAGTTAGATATTTACATTATTTTAGTTCTGTTATACTCTATTATTTCCTCTCATTTCAAGCGTTCTTAGTAATTAGATCGTTAGTAATCATTTTACTATTTTATGAGATATTCTTAGTTTTTGGTCTGTACGAGATGCCAGCATGTCGTGTTGTCATCCTTGAGCTGCATTGTCATCCTTGAGCTGCATTGTCATCCTTGAGCCACATTGTCATCCTTGGACAAGAGCTTTCTAGTTTATCCAAAAGACCTCTCTGGCCTACTCTTTCTATTTTTGGAACTCATCATTTTATCCTGTCACCTGAGCTCTACCTTTGAGGTAGTTGAGGACCATTTTCTCCCTATAGACTCTTCTTTGTCTTAGAGACTCGGGAGTAGAAAATTTCCTCCTCTACATTTTGGTGAACTTGAACACCATTCAATTCCATCAAAGTAGAAATAATGCGCCGGCCTTCAACCGACTTGCTCATGCATTATTTCTTATATTTAGTTTATTGCTTTCAAAATTCATTTACTATCTTCTTTTATTAGTTCAATTTCTAGTTTTATTCAAAGTGTTAATGATGTTACATTCCATGCATGTGATGGTGACTTGGATTTGCCTATCACTCTATATATTTGATCCTTCTCATGAATTCCTCTTGTTTCAGAGGATATTTTATTGCAAGAAGATGAAATCATTGATATTTTTCTTAAATGTTACTCTACCTTCTCTTCACTCCAACACACTCTCTTTTAGAGATGATGCATTAATGAATGATGAATATCCTTTCACACTAGATCCTCCAAGCTTAGATGTTGAGCACATTTCTTCAAATAATTCCTCAATAAGTCAATGAATTCGTAAATGTAATCGTAGTCTCTTCCACTCCTCAAAGGCCTAAGAGACCAGTCATTTATGCGAATCTGACTAGTCCTTCTCCTAAAAGGATTCATTCTATTTGTGGTGTTCCATTTAATAGTAATTCTCCAAATCTTTATATGAAATTCATGCAATCTAAGGTTCCCTCTTATAAAGAAGTAGCCCATACTTATAATACTAGAAGGAATAAACTAAATGTTGAATAAACTACATATTTAGCACCTGCTCAACCAATCCTTCCTCAAGCATCTAGACCTGCAACTAAGAAATTGAGTGAGTATGATCTTATCAAGAAAATTTGTGTTACTCCCGCCAATATCTCACTTTGGGATTTGCTTCAGATTGATCCAATTTACCAGTGTATGCTTTAGGAAGCCTTGCAAAATATTCTCTTTCCTTCTACTTCTATGCTGATGGATGTTAATACATTGATAGATCATATTCGTGCTAAATATTATGTTCTACTTCTATTGCTAAATATTATGTTCCACCCACAAGAAATCTTACCCCTAGAAGTGCAGAAGAAAGCATATCCTTTGATGATAATAGTTAACATTAATAATATTGTCATTAGACGTACTCTCGTTGACACCAATTCAACGGTCAACATATGTAGCATTGATCTGTTGCTTAAAATTAAACTTGGTTTAGCCTCTCTTGTTGCTTCTTACTTATCTATTCATGGGTTTTATAATGTCGATCGACAAGCCTTAGGCGTGATAATCTTGAATTTAAGGTTGGGACCCGTTACTGCACCCACCTTGGTCTATGTTATGTTAGGAAAATTACCATATAATATTCTTCTTGGTAGACTGTGGATTCACGCTATGGGTGTAGTCCTATCTACCTTGTATAAATCCATCAAATTCATTCATAATAATCAAGTAGTCACAAACAAGGCCGACTTCGATGTTGTATACTTATATGAGATGGAATCTACTAGTCAAGATTTGATTGTACCTACTCTCAAAATTATTGTTCCTTCATTATCTTCCAAAGTGATGAAATTTGCTCCAACAATACCTATTACAAAGGATACTCTTGAGATAGATGTCCTTGAAGAAGATCTTGTCAGAACAAGAAATATTGAGTCTACTCCTCCTACTTCTTCTCAAGAAAATGCATGTCTCGGTGATGATTGGGGTTCCTTGGACTTTATAAAATCCTTCATTGGAGAATATAAATTCAACCTTATCCACCTTGACATCGCAAAAATATTATTCATATCTGTTATCGAAGATGATTATTCTTTTGTATCGTGGGATAATGTGAACAACAATTATAATTTCCTAAACATTGATCCACCCTTATGAGGAGTTACAATCATGCTATGGCTTTGGAATTAATATTATTTTAAGCATGGGTACAAAAGAAATGGTCTTGGGTATAGGGAACAAGGAGTTAAGGCCCCTTTGGAGCCAAAACCTCACTCTTTTGCAAGGGTTTTAGGTTACAAGCCTTCTCGTTTTTCTCCATCCCCTCCTCCATTGTTTGATGTCCTTGTGTCTTCTTCTTATGAGAAGTCAAACTTTTCTTCACAAGAGAAAGGGTTGCTTATTCATCCTCATTCTTTATTTGAGGATTTTTTTTTTATTGCGGCTTCTCAAAGCCCATTTAATTACTCTTCCTCCTCCTACACATAATAAGTTTCATATAAATGTTAAAGTAAATCATTCTTCCTATGCATACCATCAAGTGCCTGACCATTCCACCATTGAATGTAAGGCCTTGAAGGATAAAATACAAAAAATTCTTGATTATGGTGTCATCACTCTTCCATTTGTTGATGCACTTGTATTTTCTTTGCATGACAAGTGATATCGAGGTCTACCTCTATCCTATCCATTCTAATTATCTTCTCATGAGGTTCTTACAAAATATCTTCTATTGTGTTGCTACCCACTATGTAGCATTCATATATTTTCTTACTCATTGCCATTCATGGTAGTAAACTATTGTGTGCAATTATACTTTTTATGTGGTAGTGACACAATAGTATCTAGCATGGTTATCCTCCCCTATAGTATCTAGAGATGTGTGTGTCTTTATTGAGGACCCCTCTCTTCTTTTTCCCCTCTTCTTCTCCTTAGAATGACATGTCCTTCTCTACATAGAACACATCATTCTATGGGGGCTATTATATATACTTATTTTTAAATATATAAATATATATATATGTTTGGATGTCTTATGATCTCATCATATAGCTTGGGGGTAGCTTGACTAGACTTTCCTTTTCTATGATTGTCATGCAATGTAGTTTATAGAAACCACATGCTCATATGCTTGTCGTATGGTCTCTAGCTTGCTAGCCATACTTATCAGTGTCATCTTTATGCTCTTGTTGTATGGTTTCTAGCTTTCTAGCCATACTTATTAGCACTATCTTTTCGCTTGTTGTATGGTCTGTAGCCTGCTAGCCATACTTATCAATGTTTCATTTTCACTTTCCATATGGTATCTAACTTGATAGCCATACCTATCAATGTTGTCTTTTATCTACTTAGATTATGTCATGTCTTCAAATTTTATCTTTTATCTTATTTTTTCTTTTTCAGCCAATGTGTTTGTCTGCAATGAAAATGTTTGTGGTGAATTTGTAGTCAGCTCTACAAGATAGAAGACTCATGCCCTCTTCATTTCTTGGCTCATCTTTACAATTGTATATACCAGATCAAAGGCTTGCATCTTGAGTATATTTTATTTCTCTCTCCTTTCTCTCTTCAATATTGGTTTCTTACCTATCTTTTGGATGCATTCTTCTCTCTGTTTAAGAATTCTATTTTTTATTTCTTATTATTTTGGGGATGATGCATAGTATTGAGGCAACCTCCTACACTGAAGTCTCTTTTTACTTTACTGACTGAAATCCTTTTAGTTTATTTGTTATGTGCCTTTGTGTAAGTCATTATCCATTTTTTAAAATTTTTAAATATCTATATGTCCATGATGCTCTAACCCTGTGATTTGATAGCTTTCAATTTTCTAACCTTGTTGTCTTGTGTAGATATTTTTTGTCTAATACATTTGTTTTGTAGGTCTTCACCTTGGGGGCATTAAGGGCATGGTTCCTTGGTTTGAAGAGCTATCTACATTCTCTATAGTATCCTTTTGACACCATGATGTTATTCATTTTTAGTAGATTTCCTTTAGCGTGTATATTCAAGTAAATTCATAAACCCACTAAAGTGGGGGAAAAATGTAGTATCATAAAATTGCACCCCATGGAAATTTCACCTACACTTTTGCATCCACTTTAGTGTCCACTCCCTAAGTATTTGTGTAGGCTCATCTTAACCCTTGCATCAAAAAGTTTCTCCTTAGGATGCTCAAGGTGTTAGATGCACAAGACAACTAAGAGAGGGGTGAATCAGTTGTATATTAAAACATCAAACCCTCTTTAAAATCTAGATCTTTATTAATCCTTAAACCCTTAATCAGATTTAGCTTGAAAGTAAACAAGAGAATCAACAACACATCCAAATACCATGCACAATAGAGCACTAGATTTACATGGAAAACCCAAGAATGGAAAAAAAATGATGAGGATAATCTCACAATATAAACTAATAATAACATCAAATATAATAGGCTCACTACCAGAGGGATCACTACCCAAAAGAAAGGAATCACTACCAAAAGACTCATTGTCTAGAAGAAAGAAGATAAAATAAGGGGTGGCTCACTGCTGATTTGAACTAATAAAAATTGTATATTCTCTTATGTTGAAGGTATAGTTCCATTGAAGCACAAACAACTCATTCAATAAACTAAAATATAGAAACCTTTTTCTCACTGCATCTAGAGTCATAGGCATTAAGGCTTGCACTTAGATCGCCACACTTGATCACATTCACATCTTTCACATCACACACCCTTTTCTCAATCCACACAACAACTCACCTTGTATTTATACCATCCTCGACCTAAAACAATCTCAATTAGATTGGCCTTAAGGAAACATATGCACCTCAACCATGCAACATCAAATAGGTCGGCACCAACACTTCCACAGTGTAAATAAGTGAAGGAAGACCACACCACAACTTAATTGGGACCCAAATCTACACTGAAACGCTTCTCAACACTTCTACAAATAGTAATCATCCTTTGCAATTAGTGCTAGCATGTCAGGTTGGAGAAACCTGCACTAACAATAACAAATAACCACAAACATGCCTCTCCAAGTCTAGAAACATCTTGCATACCATACAAAAATAATCCAAAACATCTTAGAATATTCCACATCATTAGAATATTTTCCACTACTATTGCAACCACCTAAAACTTAAGAACACATTTATTATATGCAACTAGACACACTGGCACAAACATCCAACTCACCAAACAACCTTACAAAACACCATAACACTACAGAGCAATCTCATTTCTCCCAGAAACCTTGTTTCACTAGATAAACATATTGTCAAACATATCTTCCACTACAGTACGATCTAGAACCTAAAAATTCTGATATAGAACCTTTGAAAACCTCTAATAATCATATCCAAACCACAATATAAGCATATGTGAAGTAAAAAACTGAACACCACTCTATCATATTGAACTCTCTTTTACTCAAATTTTCTCAAAAGCACTTGGAAACCAAGTGAACCAACTACATCAGCAACACTACCAACATCTCTGCAACATATTTTTAGCATATTTAACATCTCTCATCAACTATAACACATCCAACTATCCCTCCAAACACAACTTCTACAAATATACTGAACTAAGACATCAATGACAACACCAACATTGTGTTGACATCAATACCAACAACTCCAGGCTTCCAACAACTCTAACGCTAGGGGTTGACATCATCAACACCAATAACATTCCAAAAATATCTTCATACAAGGGGTTGGCATCAATGACAACACCCAAACAACTCACAAACAAATCAAGCTTCCAACAATTTCCCCCTTTGTCATTGATGACAACACCGATTCTAAAAAAAACATCAACAAAAAAAGCAATACCAACAACTTTGTAGCAAGAATCACTCCCCCTGATTGGGACATCTCTCACTCTTCAAGCTCTCTCTTCATAGACTTCTCCTACAACACCAACTCTCTCCCCCTTTTTTCCTTTGTTTTTTAGATAATACTTTTCCATACATTGCACTAACTCTCTCCATGTTTTTTAGACTCTCCCCATTTGACATCAATGGCAAAGTGCCATAAAATAATCGAACTCTTTTTCCTATTTTGAACCTTTTTTCTCTCCCCCTTTTGGAAAATTTCAAAGAGAAATTCCTGCACCTTTCATATATCATTTTCATAGGATTTTTCTTTTTGACATATGCATACACTACTTTGACACCGATAAGCAACTGCACTTACTTTTCTGTACTCTCCCCCTTAGGGGTACAAAATATACTCCATCTAACTTCACCAACCAACAATACTACTACCTAGGGTAGCCTTCACCAGTTTAGAACAAAAGAATAAATCTTGAATTATTCCACTAGACTAATGCATACTCTTATGCATCTAGTTGAAAGAAGGAGAGGAAATAACCCCTAACTTCTATCGGATATACTCAAATGTATCTCTAGGAAGAGCCTTCATGAAGATATCTACAATTTGATCCTTTGTAGGCACATACTCTTGCTTCACCTAATTTTATGTAACCTTCTCTCTTAGAAAGTGATACAGGATTGAGATATGCTTTGTCCTTGAATGCATCACCAAATTCTTTAATATATTGTTAGCACTCGTATTATCACACAACATATAAATAGGTTCATCATATGATATTTTGATATCCTTCAATATCTACTTCATCCACAACACTTATGTGCAGCAAGATGCTGCAACAATATACTCTACTTCTGCAGTAGATAAAAAATACCGAATCCTACTTTTTGCTTAGCCAAGAAACCAACCCATTTCCAAGAAAGAAAGCACCTACACTTTTACTTCTTCTATCATCCACACAACCTACCCAATCTACATCTGTATAGGTACTTAAAGATAAATTAGTATCCTTTGTATTCCATAAACTATAGTCCAAAGTTCCCTACAAATATTTGAATATCCTCTTTACTACCACCACATATGATTCTCTAGGATCTTCTTGAAATTTGGCTACAAGAAAAATTGCATGCATGATATTCGATTTGGTAGCAGTCCACTAATCACTGATATGTACTTGCTCTAATTAGTCTTAGGAGATTCATCATTCTTGCTCAACTTGCAACTAGTAACCATAGGAGTACATACAGTTTAGAGTCTTCCATTCCAAACTTCTTCAACATTTCCTTCACATACTTTGACTATGAAATGAATATTCCTCTTTTTGTTCGACTGATTTTTAGCCCAAGGAAAAAATTCATCTCTCCAAACATTGAAATCTCAAATTCATTATGCATCTCATTTGCAAACATCTTGTACATTACCTCATTTCCTCCAAATATTATATCATCAACATACACAACCACAATCAAGATTTGATCTTTCTCAACTTTAAAGTAAAGATATCTATTTGCAATACCTTTATTGAATCCCTACTATAACAAGTACCTATCCAATCTTGCATACCAAGCTCTAGGAGCTTTCTTGCATCCATATAGTGGACTCTTCAATCTAAAAACCATATTAGTATCATTTGATAACTGAAAGCCTTTTGGTTATTCAATGTATACCTCTTCTTCTAACTCACCATTCAAGAATGCAAACTTCACATCCATACGATAAACCTTGAAGTCCTTGTGTGCTGCAAAGGCCAAAAATATCCTAATGGACTCCATTCTTTTTGTTGGAGAAAATTTCTCCTCAAAATATATTCCTTCCACTTATAAGTATCCCTTACACACAAGTCTAACCTTATTTCTGACAACTTCTCCATTCTCATTTAGCTTGTTCTGGAATACCCATTTAGTTCCTAATACATTCTGATTTGCTATTCTTGGGACTAATTCCCAAGTTTGATTCTTCTCAATCTGCATCAATTCTTCTTCTATAGCTTTGGTCCAATTCCCATCCTTACATGCCTCAATCACTATCTTAGGTTCTACTTTGGAAAGTAGACACAAATTTCTATGTTCTTCTATCATAGCAACTTTTCTTCTTGTCAGTACGCCTCTTCTCTTATCACCAATGATCTGATCTTCAAAATGATTCTTCTACACATACTTAAGAGTTTTAGGAATCCTTTTAAGAGCTTCTTCCGCTTCAACCTACATATCTTTTTACTTTTATTATTCTTTTTCTTCTTCTCTACAAGAGGAATCATCAGATTCATAACCTTCTATCAGTACTGAGCTTTTATGTGGTTCTTCATCTACTTTGGCACTTTTAATTTCAACTATCTTCTTTAACCTCTTATTATAGCATTGGTAAACCTTGCTTCTTGTAGAATATCCAAGGAATATTCCTTCATATGACCTTGCATCAAACTTTCCCAAAATCTCTTCATCTCTCTTGATATAACATTTTCTTCCAAACACTCTGAAATATTTGATAGTAGGAGTTCTTCCATACCATATTTCATAGGGAGTCTTTGAATTGTTTACTCTTTCTTGTACTCTATTGAGTATGTATACTAAAGTATGAATAAATTCTCTCCAATAGACATCTAATAGGTTTTCTTCCTTCATCACCATCCTTGTTGCTTTCTGAGCTGTCCTATTATTTCTTTCCATAACTCCATTTTGCTGAGGAGTTCTAGGGGCTTCCAAATGCCTCTTTAATCCATGATCTTCACAAAAATTGTTAAAATCATTGGATGTGAACTCTCCACCTCTGCCATACCTTAAGCACTTGATTTTCATATCCATTTCATTCTCAACCATAACCTTAAATACTTTAAAATTGTGTAGAGCTTCTTATTTTTCTTTGAGAAAATTTATCCAAGTCATTCTAGATTAATCATCAATTAACAACATGAAATACTTGTCACCTTGAAAGCTTCTTATTCTTGTAGGTCCACATAGGTATATATGCACTAACTCCAAAGGTCTTGTAATAGAATATTATTTCATATTGAACCTCTTTCTTGTTTGCTTCTCAAATTGATATTCCTTGCAAACTGCATTGATAGGCTTTGCAATTCTTGGCATATCTCTCACAACTTGAGTAGATTTGATGCTCACCAAACTATCAAAATTGATGCGACACATTCTTTTATGCCATAGCCAACTTTCATTGATTTGAGTCATAAAGAACTTACCATTAACACCTTTGATCTGATTAACATTCCCATCTATCCTTTTTCCTGCAACAACTAAATTTTTTGAGCTTCCTTTTCTGATTTCACAACCACCATCCTAAAATACAAAATTATATCCCTTTCTACACATTTTTCCTACACTTAGAAGATTATGCTAGAGATACTTGACATAAAGAAAATCATCTGTATTATGCTTGCCATCAAAACTAATTGAACCTTTTCCACATATCTTAGTAGATGTATCATCACCAAACCTAACAAGACCACCTTCAAATTTCTCAAGTTTAACAAACTTACTCTTATCACTTTTTATATGATTTGAGCATCCACTGTCAATTATCTAGTGTTTTTTCTCCTCTCTAGCATGAAAAACAATCACTATAGTCCCTTTGATGTTGTGACCTATTTCACAAGTGATTTCCTTCATATATCTTTCAAATTCAATAGAATTATAATAGTATTCAGATCCATGAACAAGCATTCATAATTTTCATCATTCAAGTAGTCAGATTCATCATCAAATATACTAGCATCTTATTTAACATAATTGTAATGATGGATTTCTCCAAAACAAATTGTTAGTCTAATAAAGCATGCATATATTAAATAAAATCCAACAAACAATGAAACACATTAGAGATAAAAAGAGAATGATTAAAAGTAGAATAGCCTCACCCAATCTTCTCTCCTCCATGATTCACTTCCATTGTACCTCCTTAAGCTTGCTATGATGAAGAGTGTCCTTAGCTTGTGTGTGAGAAAAACTCTAAAATGTCTAGTCCTAAACAAAGCCTTTGAAGGAATTTTGAGAGTATGATGTTGCACAAGAATATTAATTCTAAATGCAAGAAGCTTAAGATGATAAAACAAGTATGCAAGAAGACAATAGAAACTAAGAGATCTAAGATATTCATAAGCGATCCCTAAAAATGAGATCAAGATTGTCATTTTATAGAAAATGCAATCTTGAACGGACGGACGAGATGAGAGATTGAGAAATGCCCTAGAATCAATGGTCAAGATTCAAGTTGACAACTCTCAATTAGGGTTAGGGCAACAAACTCAAAATGTGTGGACAAGATTTAATTTAAGAAATTAAATCAATGGTGGAGAATAAATGTGACAACGAGATAAAATTGGTAAAAATCAGAAGATAAGGGGATGAGATTTTAGAAAATTAGTAATTTTAGCAATTACTTGATTTGTAGAAGAATATTTCCATTTTGAATTAAATTAATTCAAAATATGGATTTTGTGAGATAATAAGTAATTGATTTTTGAAATTAATTACTAAAAGAAGAATCAGTTAACAATGTGAAGTCATTTTTTAAATAAATTGTTTTATTTAAAAATAGGGAAATGTCACATAAGGCAATTAAATAATTATTTAATTTAGAAGAGACAGTTAATTAATTAAATAAATTATTGAATCTATTTAACTATGAGAGAATTTAGGAATTAGTGACATATTAAGTAAATATATTAAAATGTACTTATTTAATAATCAGGAGGACATTTAATGATAAGGATTAATTAAATAAATGAGACTTTATTTAATTGTAAGAAGACTTTGATAATTAGTGACACATTAAATAAATAAATAAGATTTATTTATTTAATAATCATGAAGAATGAAAGATCATGAATTAATTAAATAATTATAAATTATTTAATTAATAGTTGAATGTGGGTTAGAAACATAATTACAGAGTTATAATCATGTCATGGTGAAAGGTGGTAAAATAGTGGTCGCAGGCCTAAGTCATTTTTAGGTGTCTACATTTTCCCCTCTTTGTCATAATGCAAGTTGTCGCATTGTGGCAAAGAAAACAAGTCCAGAATATGCCCCAGTGAAGGTGCCTATGCCCCCTTGGGAAAATTTTCGAATTTCGACCCGGGGTCAAAAAAATTTGGAAAATATCCTAACTAATTCAATTACTGACCAGAAAAGTGATGGTGCGATTTGATTCAAAAATGGAGGACGTTGAGTTTGCCAAAATGCTGGTCAAAGGTGGTCAAATGAGTTTCCAGCACAACCTACTAGGTCAAAACCCTAATTTTCAGCCTATAATTAGGTTGAAAAGGTCAATCCAAGTGTCATTTGCTCATTTGTTAAATAGAAAATTCAGAAATCAGAGCCCAAAGAGACGATGGTGATTCCAGTGACTACCCATCGTGGATACCGCATGTGGACATTTCGATGACCCGAGGGCGCAAAGGCATCGATAAGTACCCTATCCAACTTGTCAATTTTTGAATTTAATGCATTTATTAGGGTTTTAGGAGGGTCTAACACATGCGTTGTGATGCAAATGATGTCGCGTAAACCGCAAATGCCTTCACGTTCAACATATTTGATTGTGTCATGATGCAAGTGAGATGGGTAGGTCAGGGTTTTTTGTTTGATTGTGCATCTGCAAGGGGAAACGACACAATCGCCAGGTTGCGACGCAAGTGAGGCTTTTGCGATGCATATGCCATTTTGCGACGCAATTGCCCAGTCGAACGACGCATTTGCCAAATCGCAATGCAAATATCAAGCCAAATGACACATTCATTGTTAGGCTGCACATTTGCTAGCTAGAACAATGCATTCATTGTTCAGTTGCACATTTGCTAGCTAGAATGACACATTTGACATATTGTAATGCAAGTGTCATGCGCAGAGCCGCAATCGACTAATTGTGGCACATCTGCAAGGGGAAACGACACAATCGCCAGGTTGCGACGCAAGTGAGGCTTTTGCGATGCATATGCCATTTTGCGACACAATTGTCCAGTCGAACGACGCATTTGCCAAATCGCAATGCAAATATCAAGCCAAATGACACATTCATTGTTAGGTTGCACATTTGCTAGCTAGAACAATGCATTCATTGTTAGGTTGCACATTTGCTAGCTAGAATGACACATTTGACATATTGTAACGCAAGTGTCATGCGCAGAGCCACAATCGACTAATTGTGGCACATTTGTGGTCAACATGATGCAATTGTAGTTGACCAAAGTTGACTTTTGTTGACCTTGTGTCGAGATTAGTTTGGATGCACCCTTGACTTCTCAATATAGTAACCTTTCAACAATGTTGCTCAATATGTGCTAATCTTTGGCCTTTGTGTAGAGTCGGCTTGTGCTGATTTACACCCGAGAGTTCCCACCGGTGACATACGCCTTAAGAGATCGCCTGAGCGATAGACAAAGACAGTGGTTGATGGCACTAGGTTTGTACCATGTCACCTATATGCCCATTATTTGGGAAAATAGGAGTTTGTTGACAGCTCTTTGTGAGAGGTGGCACTCAGAGACCTGCTCATTTCACCTGCTTACTAGAGAGGCGATAATGACTTTGGAGGACGTCTACCGTATTCTTTGCATTCCGATTAGTGGAGAGAGAGTTATCTATGATCCGCACCAAGGGCGACAGGCCCTATCAAAGATGTATGAGGGTGTTGATGGTGCACAGTTGGGCATGGATGGTTATGAAATCGGTTGGGATGTTGTAGCCGACCGATTTCCCAGGTTTGATGCCATGATGATGACCTTGATTGATGGATTACTGATCCCATATCGCTGTGGTCACGGATTTCCCATTGGATGGAGGGATGTACTTGTTCGTATGTGAGGACAAAGGACTGTTTTTGCTCAGGGGCCTTGTTTGCTGGACATGTTATATCATCAGCTGCATGAGGTTGTTTATCACCAAGGTCACAGTATCAATTGTGGGACTACCTTACTCATGATCTAGGTATGGGAGCGCATTCCCGTTTTTCAACCACCGGTGCAGATTCAACAACTAGGTGATGGGATGTCATATGTTTACCTGTATGTGGGGTCAGTTAGCCAGACTTGTGTGGGAGATACTGGGTACTGGCGTCATCGGATTGATACGATGATCAGTTTTGTTTGGAGACCTTACAAAGATTGTGCTCAGTGGTCAGATGAGGATGGCCATTTATCCTTTTGCAGATAGTTCAAATATTTGATTGGCTACACAGTACAAACTCAGTAGATTTTTGAGATGTACCAGCCCCAGTGGGTACTATGACAGTTCAGAGAGCAGCAGGATGTGCCAGTAGGAACAACAAAGTATGCTCGGTCTTCCAGCGAGACCATGTGGGGCCGCCTATATCAGTGACAATGGCTGAGCAGTAGGTTGATGGATTAGTTGCAGTTCAGTGGGTGTGGAGAGGGGGTCCAATAGATCCAGGGACATCTATTGAGTTTGACACTTGGTGGAAGATTCATAGGCCCATCCAATTGACAGATCTAGATGGTCCATCGTCGATAGATCAGAGGTCAGTCATTCCATGGATACCGAGGAGAGGTTGGGGTGGCAAAGATGGAGGGAGAGATGGCAGAGGTGCTGGGGGTGGAGATGGGGGTAGGGGAGGCGGGGGAGACAGAGGAGGTGGGGGAGATGGAGGAGGTGGTGGAGACGATGGGGGTGGAGGAGATGGGAGGGGTGCAAGGAGGAGGAGAGATGGCAGAGGGCAGAGGCAACCCAGGAGATTCAAGCAGAGAGTGGGTGGTGTACCATTATCACCCATTCGAGAGGAGGGTGAGGAGAGAGAGCAGAAGGTGAGGGCCAAGGAGGTAAGAGGTGGAGAGGAGGAGGTGGAGGTGAGGAGTGGAGAGGAGGAGGCCGAGGTGAGGGAGGAAGAGAGGGTAGAGGAGGATTCATTTGTTGGGGGACACTCTCTTGATATAGATGTGGAGGAGGTCTAAGCCGAGGAGGAGAGAGACGAGGAGGAGGAGGAGGAGGAGGAGGATGAGGCAGATCAGAGACTGCAGGAGCGTATTATTTCTGGGGATGATGAGGGTGATAGATCACCTATTTTTCCTGCCGATGCCACCATTGATCAGTGGATCACAGATTTGCAGAGCAGACTTGATGCGGCCTTGTCTCAGAACAAGGCCTTGGCAGTGGAGTTAGAGGTCACCCGGGTGGAGAGAGATCGGGCTGTTCTTTGACAACAGGAGTTAGATCGGTGGGTGACAAAGTTTGTCAAGTTATGCTTAGGGCCGACAGGAGACATGGCTAGAGAGTTGGCCAAGATGTCAGAGAGCAGGGGGTGGTACAGGTTGCTATATGAGCAAGTGATTCCCCTAGAGAGACGGGATCTAGGATTGTCCTGATCTTACAGTAGGATAGGAAGTGGCAGCCGGACACACAGCAGCAACAGATCACATAGCAGTAGTCATACTAGTGCTAGGGGGTTCATTGCATCATGTCAGTCATCAAGCCACAGGTCACACATCTCGCACAAACATTCATCAGGCCATAGCCACAGATCCGAGCATGGGCATAGATTAGTGTCATCAGGACACCAGGCAGAGCAGAGCCAACCTTCTGTTACTGATCCTATGGGATCTCAGAGTGAGACACAGGAGAGGACACCTATTCAGGTCACATTTCACTTGATGGGTCAACCACGACTACCTCGCAGTTCACCTTCATGGGACAGAGGAGCGCCATCCTAGGACTTGCTTTTAGAAACTTATATATTTTGATATTCGAGCCTGCGAGCTCCATTTTTGGGATATCATATGACTCTATCCTGTGACATGACATTTTTTTTTTGAGATTATATATATGTGATGCAGTTTTGATGTGGCCTATATGATGTTATGTGTTATGGTACTCTAATGCTTTATCAGATGTTTATGTGATGCTTTTATGATGCTATGAGGTGTATGGATATTATGCTTATGTTTATGAATGCAATTATGGATGTGGTTATGTATATATGCCTGTGATGATGATGTGATTCCTATATGCGAATGCAAATGTTTATTTATGATGCTTATATGTTGATGCAAATGGTGGTTTTATGATGTGAGATGGATGAATGTAAATGATAGCATTATGAAATGTGAATTATGGTATTTGATTTATGCGAATGTGAGATGTGATTATGAAATGCTCATGTAATTATGTATGCAACTTTGTTTTTTTGTATGTCACGAGATATCATCAAAGAATGAGAGAAAAAGAAGGCGAAGATGGATGTTAGTGCGAAGAAAGATATGCATGTTAGTGTGGAAATTAAAAATCCTTCAAAGATTTGCTATAGTACTATCCTAGTTATTGCTCTTTAATCATCATTGGGCGAAAATGTCATGATGGACGACAAACACTATGATATGACGTAGATCAATAGTGTGCAAGGTCAAAGCATCACGTAGATTAACAGTCACAGACAAGGATGATCATGACTCATACAAGGAACACAATTGCCCCTAGTCACTTTGTCATGAAAAACCGCCAGAAAAACCAAACTAATCATGAGATGTCGCTACTTCTCTAAATCCCAATGATAGGACATCCTTTAGAAACTAGCCACATGATAGTAAAAAACAGACAGTAAAATCATCGTACTATGTCGTTGCTTCTCTAAATCTTGAAGTCAGGACATCCTGGAGAAACTAATAGTAGAGTGATATGCAAACAAGGATAATCATCATGGTATGTCATGGTTCCTAGGACATAAGGAACTAATATCATGATAATCATCAAAAGATAGAAAAAAGTTTGCCAAGTGTTTTAATGTCAGGTGTTGCCAAATGTCGAGCGATATCAAATTTAGGAAGGACACATCTTGAATGACGTTGATATCTAGGAGATTGATTCTCAGAGTTAGGAGAATCCATCAAAATGCCAGATGATGATGATGATGCTTAGGAAGGACACATCCAAAAGCATAAAGAAGTGACAAGAGCTGCTCTTCAGAAGGACACATCTTGAAGAAAAACACAAAGTTTTGCCATGATAAATTGTCTTGATATGATTTTGACTACATGTCATTGCTGGCATGCTGAATTGATTGAAAGTGTTTGACAAAACAGATTTCCGATAGACTAATAGCTCAAGATTGACATACGATTCGCTTGATTTGAAGAAAATTTGACGTGTGTGAACGTGTAGTGCCATGAACCCTAATGGATTGACCTAGTGCAGCCTCGGGGGCTCATCGATTGATGGCCTTGCCTACGTCGTGCACTCAAAAACCTCATAGTTCGACATGACCAATGACATTGTCCAAAGGACATAAGCTTGAATTGTGATTTTATTTCGAAAAACCTAAAAGGACTGACCTAATGTCTCGGGGATTCAAAGATGAATCTTGCCTACGTAGCAAATGCGCAGAGACAACGTAGTTCGGACAGGGACAAAAGATTGATTGATGTGATCGATTGAATTGATCAGATTGACTTTGACCTTGGATTTTGACATTGATTTGGATGTTTTTGTATTTTCTCAAGCCATTTTCTGATTTTTTAAGGTCTTTATTTCAGGACTTTTTCAAATTTTTATGATTTTTTCAGGACTTTTTAAGAATGCAGGATCATGTGCGGTACCAACTATAGGTGCACAATAAAGGTCTTGCCCCCAGATAGAGCGGGGATTATCCGAGTCCAATGGTATGGAGATAGGCAGACATAAGGCAAAATATATGCAAGGGATGTTGTCAACCGAATGCTAACCATGGCCGGAATCGACTAGACATAGGACGGATGTGGTGAATGTGTCAGACCTTTGTGATTATGCCAAATGGATAAAGGTTGATTTTAGTAACCGTAGATGGTGAAGCAATGATCGACTATGCATGGCGCCTATTTGCCAAGTTTTCACTATGGTACTTATCCAAAGTGCCTGTTTGCCAGGTTTTCACTATTGGATGAATTTATTTATTTTTACTATTTTTGCCTCTCTTTTATTTATTTATTTTTTTGATGTCACCAAGATGCCTGTTTGCCATGTTTTCATCAAGGGACGATTTTTTCTTTATTTTTCATTTTTTTTGTATTTTTAGGTTTTAGCCAAGCCATCTGATGCTATGTGTAGAACTTTTTCAAGTGTAAGTTGTTGATGTGTTATGTCAGCTGTTCTTCGTCAAGTGTGGCCAACTGATAAGTTGTGGAACCAAATGCGGCAGTAATGATATAAGGACCAAGCCAATTAGCCTCAAACTTTTCAAGCTTTTCATGGTCTGCCTGATTTCTAGGGTTCTGCATGAGAACCAAGTCGCCAATTTCAAATTTTCTCACCATTACTCTTTTGTTATAGCTCCGACAAAGATGATTTTGATATGCCTATAGATGATTTAAGGCATTTTGTCGTCGTTCTTGTAGCATTTATAGCTCATGTAGGCGAGTATGTCTGTATTCTTAATCATCAATCATTCCTTTCAAAGAGACTCGGAGAGAAGGAATTTTGACCTCGATGGGTAATATGGCCTCAGATCCGTAGACCAGGGAAAATGGAGTGGCTCCAGTGGGGGTACGAATGCTGGTACGAAAGGCCCATAAAGAAAGATTACGTTATAGTTGCCAATCTCAACCAACGTCATTGATGGTCTTCTTCAGAATGCGAAGAATTGTTTTATTTGACGCCTTAGCTTGGTCATTGCCTTGTGGATAATATGGGGTGGAAAAATGGTGTTGGATGTGGAATCGCTCATAGAGTTCACGAACGTCCTGATTTTTGAATGGACTGTCGTTATCTGTGATGATGGATTGTGGGACACCATACCAACAAATGATGTAATTTAGGATAAACTTGGATATTTGCTTACCGGTGATGTAAGTGAGAGGGACAGCTTCAATCCACTTAGTGAAATACTCAGTGGCGATGATTATGAATTTATGGCCATTAGAAGAGGATGGATGGATCTTACCCATGAGGTCGAGTCCCCATTGTGTGAAAGGCCATGGACAAGTGCTCAGTCTCAATTCCTGTGCAGGTGCATGAATTAGGTCACTATGCACCTGGCATCCGACATGTTTTGACAAACTGAAGAGCATCTTTTTCCAATGTCGGCTAGTAGTAGCCTAGTCTGGTGACTTTCCTAGCTAATGTTGGACCACTTGAATGAGATCCGCATATACCCTCATGTACTTCTCATAAAGTCATTTGAGCTTCATCAGTGTCAAGATAGTGAAGAAGGGTGTTATCAAAGCTATGGCAGTATAAGGTGTCACTGACGATGGTATGTCTAGCCACTTTTCGGATAAAGGATTTTCATTGGTTGTTGGACAGGTTGGGTGGGAGGGTTTAGGACTTAAGGTAGTTGTATATGTCCTGATACCAAGGCGAATTGGGACCAACAATCTTGCACACCATTTATGACTTTGGAATATCGTATGTAGGCATCAACAACTGTTCCACTAAGAATTCAAATTGTCACACATTCTTAGGGATGTCTAGGAGAGATCCAATGGTAGCCATTGCATCGGCTGCCTTATTCTGTGTCCTTGGGATTTGTTCAAATGCAATCATTTTGAAATACATCAGGAAACTATCCACCATTCGTTTGTAGGGAAGCAACTTCTCATCTTTTGTGTCATAGTCATCATTCACTTAATTGATGACTAATTGAGAATCCCTGAATACGAGCAATGTCTGAATTTTCCATTTAATTGCTATCTTGAAACCTGTGACCAATGCCTCGTATTCTGCAATATTATTTGTACAAGGTAAAGCGATCTGAAATGATTTAGGAATTAGATCCCCTTGTGGTGTGATAAATAATATGCCAACTCCTAAGCCGTGACCAGTGTGAGACCCATCAAAGTATAGTTTCATGGTAAAGTCGGTTCTGCGTGAAAAATAGACTCATTAGGAAAATAAGTTATCAGCGGATGAGTGGCTTGGATTGGTGCATCTACCAGTTGATCTGCTATTACTTGACATTTTATTGCCTTGCACTCCACATATTGTATGTCATACTCGCTTAATATCATGACCCACTTCGCCAAACGACCTATCAATGCTGCTTGATTCAGGAGATATTTTAGTGGGTCAATCTTAGCTACCAAATGTGTTTGGTGGCTTAGCATATAGTGTCTTAATTTTTGTGCCATGAAGACAACTGCAAGGCATGCCTATTCAATGGTTGTGTAGTTGAGCTCATATCCAATTAGTGTGTGGCTGATGTAGTATATGGCTCTTTCTTTTTCTTCATGGTCATTTTGTGCCAATAATGCCCCTAGTGCATTTGTCGTTGTGGAGACATATAGGATCAATGGTTTTCCCTCAATAGGCGGCATCAACACTAGTGGTGTCAATATATATTATTTAATTTTCTCAAAGGCTAGGTGGCATTTATCCATCCATACAAAAGGAATGCTTTTGCGTAATAGATATTGAAATGGTTGACACTTGCTGCCAACTATACGATGAAGCGGTAGATAGACTGCAATTTTCCCTGAATTGTTCGCAACTCACTGATCCCTTTTGGCGGAGGCATGTCTAGAATTGCTTTTACTTTTGTTGGGTCAACCTCAATGCCTCATCGTGAAACTATGTATCCCAATAGCTTGCCTAAAGTGACTCCAAATACACATTTCTTTGGGTTCAATCGAACCTTGTAATCCTCAAGCCATCTAAAAATTTTGTCCAAGACTTTGAAATGTTCTTTCCTTGTCAAATATTTTTCCAATAGGTCATCCACATAATCTTCCATTAGGATATGCATCATGTCATGGAAGATTTTTGTCACAGCCCTCTGGTATGTGGTGCCTACCTTTAGGCCAAAAGTCATGACATTCCAACAGTATGTTCCCCATAGGCAGGTGAATGTCGTTTTATGCTGATCCTCTGTTGCAATTCAAATTTGGTTATATCCCGAGAAACCATCCATGAGGGATAGCATCTCGTACCCTGCTGTGAGGTCAAAAATCATGTCTATATTTGGTAAGGGGAAGTCATCCTTTGGGAAAGCCTTATTCAAATCTTTGAAATCCGTGCAGATACGGATTTGTCCATCTAGCTTTGTAACAGGGACAATGTTGGATATCCAATCAACATAGTTTATTGACCTTATGAACTCAACATCTAGTAGCTTCTTTAGTTCAACTTTGACAAGTAGTGCAATATGTGGATGCATTTTGTGCAACTTTTGTTTGACCAGCTTGATTCCTAGGATTAAATGAAAATGATGTAGAACCAATTCTAGATCAAGGCCTAGCATGTCAACATATGACCATGCAAAGTTAACTTTCTTGTCTGTGAAGAATTCTTGAAATTCGGGTTTTTCTTCTTCTGACAATGATGCGGCCAAGAGAATCATTTTGGGATTCTCTGGTGTGGCTATGTTAACTTCCATTATGTCTTCAATGAGCATAGCTGATTTTTCCTATGTTATGGGAATAAAGTCCAATCCTCCATCCTTAGGCGCCTCAGAGAGGTTTTCACCTTCAAATACGTCCTTTGTTTTTACTATTTTACTGTCAAAGGGTGCCTTGCGGTTTTCACCTAAAGATATTTCTTTTTCTTTTTTATTCTTTGTATTTTTGCAACTGGAGGATTGCACAATCTCCTCAAAGTAAGCTGCATAATCTAGATCAATGGAGAACCCTATTTTGTGATCGGCCCATGGAATACCTTCTCTTAGCCCCATGAATTCTAAAATATGTCTATCACTGGTGAATCTTGTTGGTCCTAGTCGATCAGTTGTGGGTAAACAAGGGGGATCCCATCGTCAGTGTTGGTAAATGATGGGGAAGATGCAGAAAGTGTGCAAATTGATGCCTCAAGTGTAAAGGAAAAGTTGTCAATTTCCACTTTCGTGTCAGATGCAATGGATGGTCCATACTCTGAGTCAAATGAATCGAATTCAAAATCATAATATGGGATAAAATTATCAACATCGTGACTAGTGGTTGGCATTTCAGAAGTATGGATAGTGGGCTCAGATAAGTTAGGCTCATGGGTGGGCTCAGGAATGGGGTGGGATGATTCAGGTGTCGCTGACAACACCTTGTGTTCTTCTGGATTCCAAGGAATGCTTACCCATTCCTTATTTTTGGAATGTCAGTCAATAGGGTCTATGTTATATTTATGTCAGAATCTTTCCTCAAAGGATAGTTGGCCAGGTTCCAAGAATAGTTCGCCAATGTCATAGTCACTAATGGTTTTGTCAGATCCCCATTCCCATTCATTTGAGTCAGTTTCGATAAGGGATTCTTCGCATGTCTCAACACTTTCTATAACCGTTACAACCTTACTTGAAAGTTCATGGGTACGTTGATCGTCAATTCTAAATTGGTCAAACCCTAGCCCTATATTCCTTGGTCTTGCAGTCATGATAATAGGTTCCCTTCTTCCATTGTTGTTATTTCCAAGACCACTTGTACCGTCGAAACCTAGGGCTTTGAATATATCATAGCCTTTGCCATAGAGATGCAACGGTAGTGGAGATAACTTTGTTGGGTCTTTGTAGATCTAGTTATCTATGTTGATAATGACTTCATTACCCATATCGCCCCATTGTGTAAAAACACTTTTCGGTGGAACCTTAAAAAAAATTTTGGGCTCAATTGCAAAACATGGTCTACCATAGACTTTAGGTGGCTTTGGTATTGTGGTGATACAGTAAGCCGTATTCAATTTGAACTCTCCACAACCAAGGTCCTGGATCTGAAGGTCTTTACTTAGGATGGAGGCCGATGAAGATGGTGTTGTAGAAGGTGATGGAATGGATGATTTTGTGAGTGTCAATGGGTCAATATATTTGGATGAGGTGGAAGATGAGGCTTCCTAATTGATGGATACCTGGTGCTCAGTAGTGGCTCACAGGTTGGTACATAATTGAAATGGATTGGGATCTCCTGGGATAGTGATCTCAGTACCATCAAAAGGGAATTTGAGACATTGGTGGTATGTGGATGAAATGGCCTTTAGAGCATGAATCCAGGGGCGACCAATTAAGATATTATAGTTAATGTCACGATCCAGGACCTAACATGTTGTATCTATGATAACTGGTCCTACCCAAAGTGGAATGGTAATGACGCCTTTAGAAGCGCGTTCTTCATCACTGTATGGCTTGATGACGATGCTCTTGCTAGCATCTACACATGCATCGGAGAAACCAAGAGCTTTAACAAATTTTAGAGAGTAGATGTTCAATCTTGCTCCGCCATCTACTAGGACTCATCTAACCTTATGCTTGTGGACAAAAACCTCGATGTGAAGGGCATCATAATGAGATGGTTTGGGTGAGGAATAGTCACTGTCTGAGAAGGTGATGTGATGAGGCGAATTCAGATATCCGACCATAGTCTCAAAGTGGTTGACATCAATGTTGGTTGGGATAGACGACTCTTGCAAGACCTTATCCAGGATGGACTTATGTGCGAGTGAAATACAGAGCAATTTGAGAATGGATATTTGAGCAGGTGTTTTTTTCAATTGCTCAATAATGTTGAACTTCGATTTTGTGTTTGGCTGTCTAGCGGATGGACCAGGTATGGTGATTTTCGATTGACGTGTCGAAGGACCTGGGATAGTGACCTTGCCCTTATGGATGGTGAAGTTGCATTTCGAGGCCTTTTTAATGGTAATGGTATTAACACATTCATCTTCATCAACAACGCGAAGATTGTTAATAATAGTACCATCGAGATAATTGTATGCCGAACTAATATTATTGTGGGCTAGATGGATGTGGTTAGCTTGATTATTGGTATTCTTTGTGCCAAATGAGGAAACTTTACCATGATCCTGCAGTGGGCTTTTGTGGATAGTATGATCCGCATTAGATGTAAATGATTGACCACCTAACTCAATAGTGTGGTTCTCAATGAGGTCTTGTACCAGATTTCACAATTAACGACAAGAGGAAGTTGTGTGCCCTTTGGCATAGTGGTAATCACAAAATGAACTATCATCCCACCATGATGGCTTGAACTGACCAGGGTCATATGGTTTTGGCTCTTCCAGTGTTACGATGCCATTTTGAAGAAGTTTATTCAAGACAATATCAATAGGTTCACCCAAAGGGGTGTATGTGCATTTTTGGAATTGTTGGGGTTGACTCAGCTACCTTTGATTAGATTGTGCATGATTGATTTGGATAGCATTGGCAGTTGGTGTTGGTGTAGTTACAAGTGCATTTTGATTTTGTACTCCTTTGATTGTGAGTACATGACCTGTTGCATTGATAGGTTTTTCATCAACTATATTGTCATTTGTAATATGCTTGTTTTTAACCCAGTATTTAGTTGTCATTTGAGATACTTGGGTTATTATTTGTGGTGGTGTTGATGGTTTTGCCACCATATTTTAATTTTTCTTTGGCGATCAAGGCTTTCTCAAGTTGAACACCTTTTTCAACAAGGTCAACAAAGGTGGTGCAACAATGGACTTGTAAGCCATACCTTAGTGGTCCTAGGAGAGTTTGTACAAACGTGGTGACTTTCTCCTTTTCAGGTATTTCTACTGGACATCTTCTTGCTAAGGTTCTCCATCTTTGAAAAAATGGAATAAAAGTCTCTCCTGCATCCTCTTGGGTAAGTCTGCATAAGGAGACAATGTTGATATCCGTGTCAATGTCATAGGCATAGTTTTCAACAAAATTGTTTGCCAATTCATCCCATGTTCTGATTCCCTTAGGCGATAGGGAGAACCATTCTAGTGCATAACCTGCGAGACTTCTAGAAAAGAGTCTCATGAGATAAGTTTTCTCATATGCAATGTCCATGCAACTAGTGGTGAATTCTCTTATGTGTTCAATGGGGTTTGTTTTGCCTTTGTATTTGGGAAAATGCGGTACCACATATCCATGAGGAAAGGGTGGAATATACAAGGTTGTGTCAAATGGATATGGACACAAGTCATGTGATAAGTATGAATTTTTATTGGATTACTGCAAGGTCTCCACTTGTGTTTGAAGAGCAGTGAGTTGGAGTGTGAGTGCTTCCACCATGGGATGGTTGGTAGCATCACCCATGTTGGTGATAGGGGCAGCTTGAGTCCCTAGTTGTTGTGATGAGATGTGTTGATTTGAAATTGGTTGTCGGTGAGCAAAATGAGTGTTCTGATTAGGTGGTTGTTGGAAATGAGTGTTTTGATGAGGGATGTGTTGTTGTGTATGGACTTGAGATGCATAAGTGGGGATGTGATATCCTACCATGTTGGACTGAATTTGAGGACCTTGTTGGTTTTTATTTTGTTGATGTCCAAATGGAGTGAAGGGTTGAGCTCCTTGATTGCCTTGCCCAAATAAGAAATTGTGGCCTTGAGGAATGTTGGTGTTTTGGGTCACAGGAATGTTGGTATTAACCTGTGAGGAAGTGGGTTGGGTGCCTTTTATAACAACTCTTCATTTATTTCTCCCAAAAGGGTTGGATGAGTTGGTCTCCATAGCATTTGAAGAACCTAATAATAGGTTTGCTGATGTACTCATGGAACTAGATGCAATTCCAAAGAGGTTTGATGTGGTTGCCCCCATTGTTTGTGAAGGGATGGTGGATGTTTGTTGGGGGATGGATTGTGATGTGGTGTTGGTTTGGGAAGATGATCCACCAATAGATGTTCTGTTGGTTGTGGTGGTAGTATGACCCAGGGAGGTAGCATTGATGGTGTTGATGACATTTTGTGAAGAGGCTCCCCTGGAAGGATTCTGTGATGGTGGAGTGGGAGAAGTTTCTCTAAGAGTATTGAGATCAAATCCCTTTGGTAACTTAGCCCCTTGGTCAAGGAGCATGGCTAGGAATCTAGAAGAGTCATTTAAGACTACTTCTTCTACAAAAGTAGCAACTTCTAGATGTTGGGCAGCAGCTAATAAGTCTTCTTCAAAGACCCCCATTTTGATCTCGTCGGATAAATGGTTTAAAAATATGTGATGGAGATGGTGGGATATTCATTTCATTGAAAGGATTGATGTTGGAATTTCCCATGTCAAAACAAGGATTGTTCGTGGCATTAGGGAATGAATCCATGCCAGTCGTGAATTCAAGAAAGTTGGTGTCTTGTCTAAAAGAATCCATGAGTCTTTTCTTTTTCTGCAATGTAGTTTCAACCATACAAGGTTTTCTCAACTTGGGATGGTGGAGAGAATGATCTAAGTATTATGATACTATTTTTTTGGTTTCTTTGGATTCTTAAGGAATGCTATGGAATGCAAGTGAGACCAAAATGAGGCTAAAGACTTGTGAATGCCAATGGTGTGATACTAAAAATGGAGATGCTAAATGATATGCAACTAAGGGAGCCTAAGATGTACTTACTATTGAGGGATTTAAAGAGGAAAACTTGAGAAAACAAATTTTTTGCAATGATTCAAGTTTGGAAGACCAATGGACCATAAAAGGACTATAGATAGGACAAAGTGAAGTTTCCACACTAGACTATTGAGTGGGAAATAATTCACAAAAGTTTTGACAAATGATAAAGGGGGAATTGGGTCCAATGATAAACCACTATTGAATGCAAAGTTTTGACAATGAATGGTAATAGTCAACTCCTAAAATCTGCAAAATTAAGTGTCTAAAGAGATGGTGAAGTTACCAATCCAATCTAATAGACTAGGAATGGAAATGGACTCCTATTGTGATCCTAAGATCGTACCTAAAATGCAATTTTTTAAGGGAAGTTGAAGAATGGTTCTTAGTAAGGGTTTCCATTCAATGTGGCAATAGATAAACTCCCTTAGGAGACCTCCCAATCTTTAGAACAAAGACTTTGGGGATGGTTATCTTTCCTATTGCCGTTGAATATGGGTTTCCCCAAAATTCACTTTTGATTATAGTGGGTTGGAAAACCTCGCTTTGGTTGTTCCCACTTAGGTCGTTCTTGTAGGGTGAGTATTTTTTCCCACTACGACAAGCCTTCTAAAGGATTTAAGAAAACTAGTAAAATGCATAAAGAAAATGGGTAAGTCTAGTTTTTTGGTCACCCAGTAAAGGGGAGAGCATATACCTATTACCCAATCAATCACAGTAGACAAGTTGTTCAGTTTTAAACCCAAATGAAAATTTTCTACTCTAAGTGAAGATATTGCTTGACAACAAGCATGGGGTTCATTTTAACCAAACAAAAATAAACAATTTGGTGACTATCCTAGGATTGATAATTTCCAAATTAAAATGTCTATCCTAGGGTTGATAAATTCCAAATTAAATGTCTATCCTAGGGTTGGTTCATTTTAATCCCATCAAAAAGAGAAACTGGTTGCGGTCGCATCAAATCCAGAAAACAAAATTAAAAATAGAATACAACCAGTCATTTACGGCTCGTCAGAGCGGATGTGGTGTGAGGTCTGTCAAATGCATCGCATCCTGTCGAATGCATCATTCTAGCTCTCGTATGCATCGTGACAAGGCGTATGCGTCATTCACGATCGCAAATACGGTGTGACAGAGCACTTGCGTCGTGTAGGCATGCGGTTGCGTCGTTCCGTACTCTTGTACCTGCAAAACCGAATTTGAGGCCGTACAAAAACTTGCAAAAACGTGTTAGATTGTCGGGTTCACCAATGTAATGATGGATTTCTGCAAAACAGATTGTTAGTCTAATAAAGCATGCATATATTAAATAAAATCCAACAAACAATGAAACACATTAGAGATAAAAAGAGAAAATGATTAAAAGTAGAATAGCCTCACCCAATCTTCTCTCCTCCATGATTCACTTCCTTTGTACCTCCTTAAGCTTGTTGTGATGAAGAGTGCCCTCAACTTGTGTGTGAGCAAAACTCTAAAATGTCTAGTCCTAAACAAAGCCTTTGAAGGAATTTTGAGAGTATGATGTTGCACAAGAATATTAATTCTAAATGCAAGAAGCTTAAGATGATAAAACAAGTATGCAAGAAGACAATAGAAATTAAGAGATCTAAGATATTCATAAGTGATCCCTAAAAATGAGATCAAGATTGTCATTTTATAGAAAATGCAATCTTGAACGGACAGATGAGATGAGAGATTGAGAAATGCCCTAGAATCAATGGTCAAGATTCAAGTTGACAACTCTCAATTAGGGTCCGGGCAACAAACCCAAAATGTGTGGACAAGATTTAATTTGAGACATTAAATCAATGGTGGAGAATAAATGTGACAATGAGATGAAATTAGTAAAAATCAGAAGATAAGGGGATGAGATTTTAGAAAATTAGTAATTTTAGCAATTACTTGATTTGTAGAAGAATATTTCCATTTTGAATTAAATTAATTCAAAATATGGATTTTGTGAGATAGTAAGTAATTGATTTTTGAAATTAATTACTAAAAGAAGAATCAGTTAACACTGTGAAGTCATTTTTTTAATAAATTATTTTATTTAAAAATAGGGAAATGTCACAAAGGCAATTAAATAATTAATAATTATTATTTAATTTAGAAGAGACAGTTAATTAATTAAATAAATTATTGAATCTATTTAATTATGAGAGAATTTAGGAATTAGTGACATATTAAATAAATATATTAAAATGTACTTATTTAATAATCAGGAGGACATTTAATGATAAGGATTAATTAAATAAATGAGACTTTATTTAATTGTAAGAAGACTTTGATAATTAGAGACACATTAAATAAATAAATAAGATTTATTTATTTAATAATCATGAAGAATGAAAGATCATGAATTAATTAAATAATTATAAATTATTTAATTAATAGTTGAATGTGGGTTAGAAACATAATTACAGAGTTGTAATCATGTAATGGCGAAAGGTGGTAAAATAGTGGTCGTAGGCCTAAGTCATTTTTAGTTGTCTACAATAATAAATTCTCTTGAAAGATTTACCTTTATTATTCTTATACTTGTCATTTAAAACTTTGACTAGACATCTTGAAGCATAATGACCTATCTTTCCATAGTTAAAACATTTGAAAGGTAACTTACCTCTGTATTTTCTAGTGCCCTTTTTCAATCTTCTTACAAAAAATTCTTCAATTTCATTAAAATCATTCGGATCTATTCCATCATCCTTCTCTATTTTTCTAGCCTTAAAAGTTTTCTCTTTTCTTGAATCATTTTGACCAAACTCTCTCAATTCAAAAGTAGTTAAAGCACCAAACAATTGATCTCTATAATAATGATCTAAATCTTGAGCTTCCTCAATAGCTAGAAATTTAGAACTATAAGATTTGAGAAGAGTTCTTAATTCCTTCTTTACCACCTCATCTTCTTCCAGTTTTCCACCAAGGCCATTGATGAATTTGAGAACTTCATCCACTCTATGCATGTAGCTTGCAATATCTTCATCTTCTGACATCCTTAGGGTTTCAAACACAATCTTCAAATTTTGTATCTTTTCTTGGTTGAATTTATCATCTCCTTCATAGATACTTTACAGCTTCTTTTAGATCTCTTTACCATATTTGTAGCCCATAACCTTCACAAGTTTTGAATCGGCAAGACCACTCAAAAGAGAATTCCTTGATTTTCCATTATTCTCATATGTTTTGATCTCATCATCAGTTGTCAGATCATTAGTAGGTATGGTATATCCATCTTCAATTGACTTACAAATTCTAAAGCCTAGGGAAACAAGGAAACCTTCCATCCCAGTTTTCTAAAATGCATAATTTTTCCTATCAAACAAGGGAGCCTCCTTCCTATGTGCCATCTAGATCTACCTCAAGTGGTTAAGCTTATTCCAATGAACCTTTCTCTAATACCAATTATTAGATACACAAATCAACTGAGAGGGGGGTGAATCAGTTGTATATTCAAACATCAAAACCCTCATTAACATTCAAATCTTTAATAGCCCTTAAACCCTTAATCAGATTTAGCTTGAAAGTAAACAAGAGAAATAAAACACATTAAAAAACCATGCATAATAGAACACCATATTTATATGGAAAAATCAAGAAGGGAAAAACCATGGTGAGGATTAGCTCACAATATAAAGTAATAGCAACACTGAATACAATAGGCTCACCGTCAGAGGGCTCATTTCCCAAAAGAAATAAGGGATCACTACCAAAGGCCTCACTATCCAGAAGAGAGATAGAAGAAGGGGTGAATCACTTCCAATTTGAACTGCTAACAATGCATCTTCTCTTATGTCAAAGGTATAGTTCTATTGAAACACAAACAACTCACTTAATAGACACCTTCTTATCAGTACATCTAGGATTCATAGGTGTTAAGCTTCACACTTAGATCACCACACTTGATCACATTCACATCTTTCACATCACACACCTCTGCTTAATCCACACAACAACTCACCTTGTATTTATGCCATCCTTCACCCAAAAGAATCTTAATTAGGTCAGCCTTAAGGAAACGTATGCACCTCAATTATGCAACATCAAATAAGTTGGAACCAAACACTTCCACAGTGTAAATAAGTGAAGTTAGATCATACCACAAGTTAACTGGGACCCAAATCTACATTGAAACACTTCTCAACACTTCAATAAACGAAAATCATCCTCTACAATTAGTGCTAGCATGCTAGGTTGGCCGAACCTTCACTAACACTATCAAGTGACCAAAAGCATACCTCTCCAGGTCCAAAAACAATCCAAAAAATCTCAAAATATTCCACGTCATCAAAATATTCACCTCTACTACTGCAACCACTTAAAACTTAAGAACACCTTTATTCTATGCAACCATACACATTGGCACAAACATAAAACTCACCAAACAACCTTGTATAACAACACATCACCTGAAACTTCAAGGGAAGGTTGATAAAAAATATATAAGCATGTTCCCAAATCCGCAAGCCAAGAACTTTCACCGCGGAGAAATACGAAGCAATCTCATTTCTCCTAGATGCCTTGTTTCACCAGATAGATATATTATCAAACACATCTTCCAATGTAGTAAAATCCAATATATGAAGATTTGGATATAGAACCTATGAACACCTCTAATAATAATATCTAAACCACACAAGCATATCTTAAACCATGAAGAAATGCGGACCAAAACACTGAACACCACTTTGTCACATTAAACTCTCTTTTATTCAAATTTTCTAAAAAGAACTTGGAAACCAAGTGATCCAACTGCATCAACAATATATGTAACACATCTAAAAAATTTGTAACATATCTTATCAACAATAGCACATGTAACTATCTCTCCAAACACAATTTCTGCAACTATACTGAAGTAAGACATCAATAACAACACTAGCATTGTGTTGACATCTTGATACTAACAAATCCAAGCTTCCAACAACTCCAATGCTAGGGGTTGGCATCATCAAAATCAACATCATTCCAACAATCTCTTCATACAAGGGGTTGGAATCAATGACAATACCCAAACAACTCACAAACAACTCAAGCTTCCAACACAAGGCCCTATTTCAATAATTATCTTCTTGTGTCAACTTTGTGTTTTAAAACCTTGTGTTTTCGTTGTTCCCACCATTTTTGAGTGTGATTTTTTTGGACACTAGAATGCCACATGGACGTCCACATGCTGTACTAGTGTTTTGTGACATTTCAATTTTCAAATAACTATTTTTGAGCATTTTTCCACTTGTCGCCTACCTTGGTCGATGGAGATGGTTCGGGACACCTTGAAATGGCTCGAGAACCTTCTTTTCCCTCTTCTCTCTTTTAAATCTATATTTTCAATTATATTTCTCTCTCCTTGTCTCTCTTGATATTTCCCACTTAGTCTCTTGCTCTCACTCTCTTTTATCTTTCTCATTCTCTTTCTCTCAAGCTTACACAACTCTCTACATCTTTCTACAACAATCCCAATCTCTCACAACACTCTCTACAAATCTCTTGGTTGTCACAACCTTCTCTCTCTCTCTCTCTTTGGCTTCTTCAAGCCTTGCAGGTACATCTATTTGTCTTACGTCTTTGAGCATCTAGGGATTTCACTTCCTTTGTCTATGCATTTATCTTCTTGTCTATTTATCTTTCTATCTATTTTTCTATTTGGCTATTTGTTGATGTAGAAACACCGAAACAGGGATTTGATTGAGGCAAGCCCCTAAACAGCCCCAACATTTTCTCTCGGTCTTATGTGTCTAAGTATTGAAGACATTTATTTGCTAGAGGATTCATTGCTTGGTTAGTTGTGAGTGATTTCTCTCTTTCTTCATTTTATCATCTACATCCCATTTAATATATATTTCATTTAGTTCTCTTTACTTTATTTTAGTTCTATTATACTTTGTTATTTTCCCATAGTTCACAAGTTCTTAGCAATCATATCATTAGTAGTCATTTTGTTGTTTTCTGGGATATTCTCTGTTTTCAGTCCATACAAGATGTCGGTGCGTCATTGAGACACCAATGTGTCACATTGTCATCCTTGAGCCATGCTATCTTCCTTGGTTGAGAGCTTTTTAGTCTATCTAGAAGACCTCTCTAGCCTAATCTTTCTATTTTTGGAACTCTCATCATTTTATCCTGTCACTTGAGCTTTTCCTTTAAGGAAGTTGAGGACCATTTGTTCCCTATAGACTCTTCTTTGTCCTATAGGCTCAGGATTAGAAAATTTCCTCTACAAAAAATAACCAAGTTATGAAGCTTTAGGTTTTCTAGCCCATTTAGATCTTCCTTAGATCCCTACAATCCCTCTTCACCTCATTTTTTCATAGGGGTAGATAAAACGATTTTTTTTGTAGGCAAAGTGAAATTTGAAAATGATTAAGGTTTTGTAGGAAGATGGGGTTCATCTTCCTGCATCATCTAGATGTGGGTCAAAATGTCGCAAGTATATATTTATGGATTTCCCTACTACAAGTGATTCTACAAAAAGCTTAAAGTGAACCAAATGGATTCAATTCAAACTGATTCTCCTACAAAAGTTCAATTTAGACATATTTTTCTATTAGGAGAAGATGAAGACCTTTTTTTTCATTGTGAGAATCAGGTAGCCAAATGGATTGGTGGCATTTTCCATCTAAATAGTACTAAGTTAAAAGTGTAGATGTAGATTTCTTTCTCTCAAAGGTTCATATCAAATATTTTTCCATAGAAGGAATAAAATGCAAAAATTGCTAAGTGTTTCTTTGTGATAAGATGAATTCCATCTTCCCTCATGGTCCAAATGGTGAGTAAAAGCTTGTAAGTGTGTGTTTACAAAAAAAAAATATAGATGGTTTGCAGATTTTCCTATTGAAACTAGATGTCATTCAGATGGAGTTACAGATGGAAGTTCCACAATGGTCCGAATGAAGCCCAATTTCCTTAGCAAGGCTTGTTTGAATCAAAATTGGTTAAGTAATTTTTTGTAGGAAGATGGAGGCCATCTTTTCACATGGTACCGAAAAGTGCAAGGGTTCTAGAAGTGGATAGTTTGTGGATTTTTTCATGTGAACTAACCCAAAGAGTAGAAACCCCCACAAAATCTATGACCTTAGTAAAGAAATCTAATAAAAAGGGTGCTTACAAATCATAAATGAGGTATGGCACCTCTCCCATCCTAGATCCATGGAAAAAAATCATTAAATTCCACCCTTATAGCCTTAGGAACTAAGATATAATGTCTAAGAGGAGTCACTGTTCATTAAAGGTGTGCTTCTATTCATTTTGATGCCTCTATAAAAACTCATGGTGCATTAGAATCGACCGCAAGAATCCACCTTCCATGAGGTCCTTGAAATCTATAAAATTGACTATTCTAGTCTAAAAAACCTTGTCAATCCTGAAGACCCTCTAATTCCTATAATTATGGAAAACCTACCCTAATTGAGATTGAGAAAAAAATAATACTCCATCTACAGGAATGTGGAAGATGATGTGCAAGAGTTTTCTCCCCAGTTTGAGCATAAATTAAATCAAATCCTAAACCCCAAAAGGAGAGCCTTAATGCCTTTTCAAATCATCAAAGAAGTTTCTATGAGGTGAAGATGAGCCCTGTCATAGAGAAGAGAAGAGAGGAGGTTGATGAGGACCTATTGTAGCATGAGCTAGAGTTATTTTGGTTAGTTCTTAACATCACACCTTCAACTCCTAGTCTAGAAGATCAGGAGCAAAAACATGAGGAGGAGGTCTATGTGCTTCTAGATGAATTACTAACACTATCCCTTGTTGGTTAATAAGAAGTAAAAGAGGTAGGCCTTGAACATAAACTCAATGTTGGTTGTTTGGACCTATCACATTTAAGAGGGTGCCCCATCAAAAATCTATCCTAGTTGGAGGAAAATAAAGCATCACAAGTCATGCTTACTCCTAAGAATGAAGTTGAACATCAAGGGGAATAAATTCTACTTATCTACTCATTTCAAAATAGCAACATGTTCATTCAGTATGAATGGGTAAGTGAGTTTATTCTCATTATTATAGAAATATTGCAACAACCTATTAGATATTTTGTCTTTTTTCCATCCATGGTTGACTGCTCATATAAATGTAAAGCATCTTGAGTTGATCACGAAAGGAGTTTTATTTTCCAAACCATTTAATGGTTTTGTTTGAGTAGTTTTAATGTTGGTTAGTGTAGTTTAGGTTAGGTTTGTAGGTTCTACATTCCTCCAAGTGTTGATTGCATAATTTTTTATTTATAGTTTGTTTTTCCTTCATGTGCAACCCATACATTGTTGTGTTCTCACTTTTTTGTGTTGAAGCAACCCCCCTCTTTAGTTGAAAATCCTTTTGAATCTTTTCCAAATAGATTATTAAGGCTTCTAGGTTCCCATCTTTAGCATGAAAAAATATCATAGAAGTCATCAAGAATGTTGACACTTTGTGTACCCCTTGTTTTCCCACTACTGATAACCGATCTTAGAGATATTTGTGGGTATATCATGGGTTAGTTGCACTTCAGTGTTATGGTATTCCTTCTTTTTCCCCTTAGTCAAGTACCCCAGTTCAAATCCAAAAATTGACTATGTTGGAAATTTCTAAGCTTTCCATCTTGTAGGTAGGCTAAATTGGTACCCATATTCCAAATTTTGAGGAATTTCTAACAAAAAATAACCAAGTTATAAAGTTGTGGGTTTTCCTAGCCCATCCAGATCTTTCTCCGATCCCTACAATCCCTCTTCACATCATTTTTTCATAAGGGAAAATCAAATGTTTTTTTTCATAGGTAAATTTAAATACAAAAATGATTAAGGTTTTGCAGGAAGATGGAACTCATCTTCCTACATCATCCAAATATAGGTCAAAATATTGGAAGTGCATATTTAAATATCTATTACAAGTGGTTCTGTGAAAGCTTCAAGTGATTTGGATAGGTTTAGTTTAGACCAATTCTCTCACAAAGGTTTGATTCAAACTTTTTTTTAATCAAAAGATGATCAATTTTCCACATTGCTAGAATTGGTGGGATTTTCCATCTGAACATGACTAATTTAAAGGTACTTATATAGATTACTTTCTCCATAAGGTTCTCATATTAGATGGTTTTTTCTGTAGAAGGAAGAAAATACAAAAAATGAATGTGTTTCTTTGTGAGAAGATGAAGGCCATCTTCTTGCATGGTCTAGATGGTGGGTAAAGGCCCACAAGTGTGTGTTTGTAGAAATTTTAGATGCACTTGTGGTTTGTGGGTTTTCCCATCAAAATCAAACATCATTTAGGTGTACTTGTAGATGAAAGTTTTGTAATGGTTTAGATGGAGCCCAATTTCCTATGGAGGCCTATTTGAATTGAAAGTGGTTAAGTAGAGTTTTATGGGAAGATGGAGGCCATCTTCTTGCATGGTCTCAATGATGACAAAGGTTACACTAGTGGATCATTGGTAGATTTTTTCATGTGAACTGACCCAAAGTGTAGTTGTTATTGACTTTTCCATAGGTGTAGATAAAGGATGTTTTTTCACTCGATTCTAATGAGGGTCATTTTTTCACCATTGTGGGAATTCAAGGATCTCTTTAATTAAATAGTTTTTTAGACTAGAAGGGTCAATTTTATTAGTTTTAATGACCCAATAGAACGTAGATTCCTATAGCCAATTTTGATGTAGCACGAGTTCTCACAGAGGCACTAAAATGAATAAAAACACAACTTTAAAGAACGACTCCTCTCAAACATCAAATCTTAGTTCCTAAGGCTACAAAGGTGGAATTTAATGCATTTTTATATAGATCCAAGATGGGAGAGGTGCCATGCCTTAATTATATGATATACAAGAACCCACTTTATCAGAGTTCTATACTAAGTTCATAGATTTTGTGGGGTTTTATGCTCTTTATCCACATATTCATTGATGTGGAGACATGGCATAGATGTCAGTGCTATTTTCACAAGCTTTCAACTCGATTTTTTGGGTGGAAACATGTTTACACATATTTTTTATTGGGTTGTGGCTATGGTTTCTTGACTATTTGCATGTCCTATAACTCTCCTATGCCTAATAGTGGATAAAAATGTTGTTAAGTCTCATTGTAAAAGGTTCTTCTTTTTGTTCTCTAACAAGGACTTATGAATTTTGCATCTTTTTTATTTTAATGTAAGGCTTCAAGCCTCTGTTGAAAAGTTATCTATTTTTCCTCTCTTCCATTTTATTATGTTGTGCATAAAACTCTTGCCTTCACTATTTATGCATGTTCTCTATTTTTGTGTGCTTGTATGTTATGTTAATACCTATTTACAAGGTTATCTATGGAATTATTCTTCCCTCATAACATCTATCAAACTTTAACCTTCACATAACCTCATAAGCGTCAATAAAATAGGCTTGACTTTACAAGTTTATTGACATCTTCATTGATTCTCTATGCTAAAAAAGCAATAAGAAACACCATTAATCTAGGTGCATCACCACCCCTTTGTTTTATGCCTTCCTTCTTCCCTTTTCCCTAGTGATCAGTATCTAATATGATTAGTTGTAGGTTTATGTAGAGCTAAGTTGGTCCAACATTTCTACATCTAGCTTAGAAAGGAGCCAACCTTCTTTGGAGGGTCTAATATCATCTACAAGGTCCCACACCTTGAGATCATTCCCATGTTTTACTACAATATTGAATAGCAGGTTCAATAGGGTGCAAATCTAAGTGACATCAATAACTATTTGATCCACTTAAGTTTTACCATTAAAAAATAGTAGTCTATAAACTATACTCAAAATGCTATTATTCTCAATTTTAAATTATATTTGAATTTTGAGCAAAGACATCTTAAATCATTCATCAAAGTTCATGGTTTTCTATTTTCAAGAATAAAGTGACCACTTGAGCCTCCATTGGCTCACATATGCATACAATTACCACCTATGGTCGTCCAATTTAGTTATTAATAAAAGAATCCTATGTAGAATAGTGTGTTAATGATGTATATTTTAAGGAGAAGTTTAGTCACTTGCAAGTTCAAGGAATTGAAAAGAGTGAAGAAAACTCTTACATCAAGTATGAGTTGATTTATAAGAACTTTATAAAATTGTGTGTGTCAAAGGCACAAAGGATTCTTCTCACAAGGAGACACATAATTATAATGGACTATTTGCAAAAGGTATGTGATTTGGACCAAAATGTAATTTTAGGACTGGCTAGATTTATTGGAGATTATAATATTTGTTGTAATAAGATAAGAAAATGTATGTATTTATGAAGAGGTACACTCACAAGACCATGAGGAAAGGATTAATATAGAATGTATAGGTGGCTTACATGTTAGTAATTATAAGAATGACTATTTTGTATGTGATTTGACATGTTTAAAAAGATACAAAAACTAATTCCATGAAAGAAAATAATTACAAGGAAAGAATTAGTTGATTCAATCATTGTTGATCTATGAATAAACTATGGGATACCTAGGTCAATTATTTATTAATGGATGTACACATTTTTTAACAAGTTTTCATCTACTTTTTGGGAGAAAATACATACCAATCTCTACAAGGACATAACTTTCCATCCTCAAATAAGTTGGAAAATAGGAGTAATCAACATGTCTATTGTACAACTCATTCTAGGGGTTATATAAATATATATCCTAAGGCATGAGATGTGTTTCTTTCCCACATCCAACATTCTTACAATAGAGAAATCTATTCTTTTATAAATAATTCACTATTTGAGTCTTATTTGAGGTATTTTCCTACTAATTCACTTGATGTTATGTTGGGATAGCCCAAGGATAAAGATAAAAATACTCAAAGATGAATAAAGTAATGAAACTTGTTGAGAAAATTTAACAAATCTAGCTTAAGGTGAGATAAAAAAAAAAAAAGGTACTGAGAGAGACACAATATTAGCTATGAACAACATTGATTAGAGCATAATATCAAGGGGGAATTGATTTTGGTTTTCCTTAGGTAAATAAAGGTTGAAAGAATAATCCAAGAAGGATAAGCCATTGAGATGTGATTTTTTTCTATTAGAAGTAATTGGATTCCATTTTAGATTTGATTGACCTCTTTTGGTGTAGATGCAATCATTGTTGAATTGCGAGTCTCTACAAACCATCTATGTTAGATGATGAATAATATCAAGCATATCCATATTTGGAGTGATTGGTGTATAAAAAATAAGTAATAATTTTGGAGGATGTGGCACTATAATGAAAGACAACTTAGGAGAACTAAATAGGAACCCAAGAGTCTTAAAAAATTGGACTCAAGGGATAATAGCTAAAGCAAGTGAAATAGTATTTCAAGGAGAAAGTGAGGAAATCATTTTTGTTGGAAGAATGAAGAAGATCACATCTCTTGATACAGTTTTTGTTGTCATTGATGTCACCATGATATATGAGTTGCAACTGTAAGTTTCAAAGTCATGTTGATCCAAGATTTTGAACTAGTAATACAGGTTCATCCTCCGGTATTTAGCTTCGGATTTCCTCTCCGGTGATTGTTGCTACTTCAAATTTTGGGAAATGATTTTTGGTTGATAAAAGCATTCATGGACATGATCTTGTATGATTAGATGATCATGGTTGTTGACAACATCATTTTTATTGTTTACTTTTCGTTAGGTCTATTGTTGGCCGACATAATAAGTAGTTGAAGATGAAATGGATAAAATTTTGTAATCCATGTCGACATATAGTTGTGTGCCACACATTTCAGTTATTTTTTAGAAATTTTGTGTTCTCTTGAAGCCAACCTGATTGTTAACTATGGGAAAATCAAATATATATATAGGATGTCTTTGGAGATAAGAGTATGGATGTGATTTGAGGTATGTGAATGTTAGTAGACTATATGTGGAAGCGAAAAAGAGTGAAGAGTGATCTGCTGCCATGCAAATTTCTTGAGCTTCAAAGGAACTAAATTTTCACTCTGAGGTGTACTTACATCAATTCATTCTCTGGTTGTAAGCCATTTTTGTTTCTATATTCTGTAGGCAGTGAGCCTCCATTTTTGGACAGTCAGTCTTCACAGTGAGCCACCCTTTTATAATATCTTATAACCAGTTATACTATACTGTGAGTTAATCCTCACCGTGGTTTTTTTCCCATTCTGGGTTTTCCATGTAAAAATATTGGTGTTTCTATGTTATGTGCTTCATGTTGAGTTAATGCTTTTGCTTGCTTTAATTATCATATGCATTGGATTAATTGGATGGTGTTTGTTCAGTAAGTTTAACAAGATACTAATTCACCCCCCTCTCAGTATCTTGGATATTTAACAATTGGTATCAGAGCTTGGTTCCTCTGGAGAAGTCTAACAACTTGAGGGAGATCTTGAAGATTGAACAAATGGGTGATAATGCAGAACTCCAGACTGCCCTTGATGATTTTGAAATTTTTGAAAATGAGAATAGATATTTGAAAGAAAGTCTTGAAGAAGCAAATGAATGTGTCTGAAAGTTGAAAGAGTAATTAAATAAATTCAAAGAGAGACATAGAGAAGTCAGTAAACAATTGAAACAAGCAAATGAAGATGTTACCAAACTGAAGCTGCAAGTAGAAGAAAAGAAGAGAATTGAAGAATGCTTGATTTCAGAAGTGAAGAGCAAGTTTGATGAATGTTCCAGGCTTGAAAAAGAAGTGGTAAGCCTAAGAGGAGAACTGGAAAAAGAAAAAGTTTGTGAAGATAATTTCAAGACAAGCTCTACCAGACTTGATGAACTGATTGCAGGATAGAAACCCTCTAAAGACAAAGGTGGATTGGGACTAGAAGCAGGTGGAAGCTCAAAAGTTGTAAACGATCAAAAGACTCAAGATAAATGGAAGCAAAAATAAATCTAGAAAGGAAACCACCCATCAAACAACCAAATGCACAAAGGTATCCATCTTTCAATGGCACTTTTTTTTCATGTAACAAGTTTGGTCATAGGGAAATTGAATGTAGAAGTAGGATGAATCAGTTCTCTGATTCCTTCTCTGGACGATGCTATGCTTGTAATAAGTTTGGTCATAGAGCTAGTGAATGTAGAACTCAGATGACAAACTGGTTTAATGGAGGAAGAATGAATCAATCCTTTGTTGGCTATTACTATACTTGCAACAAATATGGGCATAAATAAAATCAGTGTTGAACAAAGTTTAATGGAAGTCAAACTAATCAAAGAAATATTGTTTGTTACAACTGCAATAAACCAAGACATATTTCAAAGGTATGCAAAAGTAAAAAGGGAAAAAATCCTGCTATGGTAAAGAAGAATGAACCTATGAAGAAGGTTGACAAAGAGGAAGTTAAGCAATAAATGAGTTTTGTGCCCTCAACAAGTATAGACAATTCCTCCAGGAACTAGACCTAGCATGGTCTTAGGGGGAGCGTTAGCATAAAATCTTTTAAACCCCCTAATTTCAAGCGTGATGGTCCCTGGTAAGAGGAGATGTTAAAGATGAATAGGCAGAGGTTTTGAAAAAGAAACCAAAAGAAAAGTGCATGTATGCTCGCTTGCGGAGCATATTAGGGTTTTTCAGCGTAGTTGAAGGGTTTTGCCAACTTTTCAAAATTTATTGCATTTAATGTGAATTAGGGCATCACATTGATCTATAAAGAAAAATCATAAAGCCATTTCGATCACTTGTGCATTAAAAGGAGGCAAAAAGTGGTTTATAGTGACTTGGAGCAAATTGAGTGTGTCTGGTGCAAACCTTAGTTTCAGTTGCTCATGAAGAAAAAGGTATTTTTTGAATCTGTGCCATTGTGAGCTTGTGAAAATTCTCTTTTTGAATCCTTTAAAATCTCAGTATATAGAAAATCAAAACTCCTGTAGTCGTAAATACAATAGAAAGGCCTAGACCCTCCTACATGAAATACTCAATGAAGGTTTTTGAAGATGACCCCATGGGCGCTTTCTCTTTGATTCATCATGGCATCATGCTAACAAAGGATAGAAGAATGTATATTAGGGTTAAAATTGAGGAATTCAATCACACCAAGTTGATTGACTTATGGCTGAAAGAACTCGCTAGAGATGATTTCTTGTTGAAACCTAAGTACTCGAATCTTGTGACAAAGAATTTGGATTGTTGGAACAACTTCAAAAATTTATGTTCCACAGTGGATGATCAATATGTAAAACCGGTCCTCAGTAGAATGCATGACCAGTTCTTGTGGACCCATAAGCCACACTTGATAACTAAGGAAGCAATCAAAGTTGCCACCAGACTCTGTGACACCGGACCAGTACCTGTGTTGAAAGCAGTGAAAAATGAAGTGGTGATGGAACTCACCAATGAAACATATGACAAAAGGGCTCTCACAACAAATCCTATCACAAATTCAGTCATGAATTACACAACAATAATGATTGGTCACAAAATCTACTTCACCAACAGAGAGAATTTTGTGTCTGCCACAACAATTTATACCGGTTTTGACATGGTTGTAAATGGTGTAAATTATGATTTATGTGAGCTTCTCAAACAAAAACTACTTGAGAATCTGAGAATGTCAAAGGAAAAGAAGTACCATTTCAAGTTTGGTTCTTTGATTGTTTGCCTATTATTCTATTTCCTTAGAATGCTTCTGGGAAAATCTGAAACGGTGTTCTGGGACCCATCCCGACTGGTTGCCCATCGAATCTCTGATCATATGAATAAGTTGGGTGATGTGAACAACATAGGAAATTCCTTGAAGAAATTCTTTTCTGTATTCAAGAAAAATATGAATGAAAGAGATAGAATTCTGAGGAAGATTGTTGAAAAGTACAAAAATGACATAATCTTTCATGTATCTTCTGATGAGTGCATGGTGGAAGTAGTTGAACCCCAGACTATCTGGATTCAACCCTTGGGACATGAAATCACAGAAGAAGAAGAAGTTGAAGGTTATGTACAACTCTTATTAAAGAGTCCAAAAGATGCAAATGAACCCTGGATTGGAACATATGCAGAGAAATCCATGGAAGTTTGTTTGGAGCACAACAAATCTACAAGGAAGAAAAATGTAATTGAAATGCTCAGAAAATCTAGTTTCACAGAAGAAGAGACAACACTAGGAAGAGCCGTTGGAGGAAAAAAGCCTAGAGAATCACCTAGTGTAAGGAGATCAGACAGGATCCCTCCTTCCAAACTAGCTTCAATAAAGATCGAGCCCAGTAGCACTGACAAAGGCAAAGGCCCGACCCATTTCGGACCCACTACCAGATCAGGCGAGAGAAAAGGTGTCCCTCTGGTAGTTCCTGCTAAGCGAGGAAGAAAAGAAAAGGCCACAAGGGAGAAGAATCTCAACGTCATTGATGGCCAAGAAGAAGAGGAGGAAGACACGAGTTCCAAGTTGACAAGGAAGAGAAGGGTAAGTATTTCCTCTGGTGAAGGAGCATCGCAAGAAACCGGTGTTGGATCAAAGAAAGTTCACTAGATGTATCCTCAGAGGATGCTGATGAACAAGATGTTAGTGATAATGAAGCTAATGCAAAGAAGACCAAAGTTGAAAAAGAGGTTTCATCGGACCAGGAAGAAAAAAATGTCTCTCTGGTAAGACCTGGTTCCCATCTCAAATTAGGGCCTTGGTGAATAATTTACAACATAAAGAAAATATGGCGAAACCTACAACAAAAAATTATGATCTAGTGGGTATAGAAGATAAGGAAACAATAATAATGGATTTCATTAAATATGTCATTATATTGGAAGCTAAGTGGGATTATATTAAGACTGACGTACCTAAAAAATTGTGGGAAATACTGATGAAGAGAAAAGTAGAAGCAGTTGAGTTGGAAGAGAAAATAAGAGGTAAAGCATATAAGGAGATTGCATCTGCTCTATCTCTAGGTGATCTGGAAACCTTGAAGAAGGTGTGTGCTAACTTATTCTCGGTAAAGAAGAGACTTAATACTCTGATGACCAGAGACAAGAAGGAAATCAAAAGGATAATGAAGGAAACAATAAATACTATCAGGAGTACAGCTGTAAAGTATGGAATGATTGGTGCATTTAGTACTATACCTGAATCAAGAAAAGACACTTCTATGGAAGTTATTGAAGTTCCTACTTCCAGTGTTGTTGATAAAAACATACCTCTGGAAATTAATTACTCTAGTATCCTTCTGGAAATAGGTAGTACAAATGTTCTACTCAAAACTAATGTTGCTAATGCGGCTCTGAAAAATGAAGGACAAGTTGAAGGAAATGTTGAAGCAAAGATTCATGATGTCACCCCTTCGGTACACTCTAAAGAAATAGATAAAGCAGAAGAAGAGAGGAGAGAATATTAAAAGGAAGAAGAAAAAGAAGAAGAAGAAGGAAATATAGAAGAAAAGGAGATGGAAGGAAAGAGAGCAGAGGAGGAGAAAGCAAAGGAAGAAGAAGACAAAAATAAGGAATCAGGTGATATTGCTAGAAAGAATGAAGAATTATCTCAGCAGGTTGTAGAATCACAAAAGTCCACTGGAGAATATTCCTCCGGTGATGATTTCTTGAAGGGCCTGTTGTCTAAACAGATTCGATTCTAGCTGGAAATCCCTTTGGAACTCCTACAACTTCCCATGAATCAAGGTGATGCCGATCTGAACAAGATTTCCCCTACATATAAAATAGTGTTAAGTGATCTATATTATGCATTTGATAGAAGAGAAATCTTGGAAATGCATCAGAAGGGAACAAAGCTCACTGAAGATGTGATTATGCTTTGTAGGATGTCACACCTGAACATTTGTGGACACATCTCTCACTCCGGTTGAAAACCTGAAACTTTTATTGGACTCCTTCAAGGAGTATGCTACCAGACTAGGTGAGAAAACAAAACAAGAAGTTGAAGAGAAACCAAATGAGAAAAGGATATTGATCCTTCATGACAAGTGTGCTTTGACACATACCAATGTAGAAAAGAGCCTTGAATCTATAAAGGCCTGTGAATCTGAAGCTAATTCTATGTTTTCCTATTGCATAAGATGGCATGATGCCACAATAAGTATAAAAGATCTCATGGACTCCATTGAGTTCCGGTTGACTGTTGTTTCCAGTACCTACAATGTATCCATGAATAGAGACAAATCGACTTGGAATGCCATTTTTGTGCATAGAGAAAAATTCTTCATGTTACAGAAGCAGAAAGAAGGGATAATAAGAAAATTTGGCCTACTTGGTGACAATGTAAGGATGTTGTACACTCTAGTAGCAAATGCTTTGGCTAATGTTGAGAATTTGGATAAGATCAATCTGACCCCGGATACTCTGGATGAGATTGAAGAAAGTTTTATTGCTTTAGAATCTTTGAACAAAATGTTGATATCTACTAAGTAGAGTTGGGAGAATGGTAAAGCAGCCTGGCAAGGCATTCTTCAGGAACTGCAAAGTGCTCCCTCCTTCAGGTAAAACTTTTATGGTTTTTACATTGTTTGGGATAAACTCCTCGGGGGTATTTCGGTGGTTTAATTCTGTGTGTTGTGCATTCTGGACCCTGCGCATATATTTTTTCATACTTTTTGGTCGACCTTTGTCCTTGATGTCAAAGGGGGAGAAAGGAAACAAAAATAAAATATACTTTGTACATAGGAAGTTTGTAAATTCTTTTGGCACATGTCGCCATCAATGACAAAGGGGGACATTGTTAGAAGAATGAAGAAGATCACATCTCTTGATATAGTTTTTGTTGTCATTGATGTCACCATGATATATGAGTTGCAACTGCAAGATTCAAAGTCATGTTGATCTGGTATTTTGAACCGGTAATATAGGTTCATCCTCTGGTATTTTTCTCTGGATTTCCTCTCCGATGATTGTTGCTACTTCAGTTTTGGAAAATGATTTTTGGTTGATAAAATCATGCATGGACAAGATATCATGCATTCGGATGATTGTGGTTATTGATGACATCATTTTTATCGCTTACTTTTCATTAGGTCTATTGTTGGCCGACCTAATATTTGGTTGAAGATGAAATGGATTAAATTTTGTAATCCATGCCGACATATAGTTGTGTGCCACACATTTGAATTATTTTTGAGAAGTTTTGTGTTCTCTTGAAGCCAACCTGATTGTTAACTATGGGCAAATCAGATATATATACAAGATATCTTTTGAGATAAGAGTATGGATGTGAGTTGAGGTATGTGAATGTTAGTAGACTGTATGTGGAAGCGAAAAGAGCGAAGAGTGATTTGTTGGCATGCAAATTTCTTGAGCTTTAAAGGAATTGAATTTTCACTCTGAGGTGTACTTACATCAGTTCATTCTTCTGGTTGTAAGCCATTTTGTTTCTATATTCTATAGGCAATGAGCCTCCATTTTTGGATAGTGAGTCCTGGCAGTGAGCCACCCTTTTGTAATATCTTATAATCGGTTATATTATATTGTGAGTTAATCCTCACCGTGGTTTTTCCCATTTTGGGTTTTCCACATAAAAATCTTGGTGTTTATGTGTTATGTGCTTCATTTTGAGTTAATGTTTATGCTTGTCTTAATTATCATATGCATTGGATTTATTGGATGGTGTTTTTTCAATAAGTTTAAGAAGATATTGATTCACCCTCCCCTCCCCCCTCCCCCCTCTCAGTATCTTGGATATTTAACTATTTCCTCACTTAGTGGATTATTAAGATTTTGTGGAACCAAAAGTATCTATAATAAGGGAGTTATGATCCAAATGGATTAGTATACTAAATAAATTTATTAGTTAAATTGGATTCTAGAAGCTGAAAACTCCAAAAAAATTGGTTTTGTCTAGATACAGGTGTTGCATTATGATACGAGGTGGTTATGAAATTAGTACATAGTGACAACGCATATTTTAATCATGATAGGGAACATGAAACTTGAAACACTCTATGATAATTTTTGTGCTTCCAATTCCAAATTGGATTTTTCTAGATTATGAGAAGATTGCAAGAATCCATAAGAAGAATAGATAAGTTAGTGCAAGGGTTTATTGAATGTCATATGTGTCAAAAAAAATTTAACTATATTAGATTGCATGCATTCTTGAGAATATAAATTAAAACAATATTAAATGGTCATATCCCCCGTCAATATTTATGTTTTTTATAATAATAGCATTAATAAATATCTAAGCAAATTCATGGGGTTTTCTAGGGAATACAAATTCTTTGTGTTGTGTATTATTTTATAAGTTTTTCTACCATCTATTATGTCTAGCATAACATTACTTTCTTATCAACTATCAATGTTTTTGATAAGGTAAGCAACATTTACAGGGTGATGTACCCTTAACACATTGAGCCACACGGATCAAAAAGATCAAGTCCAAATAACATAAAAACTAGCAAAAAAATAGAACACCGACCACAAACTAACAACAAATAGAAAAAACATAGACAAAAAAAAATCTAACTAGCATTATGCTAGTTCTTTCACAGGAGGTCCATAGCATCATCCCCAACCCATTCTTGATCCTCACCAGCATTCTTTCCTTCCAGCTCATCTTTAATTACCACAGACAGAGTGTTGGTGACAAAGTGGACTAGCTTCATAGTAAAGCGGGTCAAGCCCCTGAATCTCTTGTCCAATTTTTCCATTCTCTCCTTTAGCACACGATGCTCCTCCCCATCATCAACAACCTTCACGTCCTCGGTATGTTCAACATTCAGTGGGTGCAAGGACTGAGAAGCCAAGATCTCTTTCTACTCTTTACTATTATCAGGAATGGTGTGGGGCCCTTTTGCATATTCCTCCTCTTCCACCTCAGACATCTCATCATCCTTGTAGTCTTTAATGTCCGACTACTCCTCCTCCGAGTCCAAACCACGTGTCTTTTTTTATTATTTTTGGCCAATCTCCCAGACCTCTGAATTATGGTCTCTCCTCCAATCACAACCGTCACCTCCACCACCGTGTCACCCTTAGAGTCCTTCTCCACAACATTTTTACCTCTGCTCTCTTTCGCCAGTGGCTCTATTAAGCCTTTCCTATCATCTTTATCTTTCTTCTTCGGTGTGGGTTTGTAAGCAATTTTGGTCGAGGTTGCCTTTAGTTCACACAGACTAACTGCAGTACTTTTCTGGGCATTTCTCACATTCCCCTTGAGTTCTTTGGAAGTAGGCTTGGACTTAGGATTATCAGTAGCACCCAAGTGAGGTTTCTGAATGGGACGGACCTTTGGACTCGACCGAAGAGATGTTTTCAATAGTGAGAGGTTTGATTTCCTCCACACAGACAACATATATGGGCTTAGGTGGGCATAAAGCGAGATGGAAATGATAGAGTCTCATAATGAGCACTTGGTGGAGAGGCAGAGGATGGGTATCATCTCGGTTAAGGCTAGCAGTTTCCTTTCATTTTTCCATAGAGCTTTCTAAATCCATAAGCAGGAAAAAAGGAAAACTTAATAGAACTTTGTGCCTAAGTTGATTCAATAGAGGGAAATGGTAGAAAAAGTAGGTTTTGCATCTATATTCGAGAGTCACATATTTCATGAGGTCCAAACAAACTTGGTCCCAAGGTTACAGAAGGGCCTCCTGCTCGAAACCCGACTAGTTATGAACCGACTCCTCATTTTCCACAAAAAAAATTTTCATGTTGCCATTATCCTGGATCTTGGTATGTTTCAGATACTTTTTCCCAGTGCTCTGCAACCTGGTTGCCTACACAATCACATCTTCACTAACCTTGAAAGAAATCCTACCTGGAGTCACTCTTCGATCCTTCCAAGAATTGGAAAAATGCGTAGATAAGTTAGGGTCATGACCCACAAGACTCTCCATTAGGGGAGCTAAGCCACCTTAAACACAGATATGCCACACCAATGGGTTTTTGTAGAATTCACCGCAGTTTTCAGGCTCCATCTGCACACGATCGCCACCCATAATGTATTTTTGTACAAGAAAAAATCAGAGAACTTGTAAAAGAAAAAGGTTAGAGATATAGGTTAACCAAAGGGTTTTCCACACATAATGGATATTTTGTCGAATAAAGCAGCATTGGATAATCAAGGCAGTGTGTAGGACACATGCATGAATAGGAAAATCACATAACTTAATCTTGGTTGTATCATAAATATGGATCTTGAAGCGATTGTGGCTAGGTAAGTAGGACATGATGGAAAGGAAAGGTTTATTAGCCATGTTGTCCTTGCACAAAAAACTAGGTAGGATGGTCGTGGGGCCAAATTTAGTAATACCAAGCAATTCGGGTTTAGGACATAGAGATAAAATAGCGACCATGGAAGAGCCAAAAGGGAGCTTTCCCTCATAATGAACCATCACATCAAAGTTTAAATCCATGAGCTTAAGGAAGAAATGATAGTTTAATGCAATCCCCATAAGGAGATAGCGTAAGGTACGACCCTGCAAAGTCTTAATCATGAAGTACATGCCATACTTCCTTATAATGCCATCTTTATTTAACACGAGATTAGTTTGAAAATTCAAAATTTTCCACTTGTAGGCCACCTCAGCTTTTATGTTCGTCCACCTAGCCCAAAGTAAAAACATGTGGACACCCCATAAGACCCCTAGAATCATAAAATTGGTAATCATCATAACAAATAAGGGTTTTGTTCTTTCAATATTAGGTCTTGAATTCTTGGCGGTAAGTTCTCCAAATTGTGCCAACATTTAGAGCGATTCCAAAAGGTGCCAAAGTTAGCTAAGGCATCAACCACTTGATTGGCCTCCTGATAAATGTGGCTAATTTTCCTTAATCTTAGCTTAGACATAAAGAGCCTTATATCCAATAAAATATCATTCGTACTCCATCCAAGCAATCTGCCAAAGTTAATAGCATCAATAATGGATTTAGAGTCACCTTCAATGTGAAGGTTCTCTATCCCTAGAGAAACAACAATTTGAAGGCCCTTGAGCAATGCACAAGCTTCCACAATCATCGAAGATTGGAAACCAATCCCCCAACATAACTATAATGTCCCTTACCTGACTTTTCCCTAGAATTTGCTTGTTGATCAAGTTTAGGGTTTCTTCTTTTTCAAATGAATGTTCTCTTTGACTAAGTAATCTTGGATTGAAGTCTGCATTTAATATTTCCACATATACATATATTTGTTAGCATTAATATCTAGATGTCCAATATAAATATAATCACAAATCAATAATAAAGACATATGAGGAGAGGCATGGGTAGAGCCACCCAAAGCTATCCATCTAAGCCCAAGAGCACAAGCGTCCTATCAGGACAACCCACCCCTTGGCCTCGAGCGATATGAACGTCTCAGAGTGGCGTGCTTAGAGGAAATACTTGTACCTTCTTTCTCTACCTGTGCCATCACCTCGAAAGATACTCAACCTACTGGGGGAAGCCAGCGGAGCTTATAAGGGGTTCCAGGCCTACCACCCCTCCATGGTCACAGCGGATTGTTAAGTGGGGTTTTTAGGCACCACCTGTCTCAAGCCCTTCCACCCTAGTAGGCTTACAAACACAGAGAAGACAATCTTTTAGCAATCAAATACATTTGCATTTATTACTAATTCTTTAAGTTAATATCAACATCATTATCATCATGATAATACTAAAGAAAGCATTACACCAATAATCAAATTTGAAATATCTATTTCTTATATTCTAAATATTCTAAATATTATTGCTAAGTGAGTACATCACCTTAGTTGCTATATCTCTCCATGTTTCCTTACTCGCTTCCTTCAACCTTGTACTAAATTGATCATAGGATGAGGACAATTCATAAATATACATAATCTACTTATGTTTTTATTAAAGAGTCATCATTACTTATAAGTATCATTATTCCATAATCATGTATATGTATTTATACATATATATATACTTTATATACATATATATAATTATTCTTTTACTTATATCCATTAGTATTCATATATATATTTATATAATTATTCTTTCCTTATTCATATATATTCTTTATTCATTGCATATTATTCATTATAAAATTTATCTATATCTATGCATATATACTTGCATGCCTATTAAATAATATATGTATTAAATGGCTCTATATTCCAATGCGTAACAATAATTGTTGCTGTTGTTCTAAATTGCAAATCCTATTTCTCCATGTTTTTTCCCCCTTCCTTATTTTCCTTCCTTCCATTTATACCATTCAAGGTAGGTGACTCATGGGGGGAATGTATTGTTTGGTGAAAGAGGTGACTTTTCATAAAATACACCCCTTTGTTAGATTTAATTGCTCCCTTTATTATCACAATAATATATATTTTTAAAATAATATATTATTACAATAATTATGATATTTCAGATTTCTATTTATTTTATTATTTTATTTTGATATTTTATTGAACATATTTTAACATTAAAGTATAATAATAAAACAATTTGCTAATATCTTATTATTATTTTATTCTAATGTACATTACAATCTTTGATGTGTAATGATTATAATATTTATTGATTATTATTTGTGATACTAAGTTATTTAATACTAGAATGTAATAACAATAATTTGCCTATATATATTATTATACTTGTTATTTCATATTTATATATTTTTATATTGATATGATACACATTTATTTTATATTTAATATTAATATTGCTATTTATTTTATTTATTAATTGATTTGTATTTTAACACTTGGTCTTTATAGTTTTGTTATTTCGGGGACATGACAGTCCTCCCCACCCAAGATTACTTGCCCTCAAGCAATCATGATCTAAGATGTTTCTTGTGGTGATGCTATTATCTTTGATAGGAGTTGGAAGTTCTAATCCCAAGTGATGGTTCCTCTAGTTATGTTTCTTGTGGTGATGCTATTGTATTTGATAGGAGTTGGAAGTTCTAACCCAAGTGATGATTACTCTAGTTATGAGGACAATATATTGACTAATATTCTTAAGTTTTACTATTTCTCCATTCTCAAAAGCAACGGAAAACAAGTAGCTCAACCAAGCAAGCAAGTAGCTCAAATAAGACCCCCAGAATCATAAAATTGGTAATCATCATAACAAATAAGGGTTTTTTTCTTTCAATATTAGGTCTTGAATTCTTGGCGGTAAGTTCCCCAAATTGTGCCAACATTTAGAGCGATTCCAAAAGGTGCCAAAGTTAGCTAAGGCATCAACCACTTGATTGGCCTCCCGATAAATGTGGCTAATTTTCCTTAATCTTAGCTTAGACATAAAAAGCCTTGTATCCAATAAAATATCATTCATACTCCATCCAAGCAATCTGCCAAAGTTAATAGCATCAATAATGGATTTAGAGTCACCTCCAATGTGAAGGTTTTCTATCCCTAGAGAAACAACAATTTGAAGGCCCTTGAGCAATGCACAAGCTTCCACAATCATAGAAGATTGGAAACCAATCTCCCAACATAACCTACCACAAGATCACCTTTGGAATCTATGATCACACCTCCTATACTAGCTCTGCCCGGGTTGCCTTTTGCAGCCCCATAAAAGTTGAGTTTAAACCATCCTCTATCCGGTGGTTCCCAGATAGTGTTACTCCTAGCCAAGGATCTGGAGTTGTCAAAGGAGCTTGCTTCCAAATTTTGATGCCAAGCCTTAGCCATTTTAATTTCACTTTTAGTGGGTCCCTTATCCATAAATTTCCCATTGAAGAGGGAGATGTTTTTCCTCAATAAGGCAGACACCTATACCAAAGACCTACTTAGGGCTCATCTCATTATTCTTGAAAATATTGTTGTTCCTCTCTTTCCATAAACACTAACGAATAATGGGAAGGACCTGGTTCCAAATTTCTCCAGGAAAGGGGTGAGTATAAGGACCACACTAGCCCAAAATAAAGGATTTAATATCCTTACACATGGCCCAAATTATACCCAATCTTTCAATAGCCATTCCCCATACTTCAATAGCAAAGAGGTGGTATAACAGTAAGTGGTCAACAGATTTATCATGACATTTACATAAGAAACATCTTTTGGGGATATAAAATCCTCTTTTCCTCAAATTGTCTCGAGTAAGGATCCTGTTGTGGCAGGTGGTCCACCAAAACAAATTGAATTTTGAGATCATATGGTAGTTCTAGACCTTCTTCCAAAGGTCAATAGAAGCACCCTATTTTGTCAGTAGATTGTACGCCGATTTGACAAATAGGTCACCTTGTTTGTCATAAGTCCAGAAAAATTCATCTCCCAAGAAGGATGAGGGAAGTCTAGTAAAATAAAGTAAATCCTATAGAGACATAGCAAGGCAACATAGATCTTGGGAAAAGGGGTATAAAAGGGCCAAATCCTTCCACACCCTAGCCCTAGGAGGCCCAAGAACATAGTCCCTAATGTGGATACCAAAGAACCTTTGGGCCAGCCTCTTGAGATTCCTAAATTAAGAAATTTCTAGAGGGGTGTCAAGTAACCAAGGATCTTCCTAGAATTTGATCTTACTACCATTTCCAATCTTCCATTTTATCCCACTCTTGAGAAGACCCTGAGGATGAACCTCAAAAAGGCAGCTGACCAAAGGCCTATTCTGAAGATATTTAGCATTCATGATTTTGCACCAATCTTTTGTGTTGCTTAGATGATCCCAACCCACCTTGGCCATCAATGCTTTGTTATTGTTGTAAATAACCTTGATCCCAAGACCACCACAATGTTTGGGATGACAAACTTTTTCCCATTTTACCAGGGAAAATTTCTTCTTGTCCTCGATCCCGGACCAAAGGAAATTTCTTTGAATTTTTTCAAATTTCTCAGCTATATACCTAGGAATCTTGAATATGGAGAGAAAGTAAATTGGTATACCTTGAAGAGTTGCAGAAAGGAGTTGAAGTTTACCAACATGGCTAATAATGGAGCCTTTCCATCCAACAAGTTTCCTTTGGATTCCTTCAAGAACCGAGTTCCAAAAGTGAGGGGTGACCTCCTTTACAGTGAGGGGGAGCCCAAGGTAAACTAAAGGTAGAGCCCCACTCAAACAACCCAACACAACAGTCACCCTAGCTTGAAAGTTAGGAGTGTTGTTAAAGAATTAAATCATGCTTTTGTTGTAGTTAATGCATTGAATAGAGCAGGTAGCATAGTTGTTCAGATAGTTTTCCACTTTCTAGCTTTGATCACAGAGGCTTTCCCAAATAGGAAGGTATCATCCACAAATTGTTGTATCACAATTGGATCTAAAGAAGAGGCGACTTTAATTCCCTTTATAGAGTCATCTGACAACAGACTAGAAAATTTCTTGCTTAATCTTGTCTGATCCCTCTACGAGCAAAGAAAAACCCAAAGGGGGCCCCATTAACAAGAATAGAGTACTTAACTGTAGTAACACATTCCATAATGAGTTTGACCACAGAATGGTTAAACCCAAACTTAGTTAAGACTTTAGGGATGAAGTCCCAAATAACCTTATCATAGGCTTTTGAAATATCCAATTTGAGGGCCATCCCCACATAGTTGCATCTGTCCATGGAGTGGAGTAGCTCATGGGTGGTCACAGTAGCATCAAAGATATGATGACCAGGAACAAACCCTTTTTGAGTGGGACTAATGAGTTTATCAAGAAGGGGTTTGATTCAATTCACCAAGATCTTGGAAAGGATTTTGTAAAAGGTATTGCATAGGCTAATAGGTCAAAAATCAGTCATAGATTGAGGATCACCAATCTTAGGGATTAGAGCAATGAAAGTGTGGTTCAGTTTTTTGAGAATCTTACTAGTTTTGAAGAAATAATAGGCATCCAAGATAAGGTCATCACCAACTATCTCCCAAAAGATATGAAAGAAAGCAAGGGGAAAACCATCAGGACCCGGAGCTTTGAAAGCCCCCATACTGAATGTAGCCAACCGGACCTCCTCCAGAGTGACAGCATTGAGAATCCCAAGATTATCATTCTGGACAATGATGGTCAGGAGATGGTTTAATAAAAGATTATTCATGGTCGGATTAGGCACCTCAACAGGAACCGAGTAGGCCTCCTAAAAGTAGTCAGCAACCATAAGGCCAATGCAGGTAGGCGTAGAGATCATCTCACCCACAAATTAATCAATTTAGAAATTTGACTCGTTTTCTTGTGTTTAATGGCCAAAACGTGAACGAAAGAGGTATTCCTATCGCCCTCTTTCAGCCATTGGACCCTAGATTTCTGTTTCTAAAATATTTCCTCTTTCCTAAGAATTTTCTCCCACTCCTTCCCATTCTCAATTTCCTAGTTGTGAGTTTTTTGACTGGCATCCCCTTCCTACATTTTCTTTTGTAAGGTTTTCAAATTTTCCCCTATAATTCTTTTCTTTTGAAAGGCAAATCACCAAAAACATGCTTATTCCAACCTTTCACCATACATTTAATATGTTTAAGTTTGAAGATAAGATCCTGAACATGAGAGAGCCACGAATAGGGATGTTCCACCATTCAACAATTTTGTTCTTAAAATTAGGATAGGAATTCCACATTATTTCGAACCTAAAAGGGAAAGGACCCACATTAGATAGGTCATTTGAGATTAGCAATAGAGGATTATGGTCGGACACCATTCTAGGAAGAGCTTTGAGATTAGCACTCAGAAGGCTAGTCCATAGACTAGAATAGAGGAATCAATCCAATCTAACTTGTATTAAATTTTCTCCAAAACGCCTGTTGGACCAAGTAAAGGATTGGCTGAAAAAATCAAAGTCAATCAGGCCAGTAGAACTCGAGAAGTTAGTAAGGTCAAACATGCTACCAGAGTAATCCACCAGACCACTACTTTTCTTCGAAGGATACAGAGAGACTTGAAATCCCCAGCCACCATCCAACGAGAGCCAAAATTATTTTTAATCCAATCAGAAAGATATTGTCATAAGGTATTCCTAGCATTCCTTTGGTTAGGAGCATAAACATTTATTAGAGACCAAGTTCCACCCGAGTAGGAGAAGGAAACTCCCACACTACTCTTGCAATGGAAAATTTCAGAACCATTAAACCTAGAGGGGTTCCAAAGCACAACAAGACCATCTGATGCCCCATCAGCATCACTATAGAAGTAGGAAGCACCTGGCCAAATAAACTTTGCAACTTTATCAAAATTTTCCTTCTTCATCTTGGTTTCTTGTAATAGTAACACATCGATCTTATGCTCTAGAGCATAACTTCCTTTAGAGCAAGCTGCTTGTGGGATTTGTTTAGCCCACACGCATTCCATGACATGACCTTCATTTCTGACCTTTCTTGGAGGACACATCAAATGTCCTCTTTTTACCCAAGGAAATCTCATTTGTAGTCTCTCTCAGCCTAGTATGTCTCTGACTGGGTTTTCCAGGTTTGGAATATCCTCCCACATCTACCTTCTTTTTCCTCCCTCTTTTCTTTGGAGTTGTCCAGTTCTCTTCTTTCACAACTTTCTCCAACATCAAGCCCTTTGTATTCTCTACAATTTCATTGACAACTCCATTACTCTCATCTTCCCAAATTTCACCTTCCTCACCCATTATCTCACTTGTCCCAACAAAACCCACCTCCAACCGGGGGCCAACTGCCACCTCATCCCCCCAAAACAAGGCTAGAGGCTAGATCATGGACCTCCAGGGATTTAACAACAATCTCATTCAAAGTTAGAGTGGTAAGTCTCACTCTGGGATCCACCAAACTAGTAGGAGAATCACCAGAGGAAGGTTAAGAATCCAAACCCGGAGACTTGACCAAAGGAACACCTTCTGTCGGTAACACTTTTTCCACAGGAGTTCGGGGATTCACTGCAGGAACTCCCATGTTGGACTCCCGATTAAACGAGGATTTACAGTCAGAGATAAGGTGGCCAAATTTAATGCACTTCTGACAATAAACAACAACATTTTCATATCTCACTGGCTGAATCTAGTTGCCAAACTTAGAACACAACTTTACCAAGTTAGGAAGAGTCTTGTCCACACAGATATTCACACAAAAGTGAGCAAAGATTAACCTGGACTTCGATTTGGTGATGGAATCTAAAGTGATAAATTGTCCCATAGAGTCCCCAATTCTCTTGAAGATGGCTTCATCCCAATATTCTAAAGGTAATCCAGGCAGTTGAACCCAGATCAAAGCCGATTTGTTTAGATCCACAGCAGGGTCAAAACCTAGTTTCTAGTGACATAAAGCCAGGCTATGCTTCCCATACACCTAGGGCCCAGATAATAGGACCGTCACTAAATCCTCTGAAGCCATAAACTTGAAAAGGAAGAGACCACCTGCCATAGTGCATATCTCCACACTACCCTTGAGGCACCATTTAGCAGTAGCCCACTTTCAAACCATATCCACGGATGGACAGAAGGACAAGAAATGACCCACAACCACATTCTCCATGGAGGAGAGAATCCTATCACTGACAGAGTCAAGAATAACAAAATCCATCCCAGAAGCTATGACTTCCTCAATAAGAGGAGGAACAAGAGATGATTTATGTTTGTCATTGGTCAGAACATCCTTCCAACCTAAGGTTTCCAGAAGAATCTCCGCTGCCAGCACATTTTCAGCAAATAAGACCAGAATCACAGGTATCTCTGAAAGACTTGAAGACAAAGGTGCTAACCCATTAGGAGTGGCCCCCAAGAGACAAAAATTTGCATGTGACAAGGAGAGGCTCAGGTCAAGAGGGGACAAAGGGGGACCATGGGGTACCCCCAAGGTAGAATCCATCATGTGCACAGGAAGTTCAAAACACAACCAGAGGAGAGAGAAGTGAGAATTGTTTTATGAAAAGTTTGATTCAACTATTAATGTTGCTAAGCAAGTATACCAATAATTATTAATTTCGTGATTTCATAATTTATATCTAACTTATTTGATGAAATTATAGATCAATAGGTGAGCACATAGATGTAATAAATTACCAATTAGTCCATGGAAGAGTCAATACTATTTATCTTAATATTTACCTCTCCAAAGGGGGAGAATGGTGGTAATCCTAATCTCCATGCATGTGAATATTCAAACTTCCCTTTTAAACTAAATCCATAAGGAAATAAAACTAAAGCCATGTGTCATCCATAAATTATAAGGAAAATTATTATTTAGGAAGGAAACTTCATTCATGATCGGAAGAAAACCCTCCCAACAATTCATCTTATCACTCACTAAAGCTAAGAATAGAATCTAGTCTATTCTTGAATTTGCTAGAAAATTTATGTAGCTATTGCCTTCCCTAAAATAGTAAATGTATAGAAAAATTCTTCAAATTTAATTCAAATGATGCTAGCCTAAGATAATTCTTTGTTCAATTTCCAATTAGCTATGGATCCCTTGGCTATAATAATGATGAAAAATATTAGGCACCTTCTATGATTAGTCTTTTGCATCTAGATATAAAACTCCTTCTAGCATAGCCTCCAATTTTTCTTTATTATAAGTTTTGATGCCCAAAAAGAAATATTTGTCATTGGTAAACTACCCCAAAACATTCCTTAAATTGAAATTATTGTTTCTAAATAAGGATTACACCCAAATATCCATCAATTTTTTTGATCTATTATAAATAAACAAAGGGACCTTGCCCATATACAAAAAGGTGAAAGGTTCAAAGCATGAAAATAAACTATTTGATACCAATATTTAGATACAAAACAAGCTTCAAGAGAGGATAAATAGGAGACATGTTAACTAACACAAAAAACTAGAAAGGAGTGGGTGAAAGCATAGTATATTGTGAAATTTTTTGGTCTAATCTACACATTTTTTTATTATAAAATGCACTTGTCTCATCACATCATGGACAACATGAGTGGGAGATTGATGTTGGGATTTTGGGTGAGTTTGGGATAGTGAAATATTTTGTGCATCAAAGTCTTAGGACACGTTTAGTGATAGAATTTTTTTCATCCAAACAAAATTTTGTAATCCTTTCATGGTGCTCAAATACTTCACATCACCATGCTTGTACCCACAAACATATGACACCAAACTAGTACAAAAAAAGGGGTAAAAATGGGATAATATGTAGGCAAGAAAATAAGATATTAGAAAAAAGCACAACATATTTGGTAATCTCAAGTTAGCTTCATCATGGCAACATCTTCTAAAAATTATTTAGAGCCACACTAATAGGAATATTGTCTACTAATAATCATATATGATTGAAGTGTTCTATAGGATTATTAGCATGCTAATTATAATATAAAAATTAAGAATGCCTTTCATAGTTTTGGCTTGGATAGCCTTCATGCCCTCTTAGACCAAAAGTTTAAGAATGACCCATTTTAGGATGCAAACATCTTTGATTAATCAAATCCAAAGTATTACCTATGCTATTGAAATAGTTAGGGACAACAATGGTAAGAGAGATGACATAGAGGTATAATTTGAGGCCCATAATATAATAGTAAACATAGGCCTAAGAGAGAGACTTGATTCAATCTTTAGGGGAAATTATTTTACACTTGACACACTTAGGGTAGTATTAACTTTTTTTTCCCATTTTCACTATCTTATCTAGTTTAACTTTATTTTTTTTAAATCCTCATCTAGTTTATCAAAATAATGTATAGCTAAACTTACTATCAAGACCAAAAGCAGTTTAGAAATATTATTGTGATGGATTTTAGTAGCTTGTAAGATAGGCTCAAAGGTCAGAACATCAAAATTATGACTTGTGAGATTGATCAAGGTGTGCCTAAACCCTTCCAATCTTGTACCATGTTGTGGTTAAGACCCTTTTCTAGTATGATGTTAAGCTCTTCTAATCTAATGGGATTATGGGATATAGTGGCATCACCTTTCACCAATCTATTGGTTTAAGAATTAGTTAAGTGATCCCCTATAATAATGACATTAGGGATATTGATAACAAAACAAATAATAAATTTCATTATGATCTCTAATAACTTTGTCTTCCCTCCAAAATGTTAAAATTACCTTTAGAGGCTCCGCTAAAGTTAAGCTTTACCTAGTCCCTTCTAGTGGTGCTTTATCTTACCATCTTTTATTTATCTAATTTGGTTTGAAGGTTAACATTTCCCTTTCTAAGATCTCATTTAATAAGAGTGTGTCATTCTTTTCCCATCACCTTTGATTTCATAATCAAAACTTTAGCTTTGAATATCTCTTGGCAAGTATATTGAGCTTCTTCTTCTTTTTTTAAATTACTAATCACTTATAAATATTCCACTCATATGAGCATCAACATGCGACCAATACAAGATCTTGCGAGTGTAACCATGAGACTAATACAAGCTCCTTTCAAGCAACTACACTATAAACTACCTATGAAAGACCAAGAATCACAACTTAGAGCTCCACTTATAAGAAAGTACCTCCACACTAGAATCCAACTATGGAAGACTAAGTCACAACTTAGAACTCCATATTGGATGTCTCTTTGGGATTTGAACTTTGGTCTCCACAATAAGAACTCAATGTTTTAACCAGTTAATCTCAACCCTTTGAACTATTCAAGTTTCTTAAGAAAGTCTTCTTCAAAATTATGGTTATTATTGGAAATCAATTTCTCTCCTTCCATATATGCCACAAAATCATAATTGACATCATTTTCCAAAAAAAATCAACTTAATCTATGTTTTCTTCCTCTAAGCTTGACATGAGATCATGAAGAATACCCAAACATACCCATTCTATCTTAATTCTTCTAAAGAACTAATTTTTGATATTCCATCAAAAAGAACAACAACAAAAAAAAATGATCTTTATTTTCTCTAAACTCATTACATAAAGTATGAAGGACCTTTCAACCCCATCCTATAAAGCCTGTCCCATTTTCTTTATGACAATACAAAAAAATAACTTTAAGAAAGCTAAAAACATTCATACTTTTAATAAGACCATATGAACCTCCATCATAATTATGTGAAACTTCCTCGTTATTAAGCTTCACAAACCCATCCTATAGCAAAACAAGTAAACAACTCTACTATTTATTTATTTTTCTAGAGAAAAAACTTAATACAATTATATGCATCCCGGAAGCTTTTACTAGAAAGAAGAATACTGACTAACCCAGTTCATTTTGCAAAATGGCATGCTCTTTTTAAGGGTAAGATTATGATTTCTTCTTAGGAAACTCACAGGCACACTAGAAGAACCAATCCTACTGCCTATAATAAGAGAATACTAATCAGGTGAAAAAGAAGATCATATGACAAGTGACCAATCCTACTACTTATTATAATAAGAAAATACTAATCAGTTAGAAAAGAAGATCATTTGACAAGCGTTTTGTAATGCTTCTATGGATGATCTTGGGGAGATCATCCAAAGCTTGTTCTCGCAGCAAATTTAAGTTCTAAACATTGGACGTGACAAAAACAAGGAATGAGGAAACTAAACTAAATATTCTCTGAGAGTTGTAACCGAAAAGCGTGAACTATATATTATAAAGTGGCAAGTTGCATGCACAATAGCTCTCACACTCTCATGTGCAATAAAGAGTCTTAAAATGTGCAGTAAAAACTCCACTGTGATCTGTATGGATGGCTTCATTTTGAATATTAATCTTGTTATTTCTTGTTCATTGCAGAAAGCTTGAAGTGTATGTACAGTCTTATACACCAGTCATAAGTACAAAACCAAGCTATGGCTGTATTTAGTCGTCCCATATCTTTACCATTATATCATTAACATACCTATAACAGGTAAACATCCATTATAGGAAAGATCTCAATCCACGTAATTCTCATATGCTTTTGAGAAAAAAGAAAAACAGTGCAAATGATTTCAGATGAGCCATGTAACCAAGTGAAAGTCTAGAGTAGCTTAAATAACAGTGACAGAGAATACATAAGAAAAGCAGAAGAAAGAAAGTTAGACATTTTTCAGAAATCATAACATTGCCCATGCCGCTACATTCGCATTGAACTTGAAATATATTGCAGATCTCATATACTACTAGCATATTTTTTGGTAATATAGTGTAAGCTACATAGCGATTACAAAACACAAAGCTAGGCTACATAGCGATTAGAAAAACAGAAAAACTTGTGAAGACTATGAAGAAGCATGGAGGACATAGATCATGGGTGTGCAAGAGCTATAATGGAGTAAATGAAGAACAGAAGCACTGGAGTGTATGCGCTGGGCGTGGCGTCGTTAGAAGACGGAGAGGGCGCAGGAGAAGGAGCAGACTGGGCGACTGGGATCGCTGGTTCTGGCGCGGTAGGAGGAGGAGGAGGAGGGGTGTAGGGCGCTTGAGCCACAGGAGATGGAGATGGAGAAGAATGAGGAGGAGGAGGAGTGGGGGTGCTGTTGTTGGCAATCAGGACCTTGCTAATTCCATGACATGCAATAGAAAGCGAGGCTCTGCAGACATTGGGGTTCACAATTTGGGCGTTGTTGAGAGAGAAGTTGCGTCTTCCGTGGTTAGAGACGTTGAGCATGTAGTATGGAAGAGAGGAGGGGATCAATGATCCAGTGGGGAAGTGCTGGAGATTGTTGAACTTCAGGTTTTGGCGGACGGAGTGCCTCAGGAGAAAGTCAGGGAGGTCGTTGAAGGCGATAGAGGTGTGGTCGGCTAGGAGCCTGTCGGTGGGCATCAGGAACGTCACGTCCCCAATGGGTATGCGGCTGCCAGACTCCACCAACAATTGCAGCAGCATCACGAACCCGTAGTATGATCCGCCCTTCATCTCTGCCAGTGCAATATCCAGGTCTGAGACATTGCTGACCTGGGCTTCGCCTGCACCCAACAGACATAGTAGTACTAGAGTGGTAATGAACTGCATTGCGGCCATCTCTAAGGTTCTGAGAATAGATGTAATTGCTTAGCAAATGGACTAGAGAGGTAGAGGGTACAGCAGCAATGGAGGATGGAGGAACTTGAATAAGGAAATGGGCTCATGCTCTTTGAATGACGTGCTTTTCTCTCCCCTGCGCCTGTTGTGAACATCACCGACTTTTCTTGGTGGAGAGGATTGGCACGCAGGCGGCATGGGTAATGATGAAAAGTAGTTTTAAACAAGTAATCCATCTCCAATAATTTCGGAGATGATGGAGAGTGTGTATTTCTCAAATTTGAATGCATAATGCAGAGGCAGTCGAGATGATCTCTGGGATGTTGGGTGTCATAATAACAGCTGACTAATCGCAAGAATGTTTCACACCGCAAGCGTGCACGGCAAACTAATTGTATATTTCGGTATATGAATAAATCCATTTTTTGTTTAGAATTAAGGATCGATGGGATTCTGATTTACAATTAAAGGTCGAGGGATACTTATTTTGTCATATTTTCGATTTAGAGAAGGATTAGAAGACCATTTTATCAAATGTGTTTGATTAATAGGTAACCATTCTATAGAATTTATTTGGTGTAGAATGAAGGATTTTTTAATTTAAAGTAAAGGATTGAAGATTATTTTATCAAATTTGTTTAACTGAGTAATAATCATTTAATCGAATTCATTTGGTTTAAAATCAAAGATTGAGGGGTAATTGTTAGTTGTGGGTTGAAGGGTAACTATTCTATTAAATTTGTTAGTTTAGAGTTAAGGATTGAAGACCATTCCATCAAATTCATCTAAGAGGCAACCACTCTACCAAATTCAGTTGGTTTACAACCAAGGATTGAGGAGTAAGTAATCGTTTCACCTTTGAGTTAAGGGTTGAAGGGTAACTATTCTATTAAATTTGTCAACTTCAAGTTAAGGATTGAAGAATATTCCATCAAATTAGTTTGCCTAAGAGGTAACCATCCACCAAATATTCATCTAAGAGGCAACTATTCATCTAAGAGGCAACCACTCTACCAAATTCATTTGGTTTACAACCAAGGATTGAGGAGTAAGTAATCATTTCACCTTTGAGTTAAGGGTTGAAGGGTAACTATTCTATTAAATTTGTCAACTTCAAGTTAAGGATTGAAGAATATTCCATCAAATTAGTCTGACTAAGAGGTAACCATCCACCAAATACATTTGGTTTAGAATCAAGGACCAAGGGATAACCATTTTGCCTTAGGGTCAAGGGTTGAAGGGTAAGTATTGTGCTAAATTTGTCAACTTAGAGTTATGGAATAAGGGGTAACCATTCGACCAAATTTGTTTGACTAAGAGGTAACCATTCTACTAGATTCATTCATGACACAATCTCATCCCCATCCCTTATTTATTTCACCTTAAGAGATTTAAACCTTGGTGGATGACTCAATAAAAAATATACCACCACCCTCACTAATTGTGCTTAACCATTATACTAAACCTGAAGCAAATATGCCACATAATTTTTATTTCATAGACTAATTATGCTAGCATTTTCTTTGTACCTACCACAAGTCTTTGTTGAATCATATTATTTAAGAAAACAATTAAATTTAAATTTAAGCATGCTAAAAATTATATGATTTGCCCCTTGTCTTTTATATTATGTACATTTATATGTTACTTTCTTTATAACTACTCACTTGATTCCTTAGTCAACTTAGCTCTCTTAAACATTTATGTGTAGTAAGACAATGCTATAATTGTAATTATGTGTTTCACAACAACAAGAATGAATGGTGAAAATGAAACAAGTGTTTAATTTTTTTCTTATTTTAGACCTTAACCTAGTTTTGTATTGTACTCTAGGGTTGCAAGGAATCCATGGACATGTCATACCATACAATGATTACAAATATGATGTATTATGGACTACCAAGGTTGGGCATGCCCACCACACGAAAGAGAGATCCTCTCTTCTTTTTCTTTGAACTCTATCAAGTTCAAGAGGTATTCCCTTTTGCTCCTCTAAAGATTTAAAACTAGTAGTTCTTAAATATGGCTAAATAGGGTGACTAATTCATAGGCTAAGCTTGACAACTTTGTTTTACACCTAAATCAATTTGTCACTAGTACATGTCAGTTAAAATACAAGATCTAAAGATATAGTACAAAATATCAACTTGTAACTTTTATACTATATCATAGTTACTCACAAATTATTTAAATTATAGTAGTGTGATGTTATTTTTAAAAATAAATGATCTAGGAGGAACATGAATAGTGCCATTATATTCCACAATACAATGTCAATAATTAAAAGTTTAACTATTATGAAAAACTTGAGAAATACATAATATTTTTCGAGTGACTCAAAAATAATCAAACACACCTTATGAGATCAATGTTAGAAGTAAAACCTTCACTAAATCTAGAATTCTACTTAGTTATTCACCACAATAAAAATAGTTTTTCTATTGAAGAATGCAAGAGACTATGTTAAACACAACATTCAACTAGTATTTTGTGATATTGTTGAAATATCCAACTAACATGCTTTCAATAGGAAATAAAATAAATGTGCATTCAAAGATAATGTTCAATCCACATAATAACATTCAAGGCGATATAGATCATTCTAAGACCATAAATAAAGAATTATTTGTATTAATTTATTTGAAAACTCATAATTCACGAGAAATACAATAGATAAAATACTATGAATTCTTGTTGCTTCTTATTTATTTCTTTACAAAAATGTTACATGAAATTCCCTCTCAAAAAATTCTCTCATAAATCATATGAGAATATTCCATTTATAGAATGTGACAATGCTCATATCACATAAATGATTGACACTTGTCACCTTCTTATACAATATGAACTACCATAGTTAGTGTTCACATGAATTCTCTTATGTGCCTTATTTTTTAATTGAGTGAGCTAATAGGTGGTAGAGGACCCCTTTTAAGGGCCCAGGAAAAAATATAGGGGATAACTCTATCTTATTCTCATATCTCAACTCATTATTTGTCACTTAAAATAGAAGAGAAATGTAGTTCCTATAAAAGCATCTTCTTCAAGAACAACCTCACTAGATACACATGATACCAAGCAAGTGCACCATACAATGAAGAAATAAATCTAAGAGTTTTTGAAGATAGTAACTTAGGAAAATAATAGAAATAGGTCACATTCCTTCAATCCTCTAGTCATGGAAAGTTTGAGGATGCACATTATAGTCCCATTGAATCTTGATCTTTATCCTTTGAAGCACCAAGATGACTAAGCATATATAGAAAGGAGGATTATTAAGCTACCATGTTGTCAAAAGAAGTGTCATTAAACCCTCCTTGATGGGATAACACAAGGGAGTCAACTTTATCCTAGCATCATGTTGTAAATCATTAAAGGGATGAAAATTGGGACACTAGCTATGGCTACCTAATCTGAGAGATGATTTTAGGGTTGTACAGATAATTTAAAATAATCATACAACTAGAAGAATAGGATACCAAGGAAGAGATAATTAATGTACTATAATTTAGTGAATAAAACTCAATGCTCTTTCTAGACCCTCTCATTCTATAGCTATTACAAACATGAGATAACTTCATACTTGTAGAAGAAAGTGCACATATGCAACACACAAAGTTTCTATAAATAGAATTACCATAGTAAATTTCACTTCAAGGATTGATAAAAAGGGATAAATTCACTCATATGACATAAACGCATACCTCACACCAAATTTATTCTTGTTATCCAATAGGTATACCCTATAGAATAAGGGATGAAATATTGCTATCATCTACTATAAAATCTTCAAATTATTAAATTGGACATATTGGTATGCTCCAAAATGTATGGGAATAAATTCAAGATCAAGGAGAAAAGATAACTTACTAACTAATTTTACTGTGCATACCTAGAATAGGTATACCCTATATAATAAGGGATGAAATATTGCTATCATCTACTATAAAATCTTCAAATTATTAAATTGGACACATTGGTATGCCCCAAAATGTATGGGAATAAATTCAAGATCAAGGATAAAAGATAACTTACTAACTAATTTTATTGTGCATACCCCTATGTTTAATCTTTGAACTCTTCCTCTAATGGTCACATAGTTTTCAACACCATCTTTTTTATAGGTGTTGGGTGATCCCATAAAGTTGGTTTACAATTTTTGAGAGGAACTGATTTTTGCTAAAATCATATATTTTTAGAAAATATAATGATTTAAGCCTTAGAAAGTTACATTTTAAGGATTCCAATTGAAGAGGGTTTGATCAAACAACCTTATATCAAATCCCTTTGGATAGAACCTCGCTAGTTTTAAACCATACCTAGATAAATGAGTCTCCTTTACACCTATCAAAATGCTAATAAAAAATCACTTTTGATTTACCTTTTGGGGGATCAAATGAATTCATTTAAAATTTATTTTAAATGATTATGGTAGTCCTCAGAATGATCTATCCAATTAATATAATTTTAATATGTTTTGGTTTTATTATGTATTTGTTTCTTTAATTTTATTAAACATAGGTTTTTCATCGAAAATGAAGGTCTATTTCTGCACATGTGAAAAAATAGCAGATTATCAAAAAACGAAATTAAAAAATATGAGTGCACTAGATATTGAAGTCCTTGATCCAACAAAAAATAAATTGAATTTTGATATATATACAAAAAAATTTATGCGTTATACGGTCGCGCTGTGTCTGAATTGTAATTGATTTGACTTCGAAACTTGATTAAAGAAAAAATATACAATAAAAAACTATCTAACCAAGTGGAAGCACTAGATATTGAATTTACAAATCTAAATTCGAAATAATTAGAATTTAATCCTTCATGGAAAAAAAATTATGTGTTATACGGTGTGTGTCACTTTTTAAAAATGTTGTTTTTTGAAAAAAACCAATCTTCGTGGGAGATGGAAAAAGAAGTACAATCTGATTTCAAAAAAATTGAAAAAAATATTGATAGAGTCTATAGACAAAATGTGACGAGACTCTAGTTTGCATCATCTTCAAATTCCTCACGGTTTAGCTACTATAGCTGCCCAGATGTGAAGATTTAGTTAAAAATAATAATTTCAATGTCCAGTTTGGCCAAAAATTGTAAACCACTATTGTGGGATCACCCTGTTCGTTGTGTACTTCACATCTAACGTGATCCTTACCCCTTTGGTGAAATCATTTATACCATTTTCTATGGAAATGACCTTGTCTACTTGGAAATTGAACGACAAAGGGTAAATTTTATCATTTAGCACAATAGTACTCAACCACATAGGAACAAGATTTTCAAAGTCACCTTTGTAGATACCCATTTATTTTGACTAACTATTAGAAACCATTAAATATAGAAATCCTAATTTGAGTAACCCATCAAACTCCTCTCCTTTCTCTTTTAGCTCAACAATTCTAACTTGTATAAAAAATTAGAGACTCCATTGAAAAGGTAGGTGGTCTCAAATACAGTGGCAATTGGATTGGGTTGCATGGATTATATTTTATATTCTTAATAATAATCTCTAATACCACCATTCTTGGGATGATCCATTTCATTTCTAGTTCAACTAGTTGTGGATTTACCTCATTTATATACTACTTGGCACTTCTCAAGTTCACATGGCATTCCTAGAAGTCATCAATAATTCTAATCAGGTTTGAAATATATTTGTCTTGAGGATTTTTCTAGGATAAGTTCCTCATCATCTTGTTTAACCATTAAAACCAATTATTTCATTTTACACTTAAGGTTTTTAATTTTCTCCCGCAACATTTGTTGATCACTTAAAGGAGATTTATCTTGAATTTCCCTTATATCTAATGTGGGATTGTTTTTAGTTCTCTAATCAAATGCACACAATCTTTTATTTATCTTTATTTTATTTCAACTCTTGGTTCAATTTGATGACATCCTAACAAAAATCACCATGATCTTTTTGTAACTTTTTTGTTATAAACTCATTGAATTCATTAGTGTGCACACTCAATGCTATAGATTCAAGGATATGGGTACCTACCACTCTCTTGACCATGAGAAGCTTTCAATTAATCCTTGGGAAGCCTCCTAAATGGTTGTCTTCAATATTTTAGATAAATTGACCACAAATCCAAGGTATTCTCTTTCAAACAAAATTTTGAACTTGATTTTTTTTTCTTGTTTAGGGTCCTACAAATTATCATCTCCCTTAGTGTTCCTTCTAATGTTATTGAAGGCCAAAAAAGAGGCTAATTCCCTTTCAAGAGGCAAAAAGCATCTACTATCTCTTACTAGTCTTTAGCTTAATCTAAGGTGATTTGGTTAATGTTCACATCAAACAATAAATTTCCCCCCTCAATGTTAGGATCAAAACCTAATGCTTTTGCATAATCATGTTGGGTTTGACTATCAATTTGGGAAAATATTTTGAATTCATTATTTTTGATAAATTGATCATTAGCCATGAAGGTCTTATAGGATATGTCTTAATATCTTGAATTGAACCTTCACCTTTTAGTTCTCTATCAATATATTCATAACATTAGGGACAATGGCCTAAATTTTTCATGAATTTTGTATGGATTTGATTGCTTTAATGATATCTACATTAGCTGGATCAACTTCCTCAAAACTTCCTTCAAATTCTAGTGAACCTTGAAAAAATTGAGAACCCTCCACTAGTTTTTCTTTTGATTGTAATCTAGAGGATTTATCGATCAATATCTCCTTACCTTTTTATTGTGCTTCCCACACATTCAATCCTTGATGAATGGCCTCTACTTTTCCTATTTGAGTAACTATACTTCTAGAGGTTCATGTAAAATAAATTGAGGATTGTCTTATAAAAACTTCACAAAAGGTAATCCAGACTTGCAACAAGGACTTCATTATGTGGAAAGGATTATCTAACTCCATAAAAAAAATGAATTTTTGAAAGTTGATCTCCATAAGCTTTCTCTCAACACTTTTAATCTTGAACCATTTACTTCTCTCTTTATTATCATTAGTATCCTTCTAGATTCTAATAAGGTATTCCAATTCATTAAATTAGTGTTCACATCTATCAAGACCCACTTCTTGATTCATCTTATTGATAAAGCCTTCAAGGTGATATCTCCTTTGAGTATCAAATTCCAAACCCACTTGACTAAGGATATATGCCACCCTCTCAAATTCTTCCCAGCCTAGGATTTTGAAATCCTCCTCCTTAGCATGGGATGCTAGGATGCTATTCCTTTAGTGTAACTTGAAGTTGCATATATTTTGTACTCATTTTCCACAAGGGCTCTAAATAGGAAAATCTAGCTAGCACCTTGTATGGTATTTTATGCTACATATTTGAAGCTCCAAATACATGAATAGTTATGTATCCTTCATGCAAAAACTAATCTCCCCAATTATGCAAATCCTCAACTTATAGTTGTTAGTTCATGGGTCTAATGAATTCTTGAAAATCAGTAGGGAGCCCAGTCTATCAAAAGCTAGTTGTTATGCCACAAAGTAGTCTTGAAAGATGTAGAATTTAGATTTGGGGTCAAATTTATCCCAAATTTAGGTCTATAATTGTATATACATGTAATCACATTTCTTAGTCTCATCCCCACATGATTGTGCATTCAACTTGGAAGTCCAAGCACCAACGTACATGAAAAGATAAATATAACATAACAAAGAATACCATTGGAAGAATTCACATCACCCTACCTCTTAATATTAGCTAGCCCCTCCATTAGGTGTCTAGTTAGGCACCCAATAAAATAAAATAGTATAATTTGGTAGTCACTCTAGATGTGAGTGGAAAAGACTAGTGCTCCTTTAGACATAGCAGGGCTAATAACTATTCCCATTGTGCGACCAAAAATCAAGATAAATAAGCATGAAATCATTAACAACAACCACTATCTATATAGATTCAAGCAATCCAAGTCTAGTCAAACAATAAAGCATAATGTAACATAAGAAATCAATAACTCAAAGAAATACACCTGAAGACTGAGAGGGGGGTGAATCAGTCTTTTCAAAACATGAACCCTTTAGAAAACTCAAACTTCTTTATCAGATTAGACACTATCAATAGATCAACAACAACGAAAGATATAACAATTTTAGTTCCTTAACAAGGTCAGCAACCCTCAACAATAAAAAATATAACGATTCAACCCTTAAACAGATTAGCAACAATGAAAACTTAAAAAATGAACACACATCCACAAGATGATACCATATTTATGTTGAAAACTCAATGAGGGAAAAACCATAGTGCGAGTTAACTCACAGTATATGAAGCTCATTGCTTACAAACATTACAACAAGGCTCACTGCCAAAAGACTTGCAAACTAAGGCACACAACCTTAGAGAAAGATACAAGGGACTTGTAGAACTAAAGTGTACAACTCCAAAGCAAGATACAAAGGCCTGATGAGACTCACTATCTCAGAGCAAGATACAAGAAATTGATTGAATTACAACATACACTAGTGCAAAAACAACAATATATGACTGAAAAACTACTAATAACTGCTTATAAATGACTAAAATTGGTCATGTGACCATTAGTAGTTTATTGCTAGTCATTTATAACGTGACCAAATTTATGACTAAACCAATTTTAGTCAATTATTGGTTGTTTTGATTGATCGATTTGGTAGTATATTTAGTCGTTAAATTAGTCATATATTTAGTCATATTATTCATTGAGTTTGTTCACGTGACCATTAGTAGTTTATTGCCAGTCATTTATTTAGTCATTTGATCAATTTGGTCATATATTTAGTCATATTTATTCACTGATTTATGTATTAAACTATTTTTTGTCAACTGGTAGTATATTTAGTCATTTGATCAATTTGGTCATATATTTAGTCATATTTATTCACTAATTTATGTATTCATTGATTTCTATCAACTGGTAGTATATTTAGTCATATATTTTGTCATATTTATTCACTGATTTCTATCAACTAGTAGTATATTTAGTCATATATTTTCAATCATATTTGAGGATTTAAACATAAAATACAAAAATACACATCATGGATCATCAATTGCACACAATAAGATAGCCATTGAAGGAAAAATCAATGAACTTTATTAGTAAAAGAAAGGTGTTCTAGTTACAGCTTAGAAATACAGTATTACAATTTTTATTTTCAGTCACAAGACTAAAAATTTGAGTTACAATATTGCACATAAATGACTGCAAGAAAGGAACTTCTCCAAAAAGCTTCTTCAATGATGCAAACACATGCTTGGAGCCCTTTAATGTTGTGAAATAGAAGAAAAAAGAATCATTTATCTGCCACCATAGTGAATCCATTCTTTTATCCTCCTAATTCTGGGTGCATTCACATTGCCATCAACATGACCAGGGAAAACTTTAGTGGTGAATCTTCGCCAATTGGCGAATAATTGAAATCGGGACCTCTAGAAATGGCGAATAGTACAAGCTAAAAATGATGCTGAATCGCTAGGTTTTTACAAAAAAAAAATTGCGTCTCGATTAATTCGCCTATGTATTATATTTTAAACAATACGTCATTGGATATGATTCACCAGCAATTTATACTATAATCACAAATATCGATTATACTCGCTAGTAATAGTATATTCGTACCATTAATTTTGGGGAAATATGACCACATTAATAAATTACCATTTAATTTCAAGGACATTTTAGCTTTGAACAAGGCTTTTATTTATTGCCATCAAATCATCACTTAACTTTTTAATCGGATGGCAGTAGGTTGATTATGTGGCCTAATACACACATGCGTTTTAAAAGGCTTGTTGAGACCCAAAACAAATTTCGGGCCTCAACAAGCCTTTTAAAAGGCATGTGCGTATTAGGCTACAGAATCAACCTGTTGTCATCCGATTAAAAAGTTAAATTGCTAATCGATGGAAACATTTACACTTTTCATTTATTCTTACTTCTAAAGTGAGATTTTTAAAAAAATACTTAATTTGTGTGTTATCCAATGCATTTTTGATAGTGAATTTATGCTTGGTGGTGAGGAGCTCTGCCCCTTGACCTCACCTGTATCGCGACAGGAGCACGTCGGGGCCGTTGTCCTCGGACCCCGCAAGGGGGCATTGCCCCCTCGATCCCCACAAGGGGCCTTTGCACCCTTCACCCCCACAAGGGGCACTACCCCTTGACCCCGCCGGTGGCTACCGCCCTCGGGCCCCTACTTCAATATTACAAAAATATATATATATGTGGGGGAATTGCGCCGACCAACTATGCAAATTTTTAAGGGAGAGATTCGCCATTGTCATTAATATTTTTAGTGAATATTCACTAGGATTCGCCACTGTGATTATTATTTTTACCAATTATTCATTAAGATTCGCCAGGATTTTACAAACTTTTTTAATAATGTGCAAAGATTCGCCAAAAAAATTAATAATTTTTTTCAAATATAAGGAAAGATTCGCCAGGATTTTACACCTTGGCTGAGGGGGGGGTTTCTTAAAGTTATCCCTGAACATGACTTAATCATGTCTCCTTGATGTAACTTATAATTTCTCCAATAGGTAGTGAGTTTTTTTTAATTCTTGTAACGTTGTATAATATCTTGTCAAAATTTGTAACTAAATCAATGCCTCTAAATTTGATTGTAGCAATGTCATATGTCAAATCCGCTTCTTCCTCAATTGCTGCCAAATTGAAAGAGCCAACGAGTTCACCACAACTATTAGGTGGTTTACTTAATGGATAAATCTCTTTTATAAGTGAAATATATAGTAGATTTTTTCATGCTCAGTGTATTCATTGTATGTTCCCAGATATACATCTTTGTTTCCATTAATTCTTCCAATTCTAGCCTGCCACTTTCCTTTTTGATGGTGTCTATGATATGTTATAGATTTTACCATTAGAGTACAACTTTTCCTACAAATGTTTATTGAATAGCCATTTCTATAGTCAGATCAAGATCTCAAAATTCTAAATAAAGCTATCAATTTAAATACAAACCTTATTACTCCACGATACATTGATGTGCCTCTAGTAAAGCCACTACTCCTCCTATATTAATAGAATATTATAGGTTAGCACCATACATGAAAGTAATACAATGCAATATCTTACTCAAACTAAATCTAAAAGGATGTCATAGACCTTATGGTGACCTTGTTGTGTATGAATTTTTTGATGGGTCATTTGAATATGAATAAATTCAAGCTAGGGAAACTCTTCATGTATTTAAAAAATTAAGCTTTCTATACCAATGTACCCTTTCTTATTCTAATAGAAATGCATATATGTACTGTCAGTTCTAGAAACAAAAGCTCCACTGCCATAATTTTAATCTAAAAGACTTCAATGGAAATAATTTTGATACCTTTTGAGATAATTAATATAGTCTACAGTGGTCATCTAGTTCATGACTTCAATCTCTTCTTTATATTCAATTATCTACATAAAACATGTCATTTTAACATTATTATGTAAAGGTAGATGTGTGCGTAATCTAGAATAATAAATAGTGTTATATGTAATACCCAATGTAAAATTCTTACAAGAAAATTTGTTGTGCTTTTGTCACCCCAATACTTGAGAGAAGCCTTATCATAAGCTCTTGTTGCTTTCAATTCAATGTCATAGCCACCAACAAATACATCAACCCTAAGTAAAAACTTCAATCCAATCTAGTTCAACTGACAACTAAATGTAAAATCCCAGAGACTAGAGTATCAAATCAGTATTTAAATATAATTCTTAACAACTTCAATATATCTACAAAATGATAATGCTCACCCAAATATATTGTTGAATATTTCAATGGATGTCTAGATTTGAAGGATGACAAGATCACAGTACACAATTTTTTTAGCATTAGTATCTGGCTAAAGACATCTTAGATCTATAAATAGTAAAGAAAATGAACTGCTCCAAAAAAAACTGATAAAAAATGCTAAAAAATGCTCTAAATACAAACATTAGGGTTCCATGGTCTATTATAATTGTAATTAAGGTTCAAGGTTCATAGTATATTATAATTAGGGTTCTACAGTGTATTAGAATTATATTTATAATTTTTTGATAAAACTAAATAATAATTTTTATGATCAACACTTCAAGTTAAACTTAGAATAGTGATGTGTGGACAATATTTCTTATGGTAATCTAAATCCTTCTAACATACCTTTTCCTCCCTTTCGTTTGTGACCTCCTATGATGAATTTGTTGTCCCACAAATGGGCTTCATATCTCCTTGTCCATTTATGTCTGCAATACAAAAGGTCCAAGTGTTGCAACCAACTATAATGCTTTGGATGTTATTAGTATGTTATTGATATTGAATCATGGACTGGATTGTCTAATACCTTATGACTGAAGATCTTGTATCAACGGGGAGATATGGATCTTGTTTCCACTAATCTTCCCAAAGAAAGCCATATGCTAATATTTGACTTTTGAAATATACTTAGATATTTGATTTCTTGTTTCATGTGCCTCCAAATAGGTGCACCAGATCCTTGAGTTGGATTAACACAGATTTATTTAGCAGGAAAAAGAGATGAATTCTATATGATTTTGCTTTATAATTCATCCCAATGCTGAGATTGATCGTTATCTGCATTGGGATAAATTATAAAGAAAAATCGTATAGAATTAGTCTCTTTTGCCTGCTAAATAAATCTGTGTTAATCCCATTCAAGGATCAGGTGCACCTATTTGGAGGCACATGAAACAAGAAATCAAATATGTAAGAAAATACAACCAATGGGTGTAAATCCCAACTCCTCAACCTTTGAAAGTGTCCTTCCTGCCTGTGTGTGAATTAGAGCTTTGGATGAGGAAGTTCTTTCAAAGCTAGCAGAATAACCATTACAATCCATCAAAGCCAACAAAAAGGAGACCAATATATAAATGATTAAAACAAAATAATACAATCAAAATACTAAAAGCAATAATTAAATTCTTACTTCACAACAACCATCTTTGTAGACTCCATCGCATCATTAACCGCTTAACTATCAATAACTCACTATCCCATCAAAGATATATAGTCATCCATAGTCCACCACTACATTGCTATACACAAACTAGCTCGTCACGGTATGGCAATATCTGTCGTTGTACTTCACCAAGCCTTGTACACCATTGTGGTGTGGTAGTGACTATACCGCACCACCACAAGATACCTTCGACCATCGTCGCGGGGTAGCGGTAACCACCGCTATACTGCACTAATCAACATGAAGCAACATGGGGTGGCAGTAACACTGCACTACTGCAAGCTCAATCTAACACCTGTGCAGGGTAGCAGTAAGTATTGCTCAACCGCCAATCACTCCATGAGACACCACGGGATGGCGGTAAAGGCCTAAACTCTCACTTGCTATAATCTAACTTGATGATGACCAAGTTGGGGATCCACCAGTGAATTTGAGGCACATAATTCCAATAG